>PVIA01000228.1:0-544436 GCA_004024845.1 Tonatia bakeri | reverse complement strand
TACAACAACCCAAAACTTATGGGACACAGCAAAGGCAGTATTGAGAGGGAAGTTCATAGCGATACAGGCATACCTAAAAAAGATAGAAACATTTCAAACAAACAAACTAACCCTACGTCTGCAAGAATTAGAGGAACAACAACAAAGACAGCCCAGAGCAAGTAGAAGGAAGGAAATAACCAAGATCAGAGCAGAATTAAATGACATAGAGACTAAAAGAACAATTCTAAGGATCAATGAATCCAGAAGCTGGTTCTTTGAAAAGATAAACAAAATTGAGAAGCCTTTAAGCAGACTCATCAAGAAAAAAAGAGAGAAGACCCAAATAAACACAATCAGAAATGAAAGAGGAGAGATTACAACTGACACCACAGAAATACAAAGAATTGTAAGAAATTACTACGAAGAACTGTATGCCAAGAAATTTGAAAACCTAGATGAAATGGACAAATTTCTAGAAAATATAATCTTCCTAAACTCAATGAAAAAGAAGTAGAAAACTTGAACAAACCAATAACAGCAAAAGAAATTGAAGCAGTAATTAAAAAACTCCCAACACACAAAAGCCCTGGACCAGATGTTTTCACAGGAGAATTCTACAAAGCATTTAAGGAAGAGCTAATCCCTATCCTGCACACACTATTCCAAAAAATCCAAAAAGATGGAAGTCTCCCAAACTCTTTTTATGAGGCCAACATCATCCTAATTCCAAAACTAGATAAGGACACAACGAAGAAAGAAAACTTCAGGCCAATATCTCTGATGAACATTGACGCTAAAATCCTGAACAAAATACTGGCAAACCACATCCAACAATACATTAAAAAGATCATCCACCATGACCAAGTGGGTTTCATACCAGGCATGGAAGGATGGTTCAATATTCGCAAATCAGTAAATGTAATACATCATATAAACAAAAGCAAAGTCATTGGCCCTTGCCGTGACTGGCCTTTGTTGGATTTCTCAGCATATTACATGATGGTCCTCATTTACTATGCACAGGTTCACTTTAGGTCGTTACCTTTTACAGAAAACAAAGGAGCCAATGCCGCTAATCACATCACAGAAGAGGGATATTTGCAAATGAAAAGGCAAAAGTGGTTGAACCAGTTACACTCATTCTTGGAAGGTTTAGCATGAATTTTAGGAAGTTACTTTGCAGTAAATGTCCTCAATTCAGGGTGAGGGAGTTTTTTTAGCAAGAGCAAGACTCAAAGCGGCCTAGGCACATTGCAGGCCTGATTCCCCATGGGGGAACCTATCCAGGGGCATGGGTCCTGTGCATCTCCAAATGGGAGCTGGGCCCACGCCATGCAAAACGGTCTCCTACAGACATGGCTATTTTCAATAAAACTTAATTTTCAGAAATAGACAGCAAGCTAGATTTGATCAGGGGCCATAGTTGGCCAACCCCTGAAATAAATGGCAGAGAAGTGAAAAGAGTAGGGGAGGGCATAGGATAAGGATCCTTGTGGCTGTGGGTTAGCTTTCAGGTCTAGGTATGGAATACATGTGCAAGGAGAACACAGCTAATGGCCTTGAGTCTTCTCAAGGGCAGAGAGGGCTACCTAGCCTATCAAAATGCGGAGTACAGAATATTAAGGGCTTAGAGAAAGATTGTAATGATCTAAATTTGTTTTTTGAGGGAAATTAAGCTGAAAAGGACAGTACCTTACTCTGTGTGAAAACTATGAAGATATATTGGGTTGGCTTAAAAGTCCATTTAGTATTTTCCATAAAATGAAAGACACATTTTTCATTTTCACCAATAGCTATTGATTTGAATACTTTGAGTATGTTGGTTATCTCCTGCATGTTATAACATTGTTTGTTCTCAATTAATGTCTCAATTTGATTGTTACCAACTTCAACTGTCTATCCAACTGTGGAGCATCATCCAGTGAAAAATCTCCAGTAAGAAACAGGTTTGATCGGTCACAGCACCTTCTCCATACACTGCACAAATCTTTTTTTTTTTTTTGCATTTCAGTTTTGTTTCTACCTTTCTTGAAATAATAAAGCACAATATGCCAAAAATGTTGCATATTTTTTCCACCTTCAATATAAAAATGGCTACACAAAAATTCACCAATTGTGATGTTTTTTTAAATGCATGCTGATATGATGGATATCACAATACAATCTAAGAAAATCGTTATGAGTGAAGTTAAAGACTACTAAGTGCTACTTGAGCCATCTTACAGGGGGAGAAAAACAAACTTTTTGACCAAACCAGCAGAAGCTACTATTAGCACAGATGTGTGATTTCCTTCCCCACATAGCTTCTTGTCAAGGTGGAAAGACCAGGTGAACTACTGATTTGGGCTTCTGGGCTTTGCTAAGCTGGGACACCTGAAGGATGAGACTAAAAGGTATCTAAGATATTGCTGAAACAATAGGTCAAATGAATAGCCATTAAGTTCAACCTGGATGAAGAAGAAAAAGATCAAAAGAGGCCTGTAAACTGAGAGAAAATGAAGGGATTAAGGTGCTGGATATTGATCTCTTTGAGGTTGAATAGCAGGAGTGGAAAAAGGAATGAAACCTGTTAAGAGATTGAGGTCAAAAGTACTATGACACAGTAAATGTTCAACACACATTTTGACAGACTGCCATCCTGAGTAAGCTTACTGCCCGAGGCTAAAAAACAAATACATGGGGCAAAAGAAAACAAATACATGTTATATTCCTATTTGCTAGAGTTTTGATTATTAGGAATAGAAATCAATGACTATATAATTATTTTATGACATCACCCTAAGGTAATTTCAGTAAGAACAACATGGAGATATGACAGTGACAACTTTACCTATGTATTTTTTCTTTTAAAAAATTTTTTATTTGTAATAAAAATAGTTTTATAAATATTCAGTTTTGATTATTTTGTTGTACTCTAATATTATTTGAATGCTACTCTCAATTTATAATTGTACTTCATTTCGTAGAATCAAAGAAAACAACATTAATATTCCATACTATTACTTCTGTAAATTATCATAAAATATTAAAAGAGTATTGGATTTAAGATAATTAAGAGATAAATTCATGGCACAAATTTCTATAAAACATGCAATCAGATTTGGAGAACAGTTTCTACATAGAATAAAAATAGCTACAGCTATTAAGTATTGCTATTTAGTACTCTCTAGGTGCCAGGCTCTGCATTGCAAGCTTTATAAACTATTCTGGGAAAGTTTATTGAAGCCGGAGATCTAACTTTCATCAAAACCTGTAAATTGTGTTTTTTCCACCGTTTACCCAGGTATGGTATCTCACCACCCTGTGAATTTAAGGCATCATCTTATGTATGTTTTAGTGAAGTAATTAGAAGTCTAAGCTATAAAAGGCTGGTAGTTTATTTAAGCTAAAAATTTTTAACACAACAACTTGCCGCAGGAGAGTCAGCTTTTTAAAAATAACTGTGTAATCTCAGTGCAAGAAACATGTTTTCATTAGGTGGTCTACTGTAGTTAAAGGTAAATGTTGGGCCTTGACCAGTGTGGCTCAGTTGGTTGGAGCACCATTCCCTTAACTGAAAGGTTGCAGGTTCAACTCCCAGATGAGGCACATAGCTAGGCTGCAGGTTCAATCCCCAGTCAGGGCATGTATAGGAGGCAACCGATTGATGGTTCTCTCTCACACTGATGTTTCTCTTTCTCCCTTTCTCTTTTCCTTCCTCTTTCTCTAAAAGCGATGATAAAAATGACCTAGGTTGAGGATTAAAAAAATTTTTTTAAGTAAATGTTGGACTGTGAGATAAATTTTGTTAAATTATAGCATTACAAATAGGACAATGTTCTTAAAAGAATAACTTTATGAACCTGTAAAATAGTAAATGAGTATATGTGCAGTAAACAACTAAAAATTTTCAAAGACAAAATAGACCAAGTCACAAAGGGAGACACTTTTTTATATATGCCAATTTGAAAAGCAATGCAGGTTACAAAGTTTTGGCTTTCTATTTTTGTAAATTCAACAAATATTCATTTAAATGATTTTAAGTTCTTTTGGGGGTTTCTCTAAGCATTACCAATGTCGTTTGACTGATGTTATTTTGACTAGAGATTTAAAAAAAGATCAATTTTTCAAAAGAGAAATTTTCAAAATACATTTCCATTCCTCTAAGGAAGAGGAGAGAACATTCTTCTGTATCAAGAAGAAAGGATTTAAATACAAGTGTAGGTACAGATAGGTATGTAGGTATGGAGGCAGGAAGTCGCCTGCTAACTTTAAGTAGTGAAGTTCTTCTGCTGAGTAACATAGGAGAAGAGCTGAAATACAGGACTCAGTATCCCTTGTCAGTCATGGGGGCCCCAGTGAGGTTGGTGGCACAAATCTGGTATAATTATCAATTCCTGAAGTCATTTGATTTTCTCTAGCAGCATAGAGTACCCTAGACACAAAGGTAGAGAATGCTAATTGTGGAACCAATACAAGCTTTAGGTACACCTGAAGAGGTGTGTGGAGCTGACAGCTGCTAAAGGTCAGGGTGGGGCTTTTGAGCATGAATCCTTTTTGCTTACCCATCCTTCTCTTATGGGAATCTAAGTTGTATAACCAAAAAAAGCAAGAGGTAAATAAATACTGCACTACTAATGTCTAAGTAGAAAGCTCTTCCTTACCTATGGGTAGAGCCTGAACTACGGAGTAAAAGGACTAAATGTAACCCTTTCCCTGTAGTAGGCTGCTGGAGAAAGAAATTCTTTCTCATAGTAGGTGGCACAAGGAAACTATAAAGATGCTTTTTCTTACCATCTCTTTGCTGTACTAGTGTAGTGTTTTTTTCCCCCTGAGAATAAGATTTCTCACCAACAGAGCACAAGAGCACAACAGAGCACATTTCTCCACATCCTCACCTACCCTTGCTACCTCTTGCGTTTTTGATGATAGCCATTCTAACAGGTGAGAGGTGGTATCTTGTGCTTTTGATTTGCATTTCCCTGATGATTAGTGATGTTGAGTACCTTTTCATGTACCTGTTGGCCATTTGTATGTTGTCTTTGAAAAAAGTCTATTCAGTTTCTCTCCTTTTTTTGTTTATTTTTTGCTATTGAATTGTATGAGTATTTATATATTTTTGATATTGACTCCTTTTCACATATGTCACTTGCAAATATCTTCCCATTGTATAGGTTGCATTTTCTTTTTGTTGATTATTTATTTTGCTCTGTAGAAGCTTTTTAGTTTAATGTAGTTCCACTTACTATTTTTTGCTTTTGATGTTTGTGTTTTTTTTTAAAGAAAAACCTCTTTTTTTTAAAGATTTTATTTATTTATGTTTAGAGAGGGAAGGGAGGGAGAAAGAGAGAGAGAGAAACAACAATGTGCGGTTGCTGGGGGCTGTGGCCTGCAACCCAGGCATGTGCCCTGACTGGGAATCGAACCTGTGATGCTTTGGTTCGCAGCCCGCGCTCATTCCACTGAGCTTCGCCAGCCAGGGCCTGATGTTTGTGCTTTTGATCTTATAGCCCAAAACTTTCCCCCTATGTTTCCTTCTAAGAATTTTAGTTTCAGGTCTTATGTTTTAAGTCTTTAGTCCGTTTAAAGTTAATATTTGTCAATGGTATGATATTAGGGTACAAGTTCATTCTTTGGCACGTTGTTATCTAGTTTTCTCAGCACCATTAATTGAAGGGATATCCTTTTCCCACTGAGTATTCTTTGTTGTTCTCTCAAATACTATTTGGTCATATATGCAATGGGCTATTTATGGGATGTTGATTCTCTGCTTTTATGCCAGCAACATACCTTTTTTAAAAAAAGATTTTATTTATTTATTTTTAGAGAGAGGGGAAGGGAAGGAGAAAGAGAGAGAGAGAAACAGCAGTGTGTTGTTGCCTCTCATGCACACCCTAGTGGAGACCTTGCCCGCAACTTAGGCATGTGCCCTGACTGGGAATCAAACCCGTGAACCTCTGGTTTGTAGGCCTGTGCTCAGTCCCTGGAACTATACCAACCAGGACTGTGCAACATACCTTTTAATTACTATAATTTGTAGTATTGTTTGCAATCTGAAAGTGTAATGCCTCCAGCTCTGTTTTAGTTTACAGGTTTGCTTTGGCTATTCAGGGAGTTTTGTGGTTCCATACAAATATTAGGATTTTAAAAAATTTCTGTGAAAAATGCCATTGGAATTTTGATAGAAAATGCAGTGCATCTGTACATTGCTTTTGGTAATGTGGACATTTTAGCAGTATCAATTCTTTCAGTCCATTTATTTCTGCCTTCTGCTTCTTCCATCAATGTTTTATAGCTTTCACTACACAGATTTTTACTTCCTTGGTTAAATTTATTCCTAATTATGTTACTGTTTTTGATGCTATTGTAAAGGGGACTGTGTTGTATTCTTTTCTATTTTTATTAAGGTATAATCACTATACAACATTATATAAGTTTCAGGTGTACAATATAATAATTCAATATTTATATGTATTGTGAAATAATCACTACAGTAAGCCTAGTGAACATTTGTCACTGTGTACAGTTGCAGAACTGCTTTTCTTGTGAAAAGAACTTTTAGAATTTACTCCCTTAGCAGTTTCTAAATATACAATATGGTATTATTAGTGTTAGTTGTCATTGTAAATGCATTTACTTTATAACTGGACATTTGTATCTTTTGATTCTCTTCACTCATTTTGCCCACCCCTGGCTCTGGCAACCATCAGTCAGTCTGTTCCCTGTATCTAGGAGCTTGCTTTTTGTTTCGTGTAGACTCCACACATCAGTAAGATCACACATAGGATTGTCTTTCTGTGTCTGACTTATTTCACTTAGTAAAATGTCTTCAAGATCATCCATGTTGTAAATAACAAAATTTCATTCCTTTTCTTGACTAATATTCCCTTGTGTGTGTGTATCACTTTTTTGTCATAAATTCATCCATCAATGGACATTAGGGTGCTTCCATATCTTGGCTATTTTAAGTATTCCTGCAATGAGCATACATTTTGTTTACCTTTTCAAGTTAGTGTTTTTGTTTTCTTCAATAAATACTCAGAATTGTTTTTTTCATTTTTACTTTTTAGATATCTTGTGTATATAGAAATACAATTGATTTCTATTTGTTTTAATAAATTTTGCAACTTCACTGAATTTTATTCTAAATTTTTTTTGATGGGATCACAAGGATTTTTTCCTATGTAAGAGCATATAATTTGCAAACGAAGATAATTTTGCATCTCTTTTGAGTTGGATGCCTTTTATTTATTTTTTCTTGTCTGATTTCTCTAAGACTTTCAATAATATTTTGAATAGGAGTGGTGAGAATGGGCATCCTTGTCTTGTTCCTGATCTTAGAGGCAATTCAACCTTTTCCATTCAGTGTGATATTAGTTGTGAGCTTGTCATATGTGACCTTCATTATGTTGAGTATATTCCTTCAATACCCAGTTCATTAAGTGTTTTTATCTGATAGGATGTTGAATTTTGCCAAGTGCTTTTTTCTGCCTCTGTTGAGGTGATCATATTTTTCAAAATCTTTCATTCTATTCACATGGCGCATCACATTTATTAACTTGCATATGCTGAAACATCCTTGCATCTCAATGATAAATCTCACTTGATCACGCTGTGTGATCCTTTTAATGTGCTCTTGAATTGTTTTCTTTTACAGTATTTTGTTGATATCCTTTGTATCTGTATCTATCAGGGATATTGGCCTATAACTTTTTTTTCTTATAGTATCTTTCCTAGACTTTGGTATCATGGTAACGTTGGTCTTGTGAAATGAGTTGGGAAGTGTTCCCTTCCCTTTAATATTTTGGATGAGTTTGAGAAGGATTAGCATTACTGCTAATTCTTCTTTAAATAGTTGCTACAAAGAAAGAATGAAAACTCAAATAAATACAATCAGAAATAATAGAGGAGACATGACAGCTGTTACACAGAAATACAAAGGATCCTAAGAGACTACTATGAACAATAATATACCAATGAATTGGTAAACTTCAAATAAATGGATAAATTTCTAGAAACATACAACTTACCAAGACTGAATCATAAGAAATAGAAAATATGAACAGACCATTAACAAGGAAGGAGATTGAATGAATAATAAAAAACTCCCAACAAAGAAAAGCCTAGCACCAGATGGTGTCAGTGGTGAATTCTGAACTAGTGTAAATTCTGTGAAAGTGAATTTTCTTTCAGTAATACCTATTTTTTCCTTAATTAAAAGTTTTGCATATATAAAGAGGACTTGCAAGAAACTAAACACTGAGCTTTAAATATGTACTATGTTCTGTGCTAAGAACTTTATATATCTTCTTTCACTTTTCACAACAATCTACTGAGTAAGCATATTATTTTATTGTTTTTTCATATGTGGAAACTAAGGCTGAGAAAATTAGAGCAACTTGTCCAAAGCTGTATGATGACATTGAGTGAAGCCCTAATATAAACTCAAGTCTAAATCCTAAACTTATAATTTGTAGTACTCCCAATCTATTTTTGTTGTTGATATTCTTGATATTTGTTTATTTTATCACAAGTAGCTAAACTTCTTGAAGAGTCCTTTCTTTTGAAGAGAAGCCAGATTTTAATACATAAATTAAGATTTAAAGCCCTGGCTGGTGTAGCTCAGTGGACTGAGCGCGGGCTGCGAACCAAAGCGTTGCAGGTTCGATTTCCAGTCAGGGCACATGCCTGGGTTGCAGGCCACGAACCCCAGCAACCGCACATTAATATTTCTCTCTCTCTCTTTCTCCCTCCCTTCCCTCTCTAAAATAAATAAATAAAATCTTTTAAAAAAGATTTAATCACTGACATTATAAGTAAAAAAAAAACTTCTAGGGTATTCTCCACCAAAAAAAATTTTTTCATAAGAGAAAAACCACCCACTCTGGTATTTTAAGATTTGAATAACAATTGCATTGATAGTTGTCTATATTTTGTTTATTTTTTATTTTTTTGCTTTGTGGAAACTTTTTATTTTATTTTTATTTCTTACTCCAGTTGACATACCATGTTACATTTTTATCTGGTGTACACCATAGTGATTTGGCACTTGTGTACCTTACAAAGTGATAACCATGACAAGTCTAGTACTAAGTTAGTTACTGTACTAAGTTATTACAATATTATTGACTATATTCCCTGTGCTGTACTTTATATCCCGATGAGTTTTGCACTGATAATTTTTAAATTATCAGGTGACAAGAGCTGGTTATTTTTTGCAGTTATTATATGCTTTACTTAGAACATTAAAAACAATATGAGCATTTAGTGTTTGGAACATTCATTTTATCTAAGAGTCAAAAATGATTGTTGAATTTTTCTTTCTAGCTGGGGCTCCTTTGATCCTTCTAACTTTATGTGATTCCACCATATAGCAATGGAGAGAACGAGAGAGAGAGAATGAACATGCCAGGCAGAAGCTGTCTCCTTTTCAGACAAAGTCTTAGAAGGAAGACAGCATCACTTCTGCCATACTCTATTATTTGAGGCAAGCCACAAAAGGTTGCCCAGGTTCAAGAAGAGGAATTACAGACTCCTTGTCTTTCTACGGGAGGACAAGACTCTACAAGAGCATGTGGAGCAGGAAATATTGCAACTATTTTTGGAAAATCTGTTGTTCATAAAAATATCTCTGAAGGCAGATAAAAACTAAATTTCTCTATAGGAAAAAGGGAAGATACTTAATATTTATAAAAGACCTTTTATGTACTTGGCACTTTATATGAATGACCTTATTTATTGCTTACAGCAGTTCTCCTCACTTTACAATAAGTCAGGCCCTAAAGGGTGCTGAAGTTTGCCTAAAATCATGTATCTTCTAAATAGCAGAGCCAGAATTACTCAATCTGTGAGTTTTTTTGACTCCAAAACCCATTACAATTATTTTTTATTTGCTTGCTTTAGCACGCAAGAGTTATGAGTGTAAAATACTTATTTAATCTTTTATCAACTTAAATTCTCTGTTAACCACAATATTTTTCTATAATATTTTAATATTTTATATCCATAATTGTATTATCTGTTTAATCAGCAAATAAATATTTCACTATTTTCATTATTGCTTTAGAAAATACAATTCATTGCTTAGTATAATAACTATATTTATAATTATAATACCAATGGTATTGCATTATAATTCTCTATTTATGTATCTAACCCCTTGATCAGGCTGTGATTTCCTTGAAGCTAAGGAAAGTGTCTAATTCATATGTGTCCCTATAACCTGCAATAGTAAAGCATACTCATAGTAGTGAATATTTGATGAAAGAATAAATTGAACTATTGTGACTACATGACATACAGTATTTTGTTCACCAGGTTATCTGATTAACCAGAACACTCTGTTCTATGTTTGTTGTAGAAAAATGTATATAAATGGAAGAGTCTTATAAGGATATGGAATTTTCTTACCTATCTATGAATAATGTAAAACAGATGTGAAATACAATAAATGAAATCTGACCATTTGAAAAACATAATGGCAAACATTTCTTTTAGAGAACAAGTCTTTAAGAACAATGTAACTCAAACATGACATTACATATGGGGAAACCGAGGCCTGGAGAGATTATGTAAGTAGTGTAATTTAAGGTCACGCAGCTAGTTAAAGTTTAAGAAAGTATTCTCACCTATATTTACTTGCTCTTTGAATCTTTCCAATTCATTCTTGACAGAATGTTAAATAGATTACTAGGAGAAGTCAAATACTTTGATCAATTTTGAGAGATTTTGTTTCTTATTTGAGCTATATCTGTCTAAAGTCAAAGTCTTAGACACAGAGTGGGGCAAAAGTAGGCTTTACAGTGTGTGTACACAGAACAGAGTTTACATTTGTATGATTTGTTATTTATTGTATTATTTTCCATATGAACAACTGTAAACCTACTTTTGCCCCACCCTGTATATTACATCTTGATAACATTCAACTCTATATAGTTGAGGATTTTGTGAAGTAGCTCTCCATGGAGAAAAAATAAAAAGGGTATTAAATGGACAGGCATAATTTTGACACTTAGTAGCTCTGTTTCATTTAGCAAAGCATTAAATTTTTGTGAATCTCTAGTTCTTTATTACAATGAAGTAGTTGTAGTGCTTCTCAATCTGGGTTATTATAACCATATCTAGTTGTTTGGAAATGTGTAATCGAGGTAGATTATTTTTTCACCATAATTGGGGATACTCTTGGTAATTAGTGGATGAAACCCAGGGAAACCAAAAATCCTTCAAATACGTGTGCCCAAGTGATACAATGAAATATTTTCTTGACTAATATATGAATTGTGCCTATGTTGAGAATCAGTGGGATATTTTTCTAATTCTAATACTAAATTTCTAATTCTAAAAACTTGTTAATAAGGCAAATTGCTTGAAAAAAACATGTGTAAGTCTCTATACACAATTAAAATATAAATATATATTTTTCTGAGAAAATTCCATACTGTTTTCCATAGTGGTAAATGAATGTATCAAAAAACTATGGTACATTTACACAATAAAATTCTACACAGCAAAAAGAAAGAAGGAGCTCCTACCCTTTGTGACAACATGGATGGAGCTGGAAAGCATTATGTTAAGCGAAATAAGTCAGGTGGTGAAAGACAAATACCATATGATCTCACCTTTAACAGGAACCTAATCAACAAAACAAACAAACAAGCAATATATAACCAAAGACACTGAAATAGAGAACAGGTTGACAGTGACCAGAGGGGAGAGGGGAGGAAATTTCAGGGGAAAAGGGGAAGGGTTTAGAGGAACAAGTATAAAGGACACATGGCCTTTATACTCCAAAAACAAGGGGGAGTGGCCTTTATACCCCCAAAACAAGGGGGAGAGGAAACAGGAGGGAGGTGAAGAGGGCTGGGGGGTGGGCTGGGATGGGAGTAAAAGGCAGAAAACTGTACTTGAACAACAATTAAAATAAAAAAAATTAAAAAAATAAATATAAGAATTTTTTTTTACCTTGAGGGATAAAAGCAATTAATGTCTTTCTGCTTTGTTTTATTTTGTTTCAATGTGGTTTTAAATTATCTTGCAAGAGTTTAAACTTAAAGAAAGCCCATAGATGAACTACTTTGCAAAATCTCTGAATCAAGTTCTAGGATGAAGTTTGGAACAATCTACTTGAGTCAGTGTTGGATCTTCTTATAGCTCAATGTACATTTAACTAATATTACTCTCCCTTTAGACAGTACAGATAGGAGAGAGAGAAATAATGATAGAAGAAAGGTTTAGAAGGTGCAGTGTGTAGCCACCTTAGCAGACCATAAGAAGTTTTACAAAGAGGACAATCCAAGGACATGTGGATTCTAATAATACATAAAGGAGGTTGGGACTTGCGATTAATGGAATTTGGTTTGAACTATGAGAACATCTTTCAGGAGACTGAGTAAGCTGGGCTATTTATGGTCTTTAGGTGGCAAAGATGCTGACACATCCTTTATTACTAGAACTTAAAATAAATATACCATCAGAGTTTCTTTATCCTATTTGGTGCAGATTGTAAAGTGTATTTTTACTATGTCTTTATAAGAGAGAAATATATTACCCTCTTATATTAAGCAAAAGCATATGATAATCTTATCAGTTGCTATCATAGAATAGAAAGTGGAGCCTAAATCTTTATTTTACTGACGATCTCATTTCTAAGTGTTCAAATATTTATATCAGACCACACTGATCTTTGTTTCATGTGTTTCAGCCCAGTTGATTCAATGGTTAAATATTTTTTACTTTAGGTACTCTAACTTGTACTTCTCATTGCTTACAGTGCTGAGAACATTACTAGGTTCATGGTCAAAATCGTGTGAGTTCAATTCATTCAAGAAATTACAGGGATCTTGGGAAACCTACTTTTGTATAGGAGATTCCTTCTGGAAATATGGTATAGCAGAGATGGACTTGAATTTGCTTGAATTTGCCGCTAGGTGGTCCTAGGGAAGACATGATCTTGTAAGCAATAGGTTCTAATATGTCAGTTTTTCTTCTAAACTGTGTGAACTCTAAGTACTATATTTATAGAATTTAATAGTGGTAGCCACCATATTTTGAGTTCTGGTCATTTAAAAGTGTTTTTTACTTTTAAAATGAGTTGGTTAGTATTTGTATGAGTGAAATGGATGTTTATCCAATAAATACTGGTAATAGACAATAAAATATTTTTTAAAGATTTTAATAGCTTGCCATGGCTGTTGTAGCTCAGTGGATTGAGCACGGGCTGCGAACCAAAGCATCACAGGTTCGATTCCCAGTCAGGGCACATGCCTGGGTTGCAGGCCACAGCCCCCAGCAACTGCACATTGATGTTTCTCTCTTTCTCCTTCCCTTCCCTCTCTAAAAATAAATAAATAAAATCTTAAAAAAAGAGAAAGAAAATATTTTAATAGCTCTTTGTTGCTAAGAGTAGAAGAGAAGTTTTCTACATTAAATTTATTTGAGTTATGTCTTTTGATGTTTAAAATCTAAACCTTTCCAGTTTTTATAGCTTCCCACTTTTCCTGTTACTTGTTTGAATTCTGCACTTGGCCTATAATACATGAAGATGTACTGCCAGAGACTTATTGTAATACTGTTGCTAATCATGTTTATGACTTATTTCTGTACAAAGGTTCTAGAAACCATTGGAAACAGTTTGTTTTAGCACCCCAATCAATAAATGATTGATTGCATTTATTTTATTTCTTATGACTCTTGACTTGATGTTTTTACTGGAGTTTTATTTGTTATTATTGTACTCTTTTCATTTTAACATTTTCCTGAGACAGAATAAAGGTTTTTCTCCTTCAAGCTACCTATAATAGGTCTCTGGAAACCTCTAGGTCTTACACAGTATTCTTGGGGCAAAAGCTTGGTTTCATTCACTCCTTCCTATCATCACCTGCAAAACCTAACACAATCTTGCCCTTATTTTTCCCTCTAGCTTTGTCTTCTGCCACTCTTCCTTAGACACCTATATTTTAGTTCCACAGGCCTATTTTTTGCCTTTGGGCTTTTGTATTTGCAATTTCTTCTTTCTAGAATGCTCTGCCTACCAGTTTCCATAGGACTGACTTCTTATCCTTCAGATACGAGTTTAAATGTCACCTCCAAAGAGTACTTTTCCTAAACTGAACTGGAAATAAATGTCCCATCAGTCCCTCTTACAATGACATCCTCTTTTTGTTTCACTATACCATTAGTCAGTATTAGAAATGTTTTTGTTCACTTGTGTATCTGTTATGTCAGCCTTTACTTCACCCAGAAGGTAAATGAAATGAAAACAGAGTTGTAGACCACAGAATCTATATGACATAGAAAAGTGCTGCCATATAATGTTTTTATAAATATTCATTAATTGAATAAATGAGTTAGGCTATATTATAATGAGAGCCTATAGTATTCATAGTGTTTCTTTCATTTAAAATGAATAGATGGTTACTCTTAAAAGAACCCTAGAGAATATCTTTTTCAAATTTTTATTTTACAAATATAGAAACTGAGGTCCAGAAATGTAGAATTATTCAATTTCACAAAGCTAAACAATGAGAGTCAAGGTTAGATTTAGAAGTCCACAAATATTTCACCTGTAATTCTGAAATCTAAAACCTCCAAAAGTGACCCAAATTTTTGTATAATCTTGGCATCAAGCTCATTTTTTGGCAAAAATCCAACCTATGAACTAATAATATGAGGCTATAGTTCCTTTATGTATCCTGCTAAGTGTAACTATTCATTGTAGCAATAAAAATATATTTGATTACAGGCTTCTGTCCTGGATCCTGCTGGGGACTATTATGTAATTCCTGGTACATATACTGTTAACTTTCTTTCCTTTTAAATATATTTTATTGATTATGCTATTTCACTTGTCCCAAATTTCCCACTTTGCCCCGCTTTGCCTGATACTCCCTTTCCCTCCAGCAATCCCCCCTCCTTAATTCATGCCCATGGGTCATGCATATACATTCTTTGGTTATTCCATTTCCTATTCTGTTCTTAGCATGCCTCTGTCTATTATGTACCTACCAATTTGTGCTTCTTAGTCCCTGTACCTTTCCTCACATTCTCCCTCTTCCTCCTCTGAACTGATAACCCTCCAAATGGTCTCCATATCTATGATTTTGACCCTATTCTGCATGTTTCCTTAGTTTTTTGGGTGTTTTTTTTTTTAGATTGAGTTGTTGCTAGTTGTGAATTTGTTGCCATTTTAATGTTCATAGTTTTAACATTCTTTTTCTTATATAATTCCCTTTAACATTTCATATTTTAATGGCTTGGTGATGATGAACTCCTTTAGTTTTACCTTGTCCGAGAAGAACTTTGTCTGCCCTTCCATTCTAATTGATAGCTTTGCTGGATAGAGTGATCTAGATTGTAGGTCCTTGATTTTCATTACTTTGAATAATTCTTGCCAGTCCCTTCTAGCCTGTAAGGTTTCTTTTGAGAAATCAGCTGACAGTCATATGGGAACTCCCCAGTAGGTAACTATCTTCTTTTCTCTTGCTGCTTTTGAGATTCTCTCTTTATCTTTAATCTTTGGCATTTTAATTATGATATGTCTGGGAATGGGCCGCTTTGCATACATCTTGTTTGGGGCTTGCTTCCTGGACTTGCATGTCTATTTCCTTCACCAATTTAGGCAAGTTTTCTTTCATTATTTTTCACATAAGTTTTCAATTTCTTGCTCTTCCTCTTCTTACACACCTATGATTCGGATATTGGTGTGTTTGGAGATATCCCAAGACTCCTTATCCTATCTGCATGGGTTTATTTATTTATTTATTTTTGTAATTCTTTTTTTTTGTTCTGATTGAATGCTTTTTTCTTCCATATGTCACAGATCATTGATTTGACTCTCAGCTTCATCCTCTCTATTGTTGGCTCCCTGTAGATTTTTCTTTATTTCACTTAATATAACCTTCATTTCTGCCTGGGTTCTTTTATGCTGTTTCAGTACCCAATGATTTCTTTGAGCATCCTGATAACCAGTGTTTTGATCTGCATCTGATAGGTTGGTTATCTTCATTTTGTTTAGTTCTTTTTCTGGAGTTTTGTTCTCTTCTTTCATTTGGGCCATATTTCTTTGTTTCCTTAATTTGGCAGCCTTCCTGTGTTTGTTTCTGTGCATTAGGTATAGAGTTGCTTTGAATCCCTATCTTGGTAGCATGGCCTATTGTAGAGAAGGCAGCTGTAACTTGTGTGGGGCGAAGCCTTAGGTAATTGCCGGTGTGGGCCAACCCATTTCACCACTTTGTGGCTTTGTGTGGAGGAGCCTTCAGAGAAAGGATAATGGCCCTGCCTGGCTTCTGGAGATTGCCTGGGAGGAAGCTTTCTTCCAGCACTCACCCTGTTGCCAGTCACTGCACTTTCTTCCTGTACGCCACTTGTACCCTTGCAGCTATTGTCCTGGCATTGAATCCCAGAGAGGGTGGTTCTGCATAAATCCTGAGACCTTTGCAGGCCCTTTAAGAAGAGTCTCCTGAGAAACCTGTAGTATTTTCTGTTGCTTCAACCCCCACTGGTTTTTATAACCAGAAGTTTCGGGGACTTATCTTCTTGGCATGGGGACCCTGGGCTGGATGGTCTGATCTGGGGCTGGGATCACTTGCTCCTGAGGTATTCTTCTATGTTTTTATCTACCACACATGAATGTGGGACTGTCCATTCTACTGCCTCTCCACTTCTCTCTGTGTCATCATTCCTTCTACTCATTTGGATGATTCTGGCTTCTTTAGATCCTTGGTTGTTGTACTTCCATACAACTCGATTTTCTGATGAATCTGGATGGTATTTGTTTTGTAGTGTAGTTGTAATTTTTGCCGTACACAGAGGCAAAACTTGTTTACCTATGCTTCCATCTTGACTGGAAGCTTTCTAAAATTTAAACATTTCTGAATTCCAAACACAACAGACCCTAAGGATTTCAGATAAGGTAGGATAGACATACTTCAATCATATGCCCTTTCTCATTGAGAAATTAGGAGACTAAGATCAATTTAGTCATGTAAAGAAAGAAATAATTTTGTCTAACAACCTTACATTGCAAATGACAAAGCTTCAAAAATAAGTGGTTATACAAAACTACATTGAGGTACAGAGCAGCAAATCTTTCACTCCTGGTTTAGAAAGATTTCTATCAAAACATGAACAGAAAAGATATTAAAGAATACCATACTTAACTCTCTGGCTTATTTCATATAGATCATCCTGGTAATCTTTGCAACAACTGCCTGAAGTAGGAACTAATATTATCTTCATATTTAGGTGAGGTTCTTTGAGAAGTTACATAAGTTGTCCAAGGTCACACAGGTATAAATAGCACATTAGAAATTTGTACTGAAAACTGTAGTTGCAACCATGGCTTCTAATAGAAGAAACTTTTATATGAAAAAAAATCATCATATGATCATCTTAAAATTGTTGAAAATAAATCATGTTAAGGTCTCAAAAAATAGAAAAGGATTTAAAATTCTATAGTGGTAAACCAATTTTTCTTTCTATTGGAATGCTAGGGTTTAAGATTATTTGCTGAACTTTCACATTTGTTATGTGATAGTAAATTAAGAATATTTAAACTTTTGAAATATACTAATTTTTCCATCTACTCTATAAAATATGAGCTTACCAATGGTAAAAATCAAATGCTGGAAAAAGAGTTAGCACTGAATCTCAAACTAAAGTAATATACCCTTCACAAAAAAAAAGTAATTCTCCTAGAACTCCCAAATTTGAACTACATTATTTTGTATTACTTAAGATTCATAAGATTCAATTCATAAGATTAAACTATTTAAGTTCCATGTCTTAATATCTACTATACAGCTATTAACAAAAATAGATTTACAACTTAGATTCAATCACTACTACAAATGCAATCCAAATAAAAGTTATTAATTTAGTATGACAAATGATGTTTGTTGAAATTAAGTCACCGTCTTGCAGTACCCATATGGTAATGACTGCTGCTGCATGGTTCATTGTAATTCGTCATGGCATATTACTGTGTGTTATGTAAGGGCTTAATTTTCCTGGATTTTCTTCTGTATTGTTTGTATTATACTTAAACAGCTGTGAAATGTTAGTACATGTAGTGGGCCTTGAGCTCATTTGGACTTCATTTGGCTTGAATGCATCATTACATATTAAATTCTCCTCTTTCTTTTCTTATTATCTCAGGTCAATTAAAGTAGTACTATTTGAAATCTGTGTGGTTGTAAACACAGACACTAATGTGGATGCTAAAATCTCAAACCACACTCACATAAAAGGTGGCCATCCAGTTGAACAAGCCCATATTTCTATCAGTTTCTTAGATTATTATCAAAAAGGAAGCCACCAAATTAAAATTCAATTATTATAGAAATACTATTGACCTTTACAGACACCCAGAAGTCCAAGGACAAGTAATTTGAAGAACACTAGGCTAGGGTATTATTTTACGGATTCATCTTCCCAGCATTACTTATTATTTTCACTTTCTCTTTCAACAATCAAAGCTTAGTTTATTATTTCTTCTGAGTAGGATACTCTGTTATGGGCTTTGCCATTTTTGCAGTACCTTTTTATAAGGCAGTCTCAAAGTTCTCCAAAGAGTAACAAATTTACTTTAGATTACAAAACCAAATCAGTGCATCATTTTCATGATTAATTTATTAGGGGTAGAAAATTGTAGTATCTTAAAATGAAATTGTAGCCATCTATGGGGGGCAGGGACACAGATTGAGGAGGAAGAAAAGAATGTTGCCTGGACTATGCCTAGAGTTTATGATTTAATTGGTCTCAGGTGGGATATGAGTGTTTTTCAAAAGTTCTCAAGGTAATTCTGATATGTCAACCAGGGTTGAAAATCACTGATAGCTGAAGGAAAACTTATTTATGTAACTTCTGTTTGACAAAATTCTCTAACAGCATCCCACATCTCAAAGTTAAGTCTAAGATCCCTAGCATGAACTATATAGACTTCTAAAACTCTAGCCACTGCCTTCATCATGATCATTACATCTTAATATTCTTTAAGGGGTTGTCTCTCTCTGATGTGGATGTATCTGTTAGTAGGATTTATTTAAGCTCTCAAAAGTTCTTGGTAGAACTAACAGTTTATTATGGGTGGGGCAAAAATGATTGCTTCTTGTCCTCTTGTACCCATGGCAATTACAAAAGATACATGGGATTTTTTTCTATTAAACCAGATTGAACTTAGAAATATTCTCAATGTAGTGCTTCAGACAGCCAATAGTAACAGGAAAGTTGGTTCATGAAATGTATCTATTTGTATTCCATACTTTAAAATATTCTTTGTAATAATGATGAAGCTGTATTCCCCAATGAGATTAGTTAGAATCAGCATGTTTAATTCATTCCTCCATATTTTTGCCCCTTTGCAAGACCATATTGATGAAGCCAAACCCTTGCTCTCTTTGAAGGAAAACAAGGCTAAGATATTCATGTTGTGAATTTTGAAATGCATGATAGAAAATTGAAAATCATCTAACCAACTTGAGGCTAAAAAGTTACAACACTCAGGGCACCCTTAGATATAAGTTCAGCTATCCATAAATATGTATTAAACACATTTCATATGCCAGATCAGTAAAAGAGGCATTCATATTCTTTAGTTCCCTAGAGTCATACAAAAAACATGTGAATCAAGTATCATTATTTTCTATTTGTAGATGAGAAGACTGAGATTAAGAAACTATTACATTGCAGGAGGTGGGAGCAGGAATCAAGTCTCTAAAACTCCAAGTCAGTATTTCTGTTACTGCATTTATTTAACAAGTATTTGTTAGGAGATTACATAAGTGGATTAAATACCAAAAAGACTTCTAAACTTTCTGGACTTAGTGACAAAATTTAGCCCTTATGGTATTGTTGTGAGGACCATCTGAGCAAAGGAGCAATATGTTGAGAAAAAAAAACAACAACACTCTGCAAATGTGAGTTATTGTTAGGAATATAATGAATATGAGCTCTGCCCGATGTGTATTCCTGAATAATTTAAATTTCTAACAGTACATTCCTCCAAGCACACTAGAAGGGAGGTGAGCAGACAGAACCCACAGGGTAAAGTTAGAGACATGCCAGACTGTGTTAGAAATGGAGGACATAACACTCAGTTCTCAGGAACACCTCAAGAGGTATATCGAAATTTGTTTAAATGACAGGTGCTTTACAAAAAGCCTACCAATGTGCATAGATTCGGGAGTCCCCTTAGGAATAAGCTGTAGACCTTTCATGCTTCCCAAGGCATCTCATTATCTCTCTATGTGTACAAGGTTTATTGTTCTGTTACTTAAGTGCTTAAGCACTCATTTTTCAGCTCCAGGCATGAGTTTCCTTTGTATAGATATGAGAACATCCAGTCATATGAACTCTGCAATGTCAAATTGAAACCATACTCCTGCCAATAACCAATGTTATTGTGAGAGCCTTTCATAATATGAAGACTCCAGCTCTTCCATTAACTAATCACTCAGGCTGTTTTGGAACTTTTAATAATAAATAAAACAAACAAAAACAGAAAACTTATAGTGAACCTTTTTATGAAAAGATTTTCTATTTGGTTATATTCACATTTTTGTTAATCATCTGGTAGGAACAGGAGTCAATTGCTCACTTATTTCATGGATGTTGAAGTCTATCAGGAAATCCAAATCTTGTGTCAAAATATGGTTATTTTCCTCATTTTGCAAGGATATTTAAGGTTTATATAAGATTAGATGTATGTCTTTTTGAGCATGATGCAAGTCAGATTTAGAACATGTAATGAGTAAAGAATATCATGTCTTGATATTTTTAGATGAAGAAATATAAGCAGAGAATACAAATAATTAAAATTTTCCATGAGGTCTCCATGATAAATGGCACAGGGGTATCTTGCCCTGCAACCTTATCATGAGGGCTACCTTCTCAACCACAGAGGGGGCAGACATGTTTCTATTATGAGTTTCTTTAGTTACTTGATAGCACTGTAATTAACTAGTCCAAGTGTAACCAGATGGAATATGAGCCAATCACTCTCCTCTTACTGATATTTGGAATTGGGATCAAGGAATGGCCAGTACAAACTTTTGGTCTAGACAGGAAAGTGAGCTGCTGCAAGAATGCTGCACTCTCATTTTTAACACATAAAAATTCTAAACAAATTAAATGTAATAATAACAATAAGTTTAAAGCAATAAAACTAAAATCTACAAATGGGAAAAACAGAGAGAACAGTAAGTAAAAAGTGAAATTGAATAACACACTTTATATACACCTGTCCAGAAGGTATCCAGCTATGTAATATGAAAAACAGAAATGTTTATTGAAGAAGACACAAGATACAATAAACATTGTTACCTCGGTCCCCTTCAAAGTAGGCACCTTGGGACCTCACATGATTTTCCCAGTTGCCAACAGCTGCCCAGTCATATTTTCCTGAATGTCTTTGACAGTCTGAAATCTCTTCCATGTCAAAGGTGATTTTAGTTTTGGGAAAAGCCAGAAGTTGCAGGATGCCAAATCTAAGCTGTATAGGGGCTGAGTCACCTGGGTGATCTGAATTTTCACCAAAAAACTCTGCACAAGAACCGTAGATGCGGCCTGAATCATATGAATAGTTTTGTGGAGGAATGTTGAAGCTTAATGCAAAATTTGATGCAGATTTGTTGTTCTACTTGCTCAGTCATTTTGAATGTGAGGGTCACATAGTACACATATTCACTTAACAGCATCTACCGCCCCCACTGACTAGTACAGTGAAGGCATCATTGTTCACGCATGCACATTCCAGTCCACTCTCCTTGGCTGTTAGGTTGCAAAGATGTCACGCAAACCACTCTCATTTTATTAACAATGGCTGGACTTTTTCTGGACAGACCTTGTATCTACCTCACAAACTGGGGCTTCATGCTTCATAGAGATGATACTTGAAGCTAAACATTCATGCATAGTGGGCAGCTGGAACTGGACTCCATATGTACAGCACAGAAATTCCACTTATAATCCAAGAAGTCACTCAAAAGTAAGCTAATAATTCCAGTATTGGGATTTGTAAAACAACATACCTGATGTGTCTTCTCAGATATTCTTGGTGTCATTTCTTTTGATCCTCAAGAACCATGATACCACTATTTAGAAATATAGAACTCTAGAACATATTTTTTTAGAAGAATAAATTCAGAGACAAAAATTATAACATACATATCAGTCTAGTACAATAGGGGGTGATCAGAATAAGCAAAAAAAATGAGAAACCATATGAAAGGAAATAGAAATAAAATAATCTGAAAATAATTTCAAAATAAATTAAATGTCATTAAAATTTTACAAGCTTGCTTGTGCTCCCCACCCACCAAGCCACATATGCTCCTAACTTCATGAAGGGTGGAGCAGCATCTGGACTCGGAAAGTGCTGCCTAAATGTTTGCTATCTGAGAAGCTTAATGTACTTTGTAGAACCTCTCTGCCACACAGCCCTTGCTCTCTGTGGACAATGGATGCCATCTGAAAGATGCTGGTGATTATCATGATGGAGCCTGGGGTAATACCAGCTGGCTCATCATCTTACAAGGGACAAGTCCCAGAGAACCACATGGCTGACATTGAAATGAATGGAAAGCAGGTGGGGTTAGCCTGATGGGGACACAGTTGGGAAGCAAGGTCATGATCAGCTGAGGCCCCTTTCCTACCCAAACACTGATGTCATATTGAAGTGTTTTTTTGTTAATAACCTTGGTAATAGAGAAAACCTCCTAGAGAAAAAGGAACCTGGAGGTCAAACATTCTTGTCCCAATGTGTATATCATCTTGGTCGGGAGTGAAAATCTTCTGAAGGATGAGTACATGAGTCAGAAGCTAGTCAAGATATAGCAGGAGCCAATAAATCTTGATAAGTGTCTAGAGATGTGAAAATCTAGATCAGCGCTTTTGGGTGCATGGAGTGTTCAGCAAAACCAAAGACAAAGTGAGAAAACTTTTTGTAATGGTCACAAGAGTGGTTTTCCAAGCTAGTTAAGAAAAGAAAAGTACTGAGTGCCTTATTTTGTGGAACTTCACTGCAAACAAAGCCCTCGTGTAGTTTTTGCTGTGCCATTTATTAATCCTAGTGTATGATAACTGTGTTTTTAATTTATTTATAATGCACCTAAGACTACAAATCAGAAGTTGTCTTGCTACTCCCTTTAGAAGCAAATTATCATTATTGATGACTTCTATAACCAATACATCTGCCCCACGTGGGTCCCTGTAAATACCACTCTGACATCACTTAGAACTGCCACTTGACCAGGTATCATCAATTCAAGGAATTTCTTAATTTCTTGCTTCTTTTCAGAAAGATAAAATACAGATAACTTTTGTGATTTAGTCTGTAACTACCTTATAAATAACACGTCTTGCCCATTTTTTTATCAGCTACAAGGCACTCTGGTGAATTGTCACTTTAGAACATTTCTTATAATCAAGTTTTATCAGTCATGTAAATTTTGGAAATGGGCACAGCCTGAAAGACCCAACCAAGTCCATGACACTGGAACATGAGTAGAGGTGTGGTTTCATGTTGGTTGTCTTATATTTACTGTGTAAGTAGTGCCCCTTAATGTATATTAACAACAACTAATGTATCTCTCCTAGACTAGATGTAGTAGTGTTATAAAATTGGATTTAATATTGATATTTGTCATCTCTGTAGGAAGAGTAGGCCAACTTGGACTAGCAACAAAAAAAATTCAGTCATTGAAATAAAGAAACAAATACAGTCTTTACAGGTTAAATAATAAAATAGTAGACAAACCTTAATAATTATTAAATTAAAAGATACATGTAAATCACACAAATATAGCACAAGAGAATAATAGAAAATGTAAAAAAGAAGTTAAAAGACATGAATAATAGAAGGAGAAATAATGGCATGAGTATAAATAGATTAGCGAGGAGAGAATAGAGAGGAAAGGGGTAAGAAGTGATGACTTTGGAAGAGATTGTATCTGAGGATTTCCCAGAAAAAAAACATGATTTAATCTTTAGATTAAGAGCTACACCAAGTTCCAAGCAAAATCAATAAATAAAAAAAACCCTACACTGAGGTACAAACTACAAAACAGAAAAAAATAAAGAAAATCTTTAACATGGAGAGGAAAAGGAAATTATCTGCAAAGGAACAGCAAGCAGTTTTCATGACATGAATAACAAACTCCAAGAGATGACCAGTCAGGCTTAGCTGGTCCACAGAAAGGAGACTACACCTCAGAGTAAAGCAAAATTGTCTTCTTGTCACACATATGGAGAGAAAGAGCAAGCCACTCAGCAGAGAGAAAGAATGAAGCAAACACCTGTGATAAAGCAGAGGGGACAGATTGGGAGAGAGAATGGTATGTATTCTTCATGATTTCTCAGGACATGGTTCCATCTCTTAAAAGACCTACCAGCCCTTGGCTTCCATAGAATAAGAGATAATTTCTCAATTATATGCATCCCTTAACATTTTTCTTGCCTAAGCTATTTTAAGTTGGGCTCTGTTATTTCTAAACAGAATGTTACTAAGGCAGTTTCTCAAAGGGTCCAAGGATTAAAACAAAAATTCAAATTCATTCAGTCCTTTTTTGATATTTATATTTAATTATGTGTGTTCAAGGAGGTGATGGTGATGGAGTTGAAGTGGCAACAAGATGTGAGGCCATGCACATGTGTTTAAGTGGCTTATAATCCAGTAGAGAGAGGTAAACATGGGACACTGATTTTAATTTGTGATAAGATTAGTCTTGGTGAGCTCTACGTTGAGCTTGTTCATTGGTATATCCATACTCATAGCAACAGCTGGGGTTGGGGATCTGAGTGACTTCCTCAAGATCACACAGGTTAGTAAATTGTGGAACTGGGATTTTAACACAGGTATTTCTGACCGTAAAATCTACATTTTTATCCAACTTGAGACCAATGATAATATTTATCAATTATGTGCCACAGGCTCAGTGGTTTTACAAACATTATCTCATTTTATTTTGACTCTGTATGAGACTGCCCTTAATAACTATTTATAGAAGAAGAAAATGTAGTTTAACATTTAAAGTAAATTGCCTAGGATTATCCACTTAGTAGACAGTGAAGCCACAATTGAAGCTGGGCTAAAGTCATGGTTGTACTCATTCTCTTCTCACACACCACTCACCACAGGTCTTTGCATGCTCCCTGGTGTGGGATTCCTAGAAGTCATCTTATCTTCTGAAGTCTCCAGCTGAGAAGAATCAATCTCTATGCTTGCATGTACCCTAAGATTCAGAGGACAAATGTTAAGCTCTTTAAGAATTTTCTCACAAAATTCATTTCCACTGATAGCATGAGAGAGGCCCTAGGTTCTGCAACTCAGCAAGCTTCTAGCCAGGGAGTACAAGGCTGGTTTTCTTCATGAACCCCCAATCTCTAGAAGCAATTCTATGGTAACCTCCATTCCTGGCTTTGGGGAGGTGTAAGTGCTCCCTCCACTGCCCCAGAGTGGAAGTTAGCAACAGCTTCTCACTGCCCATACCTCCTCTGGTGTATCTCTCCATTTATTTAGAAATTCTTTGATTTATTTCATCAGTGCTGTATTGTTTTCACTATTCATATCCTATACACATTTTATAGACTTATTTTTTTCAAACAGTGTAAGTAATGTTGTATTTTTAATTTTGGTGTCTACATGTTTATTGGTAGTATATAGAGACCCAATTGATTTTTCTCTTTTATAGAAGACCTTGACCTTGTCCAAGTCTTTTATTATTAGTTCTAGGAGTTTTGTTTTTTTTTTTAGTAGATTACTCAAGGTTTTCTATGTAGACAATTATGTCATCTACAAATAAGGAAAGTTTTGTTTCTCTCTCACTGGTCTGTATTCTTTTAACTTCCTCTTACTGGGTAGAATTTTCAGCACTATGTCAAATAAGAGTGATTAGAGTGGACATTCTTGTCTTATTCCCAATCTTAGGGGGAAAGCATTCAGTCTTCTAGTACTAAATATGAAGTAATTTGCAGGTTTTCTGTAGTTGCTCTTTATCATGTTAAAGATGGTATCCCTTATTCCTACTTTTTGAGAGATTTTATCATGAATGGATATTGAATTTTGTCAAATGTCTTTTCTGCCTGTGTTGGTATGATCATGCATTTTCTTCTTTAGTCTGCTAATGTAGTGGATTACATTGATTGATTTTTTGAATATTGAATCAGCCTTGCATTCCTGGAATAAAACACACACACACACACACATCCAGCACAAATAATGCCACTTTTTATTATATAAAATCATTTGTTACAAAATCATAAGCATGTTCTGTAACATAACTATCACACTCAAGCACACCATATGAAATTTTAGGTGAAATGTTCAAATTGCTGTCCATCTCGTGTGAGACATTTACATATCCTACCAATCATATTCAATGACATTACTTCTACTGAACCCTGTATGTGTTTGTATTATTTCTATTTGCTAATTTTTTTGTTAAGGACCTTTGCCTCTATTCATATTAACATTGTAGAAATATTTTTTTCCAGCTCTGAGTTCCAGGTTGGATATAGGATCCAGGTTGAAAACTATTGGGATTATTTACATGAGTCATTATGGTAGCTTGGACTAAAGTTGTGACAAGCAAGAAAACTGAGAAAAGCAGATGAATTTGAGAGATATTATGAGAGAATTTGCAACCTGTTGATTGATTGTATGTAGGGGCTGAGGGAGAATAACATGTTAGAGATGATGCTTATATTTTCAGTTTGTACACCAAGTGCAGGAGGTATCATTCCCTGTGCTGGACAGCACTACAGATGTTCTGGAGGAGAGGGTGGATCATGAGTTTATTATTGGACATGATGTATGTAATGTCCCTTTTGGGTATCTAAGTGAAGGTGTCACATAGGCAGCTGGGAGGTTAGAGCAGAGGCCTGTGTTGGTAGTCATTTGAGGTAGCAATTGAATCTGTGTAGATTTTTGAAAGTCCCTTGAAAGCAATTACAGAGTAGGAAGAGATTGGGGCCAACATTTAATGATGGTTAGAGGTGGAAGAGCCTACAAAGGAGAAAGGAAAATCAGTGGCCAGACAAATGGGAGTAGGACCAAGGTAGTGTGGCATTATGGAAGGTAAGGGTAGAAATGTGGAAAGTGTTACCAAAAAGAAAAGCAATTTTCAACATTATAAAATAATGCTTAGAGGAGAGGTAAGATTGGGACTGAACCATCCATTAGATTTTATGACAGGGAGGCCTCGAGTGAATTTAATGAAGGTTCTTTGGGTGGAGTGAGGGGGTGGAAGCCTGAATGGAGTGAAATATGAGTGGGAGGTGAGGAAGTAGAAACAGTGAATATTGAGAACCGTTTCAGAATTTTGGCTGAGAGGGGGAAGAGAGAGGCAGAGCAGCAACTCAGCGAGGATGTGGGAGTCAAGGGAACATCTTTTCTTTTTAAGGTGGAAAATGCTTATGTATGTTTAAGTGTTGCTATATTGGGCTTCTTTGTAAGTTTAATTTATGGAAGAATTATAGGAATTTTAGAAAATGCCATCCACTATTTTACAGGCAAAACAGAAAGTATGAATCATCTTATGGAACTTGGGGACATTGGTGTCTATAGAATTCCAATCAGAGCTCAACACAAGAATGGCTCTTCTAGGTTGGATGTAGATGTAGCAACTGTCACACCCACCCAGTTATAGAGCCAGATCTCTTGAGGGTTACTCAGTACTGTTTCCTGGGGCCCGTTTCTTGTATGGGTTTGGCTTGCTGGCATGACCCTCCCTTACAACTCTCAATCTCCAAGGTATGTGTGTCTAGTGTTTTATAAGTTTTTTCATTTGAGCTACATAAATTATATTTTTCCTGCATAGATAGTTAATGCAATATAAAATATATTTTTTCTCAAAATGTATGTATTCCAGGGATAAATGATAATATTTTTAAAACTTCCTGGGTTGGCCCATTTTATAATAATTCAATAGTGCAGATAGGGCCAATTTCTCAATAATTCAAAGATTTCCAAGGAGAAAGGACCTATGTGTATTAACTAGGATGCTTTCTATAATGAAAAGTCAGTTTGAATTGGCTTTAGAAACAAGAAAAATTCTTATTCATGCAACAAGAGGTCCAAAATTTTGGATTGCTGCATTAGTTGGGTCAGAAGTTCTAAGGACTTGTTAAGAATGACTTACTATTAATTTTTTGGTCTTCTCTATGCAGAATATTATGACCTGAGTCTGGCTCCCACCTTGGTCTCAAGATGGTTGCTTGCAGCAATTCAAGCAAAATATTGCCTTGTCTACATCTAATGGGAGAGAGAATGACAAAGTGCATGAAAGCCACTTCTTCAGTATAGTTGAACCATATAAAATCCATTGTCCTCCCTCAGATTAGCCATTGTTACCAGGGAAATGTCATGTACCAATAGGCTTAGACTAATCAGCATTTAGCCCTTGGAGTTAGGGGGGTCAGCTTTTCCTGCATCAAGGACAGAGGGTTACTTGAACAAAATTAGAATTCTGTTTAAAGAGAAGGAGGAGATATGGATGATGGATAAATAGCCAACAATATATTCTACATGAGTACATTTTAATTGGGTTAGGGAGGAATGAGGAAGTTTTGGAGCTTGAAATTCACATGGACTGGATTGGAAATCCAAAAGTGAATGAATGTAAAATGGGGAAAGAAGTGTTCTAAAAGCAAATGTTTTTCCCTTTATTTACAGAGGGTCTGACTTAGACCTTAGCATTGGTTAAAATTAAGAAATGTTTAAGAATATTGCTATTCATGGTAAAAATAATACAATCATGCTTTAAGTCCTTTGGATGACTTTCTAAAAGTTAATAAATCCACAATTTCAAAGGTCAGGGGCAGCTTAACGAATTTGTCACCTGGTAACATACCAGAATGTATTCTTTACTGAATATTTATCATAGAAAAAACAAATAGATAAAATATTTTTATAATAGTAAGTAGAATACAAGAAACTCCTCAAGTTTGTCTGGAAGAAAGTCACTAACTTACTCTGGAGCTTGATAAAAATATAATGTCTTCTTAAATTAATATAAAATATAGCCCTGGCTGGTGTGGCTCAGTGGACTGAGTACCAGACTGTGAAACAAAGGGTCACCAGTTCAATTCCCAGTTAGGGCACATGTCTGGGTTGCAGGCCAGGTCCCCAGTATGGGCCATGTGAGAGGCAACCACACATTGATGTTTCTTTCCCTCTCTTTCTTCCTCCCTTCCCCTTTCTCTAAAAATAAATAAATAAAATATTCAAAAGGAAATATATTTCTTGAATCATTTACCTAATTATATATGCAGATACATTCTAAAAGCCATAAATCAAACTACCCTAGTGATATGGTTTATTTTCACAAGTATATGAGGTTCTGTATTGTGTGTGGCCCATTTATCTGTCCAGAGCTGCTATATGAGCCTTGCAGTCACTGATACAACATACCCAATGACCTCAGTTTTCATTAGTTTGACTTGTTGAATTGGTATTAATGTTTATAATATTTTCACTATCATCACTGCATCCACCCCTGAGTTTATTCATTCTTTTTTTATTCTAGTGGTCACCATTTTATTTTATTTTTCAATTGCAGTTTATATTCAATATAAACTTATATTAGTTTCAGGTGTCCAGCATAATGGTTAGACAACCATATACTTTACAGAATGTTATCTCTGATATATCCAGTACCTACCTGGCACCATACATAGCTATATCATTATTAATTTTTTATAATTTTTAATTATAGTCAAGATACAATATTACATTAATTTTAGGAATACAACCCAGTGATTAGACATTATATAGCTTACAAATTCTCCATTCCAGTAAATACAGTACCCATCTGACACTATATATATTCAATTGTTATTACAATATATTGACTACATTCCCCATGCTCTAATTTTTACATCTCTATGACTATTCTGTAACTACCAATTTGTATTTCTTAATCCCTTCACCTTTTTCATTCATTTCACTAATCTCTCCACCCGCCAATCTGGCAACTGTCAAAATGTTCTCAGAATCTATGAGTTAGTTTCTGTTTTGCTTGCTCATTTATTTTGTTTTTCTTTTTTTAGATCTATTTTATCTGGTGTAAGTATTGCTACCCAGCTTTTCTTTGTTTGTTTCCATTTTCATGAAATAGCTTGATTGTAGGTCCTAGGTGTTAATCACTTTAGATATTTCTTACCACTTCCTTCAAGCCTGCAAAGTTTCTGTTGAGAAATCAGCAGAAAGTCTTATGGGAGCTCCTTTGTAAATAATTGGCTGTTTTTCTCTTGCTGCTTTTGAAATTCTCTTTTTGTCTTTAACCTTTGGCATTTTGATTATGATGTGTCTTGGTGTGGGCCTCCTTGGGTTCATCTTGTTTGGGACTCTACACTTTCTGGACTTCTATGTTTATTTCCTTTACCAGATTAGGAAAGTTTTCCATCATTATTTTTTCATGTAGGTTTTCTTTTTTTTCTACATATATTTTATTGATTATGCTGTTACAGTTGTCCCAGTTTTTCTCCTTTTGCCCCACACTAGCCTGTACTCCCCTTCTCTCCAGCAATCCCCCACTTAGTTATTGTCCATGGGTCCGGTGTGTAAGTTTTTTGGCTTCTCCCTTTCCTACACTATTGTTAACATCCCCCTATCTATTTTGTTCCTAACAATTATGCTTCTTGATCCCTACACCATTTACCTCTTCCTCCCCCTTACCCATCCCAGCTGATAACCCTCCAAATGACACCCATGCCAATGATTCTGTTCCTGTTCTGGTTGTTTGCTTATTTTGTTTTTGTTTCTGTTTTTTAGATTCAGTTGTTGATAGTTGTGAGTTTGCTGCCATTCTAATGCTCATAGTTTTGATCATCTTGTTTTTCTTAAATAAGTCCCTTTAACATTTTATGTAATATGAATTGGTTTGGTGATGATGAACTCCTTTAGCTTTACCTTTTCTGGGAAGCACCTTATCTGCCCTTCCATTCCAAATGATAGCTTTGCTGGATAGAGTAATCTTGGTAGTAGGTCTTTGCTTTTCATCACTTTGAATACTTCTTGCCAGTCCCTTCTTGCCTGCAGAGTTTCTTTTGAGAAATCAGCTGACGGTTTTATGGGAACTCCTTTGTAGATAGTCCTCTGTATACTTTAAATACTTGTTTATACTTGTAAGATTTTTTCTTTATACTTGTAAGATTCTCTCTTTGTCTTTAATCCTTGGCATTTTAATTATGATGTGCCTTGGTGTGGTCCTGTTTGGGTCCAACTTAATTGGGACTTTCTGTGCTTCCTGCACTTGCAAGTCTATTTCCTTTACCAAACTAGGGAAATTTTCTTTCTTTTTTTTTTTAAAGATTTTATTTATTTTTAGACAGAGGGTAAAGTACAGAGAGAAACATCAATGTGTGGTTGCCTCCTGTGCACCCCTCACTGGGGACCTAGCAGGCCACCCAGGCATGTGCCCTGACTGGGAATTGAACTAGCGACCCTCTGGTTTCAGGCTAGCACTCAATCCACTGAGCCACACCAGCCAAGGCAGGGAGATTTTCTTTCATTATTTTTTCAAATAAGTTTCCAATTTCTTGCTCTTTCTCTTCTCTTTGAAGCACCATTATGATGAGAATGTTTTACCTCTTGAAGTTGTCCCAGAGGCTGCTTATACTATCCTCATCTTTTGGACTCTTTTCTTCTTGTTGTTCTCATTGGTTGTTCTTTGCTTACTATGTTTCAAATCATTGATTTGATTCTTGGCTTCATCTATTCTACTGTTGTTTCCTATAAATTAGGAAAGATTGTTTTTTTTTATTTCAATTAGTGAATCCTTCATTTTTGACTGGATCTTTTTTACACTGCTGGGGTCCTCACTAAGTTCCTTGAGCATCCTTATAACCAGTGTTTTGAACTCTGCATCAGAAAGATTGCTTATCTCCATTTTGATTGGCTCTTTTCCTGGAGTTTTGATCTACTCATTCATTTGGGCCATGTTTCTTTGTCTACTCATTTTGGCATCCTCCCTGTGTTTTTTTCTATGTATTAGGTAGAGCTGCTTTGATTTCATGCCTTGGTAGTGTGCCCTAATGTAGTAGGTGTCCTGTAGGGTCCTGTGGCACAGCCTTTCTTATCACTCAAGCTGTGTACTCAAAGTATACCCTTCATGTGGGATGAATACACCCTCCTCTTGTAGTTGAGTCTTGGTTGCTGTTGGCAGATACATGGGAGGAATTTACCTAGGTCAGTTAGGTGCAAGGATTGGCTGTGACCACTTACCACCAACCTCCTCCCTCTGTGGAGGATCAGCTGGACAGGGGCAGGTTGGCAGTGCTCTGGCATGGTCTGTATCTGTCCACTGGGTGTGTTGGCCCTGGGGTTTCCTGGGTGGTGCAGGCCAAAGTCAGCCCCCACCTGTGTTTTTTCTGGGGCCACCTTTCCTGACTTATAAAGCAATCTGAGATGACTGCTACTTGTGCTAGTCTTGGAGATTCCCAGGCAAAGCCAAGATGTGAAACTAATCTGGGAGCTGCTAGTGCTGGACTTAGGCCACTGAGGCCAGCTGTTGTTTGTTTGATAGGATTTAGGAAGCTGTGAAGCATGATCTAAGACCAGTTATTCATTTGGAAAAGCAGCTGGTGGGCCTGTAAGTTGGGTGTGGTGGAGTTTCTGAGCATCTCCAAGGTGGATCAAGCAGTGTTAGCCAGGTTGATGGAGTCTCCAATATGGCACCAGCCTGCCAGATCCATGGCTCTGTGTGGGGACTGCTCAGAAAAGTGACAGTGACCTCTGCTCACCTCAATGCTAGGCATGTCAGCCTTTCCCTGTATGCCACTGGTGCCCTTCAAGCTGCCACCCTGGCACTGGAGCTCAGAGGGAGTGAGTCTGAGTAGGCAAGTCCATTTGTGAGTTTTTTAAGAGGAACTGTCTGGGACTCCAGAGATTTCTTTCACTGACTCAATCCCCAGTGATTTTTGCACCAGAAGTTGTGCAAACTTATCTTTCTGGCACTGGAACTCTGGGCTGGAGGATGTGTGGTATGGGGCTGTGTCTTCTCACTCCCGAGATATCCCTTCCTAATTTTTATCCACCACACATGGGTGAGGGACCAGCCCATTGTGCATCTGTGCCCCTCCTACCAGTCTGGATGCACGTGGTTTCTTTAATTTCATAGTTGTCAGATTTCCATTGAACTTGACTTCTGATGGTTCTGAGTGATGGTTATTCTATATTTTATTTGTATTTTTTCTTCACATATATTTTCAATTCCTTGTTCTCTCTCTTCTCCTTTTGGCACCCCTATGATATGAATGTTGGTATGCTTGAATTTGTCTCAGAGACTCCTCATACTGTCCTCATTTTTAGAAATTTTGTTGTCATTTTGCTGTTCTGATGGGGTGTTTTCTGCTTTCTTATCTTCCAAATCTCTGATTTGATTCTCTGCTTCTTGCGCTCCACTATTGATTCCCTATAATGTATTCTTTATTTCACTTAGTGTATTCTTCATTGTTAACTGTTTTTTTAATGTTTTCTATCTCCATTTTTTCATTTCCTACCTCTTTGTTGAAATTCTCACTAAGTTCATCTACTCTTTCCCTAAGCTCATTGAGCATCCTTCTAACCAGTGACTTGAACTCTGCATCTAGTAGATTGCTTATCTCCATTTGACTTAGTATTTTTCTTTCCTGGAGTTTTTTTTCTCTTCTTTCATTTGGGACATGTTTCTTTGTTTCCTCATTTCATGGTCTCCCTGTGTTTGTTTCTATATATTAGGTAGAGCTGCTATATCTCCCAGGCTTGGTAGAGTGGCCTTATATAATAGGTGTCCTGCCCACAGGACACTGAATCCCAATTCAGTGGCATAGCCTCCCCAGTATCCCAAGTTGGGTACTCCAGATGCCTCCCTATCATGAGCACCCTCCTGTTGTAGTTGAGACTTGATTGCTGTTGGCACCTCAATGGGAGTGATTAGCACTTCAATCCACCTTCTGGTCATTTGGCTACAAGTCCTAGCTGTGACCAACATAGAGGATCAGCTGTGACATATCAACACCACAGGGCAGGACTTACTTCCTCAGGGCTCTGGTACCTGCTTAGTCTGCCCCTTGAGTGTGTTACTTTTGGAGAAGGTTGGGTGGTACTTTGATGTGGTCTGAAGCTGTCTACCAGGTGTGCTGGTTCTGGCGTCTCCTAGGAGGTACAGGCCAAGGGAAGCTACAATTTGTGCCCTGACCAGGGCCACTTAGGCTACAAAGTAATCTGCAGATGGCTGTTACTTGTGCTGGGCTTGGAAGTGCCAAGTAGAGGTCAAGCTGCTAACCAAGGCTGGCAGCCACCAGTGCTGGGTCTGGAGTCACTTAGTGAGAGGTATGGGGCATGCTGAGGCCAGATGATGGGTGTTTGAGAGATTTTAGGAAAGTTCAAAGCATGAGCCAAGACAGAGACAGACCACTTGCATGACTTGGGTTGGCCAGCAAGTTGGGTGGGGCAGGGTCTCAGGGAATCATCAAGGCTGAGCTAACAGTGTTAGCCAGGTTGATGGAGACTCAGATAAGGTGCTTGCCTGCTCACTCTGAGGAGGGCCCAGAAAAGGAACAACAGCCTCTACCAGCTCTTCTGTCTGGAACAAAGCTGCCCCTTTAGCTCTTATCCTGCTACTAGACAACTAAGTTCCTTCCCATATGTCCCTGATGACCCAGAGCAAGAGTGAGTGAATCTAAGTCCATGCACAGATTCTCTAAGATAAATGCCTAGGAATCCAGCAGCTCTCTCTCTCACCCAGTCACAATCCCTGCTGATTTTTGCAGCCGGAATTAATGGAGACTTCTCTTCCCATCATGGGAACCCTGGGGTGGAGGGCCTGGTGTGGGACTGGGACCCATGTCTCCTCAGGGGGGACCTCTGCTGATGAAATATTCCTCCCATTTTTTTATCCACCACATGTGAGTGTGGGACCAGCCCATTCCCTGTCTCTGCCCCTCCTACCAGTCTCCATACGGCTTTTTCTTTTACCCTTCCTTAATTGTAGAAAGTCTGTTCAGTGCATTTTCAGGCAGTTCTGAATGATGGCTATTCTGTAGTTTAGTGGTAATTTTGATGTGGTTGTGGGAGGAAACACATACCATGTTTACTTCTTCCACCATTTTGACTCTCAGTCGATTCACTCCTTTTTTCAGAGCACATGTTTTAGAGATGCAGAGATGCAAACAAAGTCCCAGGATTCAGCAATTTTATCATACAGAGAGGAGGCATGCCTATAGGTCAATGCCATATAATGTGAAAATTTTTATAATTCAGCCACATACAAGATGCTGGGGAGAATAGAGGAACACATGGCTAAGCCAGCTGGATTCAGCCAGTTAATGCTTCACCGAGGACAGAATTTTTTAATTGCCTCTTAAAGAATCATAAAGAGTTTACCTGGTGCCAAGAAAGTGAGGAGTGGACAGGATGATGGGAGTAAGAAGTAATTTGGTAGAGTTGAAGAAAAAGATATGAGAATGGAAGCACTGGAACTGAGGATGGTCAGAAAACTAAGAAATTTGAAGAGGAGAGGGATCAAGCAGATGTAGATACTGGAAAGCCATGGAAGGAAGACAATTTCAATTTGTCCAAAATTCAGATGATTTGCATATTTTCACAGTCAATTTCTTCTGCTACAAAAATGTTGGGGGATCAATTAGTGCTTCTTATGCACAAGGAATATCAGTTAAGTTTGTTATCTTTGAGTGACCAAAAAATCCTGAAAATATATGGCTTAAAACGTTTCATATACTGGTAGACAGTTCAGGACAGATATGACAACTCAACAATGCCATTATGAGGCATTCTCCTTGAATATTTTATGCTACTGAGCTTATCATTGTTCTGTTCCTCATGATCACAAAATGACTTGAAGATCCAAGCATTTCATCCAAGTTCCAGGTTAAAAGAGATGAAAAAGCAAAGGTATATATACTAATTAGGTTTGCCTACTATGAGGGAGCTTTCAAAGAACACTGAAACTATGACTTTCATTTTAATCTCATTGCTCAGAATTGTAACATTATCATTTTCGTATGCAAGTAAACCTGGAAAATTTGTGTCAATAACTGGACACATTCATTCTCTGAGGCAGGTTTAAGTTCTGTTAGTAAAGAAAAGGGGGAATGGACACTAAGTAGATAACTAGTAGTCCACTACACAAGGAATCAAGGTGAATAGTCCTATAACAGTAATCCCATCCCACACCCTCTTCTTCTCCTATTTACCCATTATCATGCTTGGCCTCAGTTAATTTGAAAGTACCTAAAACTAGAATATGGTTCTTGGCTGCTTTCCCTGAGTTACAATGTTCTTATATAAAATCTGGGAATAATAATATCTAACAAACTTCTCTTAGTAGTTCTGTTGAAAGAATTAAATTAAATCTTTTTTTAATAAAAAATTCTATATCCATATATAACTTCAAGGATGCTCCTGTTTCTTTTAACCAAATTTCATCTAATGTATTGATTCTTAAAATTTAGTTTGCATCTTAGTTACCTAGAGGGCTTGATAAAACACAGATTTTGGGGTTCTAACTGCAGAGTTTCTGACTCACTAAATTTCAGGTGGGACTTGAGAATTTGTAGTTCTGGGGTGGGTGGGCTCGATTGGGAGTAAAGGGGAGAAAACTGTACTTGAACAGTGATTAAAATTTAAAAAAAAGAATCGGTAGTTCTTACAAGTCCCCAGGTCATGCTATTTATGCTGTTAAATGACCACACTTGAACTAGACAAAAGGGGGTGGAGATGCAACAGCACTCTGAAGAAATAACTTTGAATTGTTTATAAGTATAGTCTATTGAACATATGCCTTGCTCATAAAAAAGTTCCTTTTCTTCATTTATTTCTTTCACAAAGTTAATATTTGTAAAGGCCTTACTATAGGAATGGCAGTATGTAAGCCACTTAAATGCCATATCTTTTAAAATCATACTATAGTCTCACTGGTAAGTTCTGTTATTATAGCCATTATACAAATGAACACATTTATAAAGTGAACTAAATTACCTAAGTTCACATTACTAATAACTGGCTGAACTGGGATTCAAAAGGCTGTAGTTTCCAGTTTTCAAGTTTCTGACTACTATATAATAGCACCACACGCCAGTAAGTTGAATGGCAAAGAAATAATGTCACCTCTGAGAAAGACTGATGATTTTTCCTAAAAGCACTTATGGCCAGGATAACTCATGCATGAGTTACACTTTATTCTCCTTTTCAAAGAGATATTTTATTTCTAGCTGGCTAGTACAGTGCTTTGCCTTGGATCAACCTGCACTCTCAGCTTTGCTTCTCTCTCTTTCTCTGGTCTGTATTGGGAATGGTATTCATGTAATTTACATTTAATGCAGATAAATACTGAGTTTTCTCTTTTCAGATTATATTAGAGGTAGGTAAATAATGGCCAGCTGGACAAATATAGCTTGCTATGCTTCTTACAGTCACAAGCTAGGAATGACTTTACATTTTGATATCGTTGGGAATAAAACACAAAACAGCAAATTATTTCATTATGTGTGAAAATTACATGAAATTAAAATTTCAATATACATAAATTGTTTTATTGGAATATAGCTATTCTTATTCATTTATGTACTATGACTACTTTGCACTCTAACAGCAGAGTTAAATATTTGCAATGAAGACCATATGGCCCGAAAGCCTAAAATATTTACTAGCTAGTTCTTTACAGAGAAGTTTGCTGGCCCCACTTATTGAAAGCTATGTTTTTCACATACTGTGTTAGGAATACAAAGAGGTATAAGACACTGTCCTCAAGAAACTTAAGTCTTTTGTATCAACATGGCTCTCCATGGATTTTTAAATTAAATAAATGGACTTGATTTTAAATTGTAACTGTTTTCCTTTCACTGATCCTTCTTTTCTTTAATTCTTAACCCCATGGTTTAAGGGAGAGACTGACAGACCGAGTTATCCAGATTAGGAAATACCTGCTGTCAGGGGTCTGCAAAAGTACATGTCACAAGAAACTAAGAAGCCACTTATTTAGCTTCCTGTGGTTGAGGCACTTCCAGCATTATGTGATTTAATTCTCACAACAGTGTTGGGAGAAAGGTACTCATATCACACATGGCATATTAGAAAGTTGAGGCTTAGATTTGTCCAATATTATGGTTAGAATGAAGCAGGATTAAAAACTGAACCCAGGGAGTCTAGCTGTAAAGTCTGCATTCTTAATCAGCTGGGAGAGGGGAAGATTTATAGAGTCTCTGAGAGATATTTTTTAATGTTTAGGGGAATAGCATGAGAAAACGTAAGTGGTCATATTTTAAATAAATTCAAGGGGTGAAAGTTATAGAAAGGCAACATTTAATTTAATATAAGTAACACTTAACAGATCTACACATAAAAGCAATAGGTTATCTTCCGAAGAGGTAGCTAGCTAGCACCTTCTGTTAATGTGGGTGTTCAAGGTAGGAGTAGACATCAGCTGTATCTATCGGGGGTTGAGAGGTTAGACAATGTAACTTAAAACACTTGTTTTTTGAGCCACTGAAGAAAGCTTTCTAGCTATTTAGAAAATCAATGTAAATCACCACAAAGCAAAAAGAACTCACCAAGGAAAAAAAACTTAGAATAATTTGTAATGGACAAAGACAGCTCCCTTCAAAACTGACTTTAAAATGTATTTTTGTGTGATGTCAACAGGTTGCTCCCTATCTTTATTGAAAAACTAGGAGAAGTAGATTAAAAGACCCAGCTTTCTAAAGGAAAGGCCGTATTACCATAAAAACCTAAAAAAACTTCTTGAGAACCTGCTGCAACCACAATTCAAGTGACCACAAGGTCACAAAAATTTTGTGTCTTTCAATGAAGATTGATTCTTCATTTTACAATATAGTGGCTAATTTTGAAAGAAGTACAGGTAAAGAGGCATTTTATGATATGGTTGATTAAGGAGAGATAAGGAGTTAAAGCTTTTTTATGTGTGTTCCTTGCACTATATATGCTTTTGCCTACTCTGAGTCTATGGAACCAGAATTCATCTTTTACTCATAAGTGTCAGATAGCAAGAAATACTTTTTTTTTCCCCTCATATATGTGTTTATTTATAGTGTTTGTCTGAGCTACTCCATACCAAGAAGCTAAGTGCCATAGAAATATAAATTCATCCTGGATTCTTTGGAGATTTTATTGTTTCTCTTTAGTAGACATTCCCTCCTACATTCTCACTTTAGTGTCTCGCCTACATTTTATCACAAAGCCAAAAGCTTTTTCAACTTCTTTTAATTTATTCAGTACAACAGAAAAAAGTTAACAAAAGGAATTATGTAGTATTAGACTGATTCTGAAGTTTCTTTGTAGGTCATTTAACATGACTGTGGGGCCTTCTACACCATCAAAAAATTGCTGTTATAAACTAATTAATACACTGAAGAAAAGTTATCTGGGGATTTTTGTAACTTTCTTTCTGTCCGCAAATAAATCTATCTCTACATTTGAAAATCTCAGCAGTTGTTCTTAAGTGAAAATATCCTTTGCCTGAGACTGATATTGAAGATGAAAGGCACATTTTCTCCTGTATTCTGTAACCTTCTGATTCTATTATTCTCATTTCTCCATGATACTTTTTATCTTAATATAAAACCTGATATAACAAAGGACAGACAGAAGAAACCACTTCACCACAAGACTGGTAGGGAATGCAGAGTAGGCACAAGAAGGCTGGCTAGGCTCCCACAAGTGGCAGCTGAAGTTCTGGAGGGGATATTTCAGCAGCCAGGGGGTTCCCTCTGAGAAGTGTGGGTCCTAAAACCCAAGCTGGGCTCCTCAGTCTACAGCACCTGAGGTAGAAAGAAGCCCAGATAACATCCAGCTGTTAAAAGCAGTAGAGTTTCTGTCTGCAAGGGAGAGACAGCCAGAGAGGCAGAGAAGCTCTTAAAGGGTCAACACACAAAATTTTGTTTGCAGCCACTTACTCTGTCTGGACTGTGGCAAAGAGAAAGCAGAGTGGGCTAGAGATGCTTGAGGAGAGTCTGGGGTTGGTGACTCTGGGGAGAGAACTGAAGGAACAGCTGCCAGGATCCCTGTGCTGAGTCATTCCCCATACTGCAGAAGCCATCTTTCACGGGCAGAGCATTCCTTTCCAAGTGGATTCAGTCTGAGGGGAAGCAATAGCACCACCCACATAAATTACTCTTCCCCATCCTGTGGTCCTTAAGCCAGGCTGCTGATTACAGCTTAAGGCTATATCACTGATTAGTTTAACAACTAAGGCAGAAAATACAAAGAAGCAACCAAAATGGAGAGACAAAGAAACAGACACCAGATGAAAGAAAAAAAGAACTAAATAAAATGGAGACAAGAAATTTATCAGATAGTTTAGAGTAATAATTACAAGGATACTGAACAGCATGAAAACAGACATAGAAACCATAATAAAATACCATTTACTTATAAAGAATTCAACATCTGAAATAAATAATACACTGGAAGGAATAAACAGTAGGTTAGATGAAGCAGAGGACTGGAACAGTGATTTGGAAGACAAGGTAGAAAAAAACACCCAAGCAGGGCAGCAAAAAGAAAAAGAATAAAAAAAAAATGAGAAGAATTTAAGAAACATTTTGCACAACATGAAGCATAACAACTTCCGCACCGTAGGAATACCAGCAGGAGAAAAGAACCAGCAAGGGATCAAGAACCTATTTGAAGAAATAATGACCAAAAAACTTCCCTAATCTGGTGAAGGAAAAAGATACAAGCCTAGGAAACTCAGAGAGTCCCAAACAGGTTGAACCCAAAGAGGCCTTACACTGAGACACATCATAATTAAAATGGCAAGGCATAAAGACAAACAGAGAATCCTAAAAGCCACAAGACAAAAGCATATATAATGCTTTTTGTACAAATGCTTGTATAATTATATACAAGGGAGCACCAATTAGACTGTCATTTGATTACTCAACAGAAACATTTTGGGCCAGAAGGGAGCGGTGTGAAATATTCAAAGTGATGAAAAGCAAGGGCCTACAACCAAGGCTACTTTACCCAACAAGGCTATTATGTAAAATCAAAGGAGAAATAAGGAACTTCCCAGATAAGAAAAAGCTAAAGAATTGGTTAACACCAAACCAGTGTTGCAACAAATAAAAAGCTTGCTCTAAGGAGCAGAAAAAGAGAAAGAAAGAAAAAACAACAACAGAAAAAAATAGCCTAATAATAGAATGGTACTAGTATCTATCAAAGCAAATGGCTTAAATGCTGTGACCAAAGGATAGCTGAATGGATAAGAAAACAAGAGCCGTATATATACTGCCTCTAAGAGACCCATGTCAGATCGAAAGATACACACAGACTAAAAGTAAAGGGATGGAAAATGATATTTCATGCAAATGGAAAAGAAAAAAAAGCTGGGGTAGCAGTGCTTATATCCAACAAAATAGTCTTTAAAGCCAAGGCTACATTAAGAGACAGGAAGAAACAGCATAATGATAATGGGAACAATCCAACAACAGGATTTAAACCTAGTAAACATTTACATACCCAACATAGGAGCACCTAAATATGTGATGGACATAAAGGGAGAGGTCAACAGAAATATAGTCATAGTTGAGGATGTTGACACACTATTGACTTCAATGGGTAGATCTTCCAGACAAAAAAACAACAGACAGCAGCCTTAAAACACACATAAGGTCAAATGGATTTAATTGATATCTTCAGAGCACATCATCCCCAAACAGCAGAACATACACACTTTCCAAGTGCACATGGGATATTTTGTAGGATAGACTACATTTGTTAGAAAAATCAAGTGTCAGTACATTTAAGATTGAAATAATCTCAAGCGTCTACTGTGACCACAATGCCATGAAACTAGAAATCCTTCACAAAAACACTGAAAAACATGCAAAGACATGGAAGCTAGATAACATTGTTATTAAACAATGAATGGGTCAACAATGAAATCAAGGAAGAAATCAAAATATACCTTGAAACAAATAAAAATGAGATCACAACAATCCAAAATCTATGGGAAATTGGGAAAACAATCCTAAGAGGGAAATTCATAGCATTCCAGGCCTATTTCAAAAAAAACAAGAAAAATCTCAAATACACAATCTAACTCCACACTTAAAGGAACTTGAAAAGGAACAACAAACAAAGCCCAAAGTGAATAGAAGGAAGGATATAATAAAGATCAGAGAAGAAAACAATGAAATAGAGTCTAAAATAATGATAAAAAAGATCAATAAATCTGAGAGCTGATTCTTTAAAAAATAAACAGGATTGACAGACCTTTAACCAGACTCATCAAGAAAATAAAAAGAGAAATGGCTCAAATAAATAAAATCAAAAATAAAAGAGGGGAAATAACAGACACCAAAGAAATGCAAAGGTGTGTAAGAAAATGTTATGAACAACTATATGCCAACAAACTAGACAACCTGGACAAAATGGATAAATTCCTAGAAACATACAATCTTTCCAGACTAAATTAGGAATAATCAGATAATCTGAATGGATAGATTGCACCTAGTGAAACTGAAGCAGTAATCAAAACAGCTCCCAACAATCAAAAGCCCTAGACTGGATAGCTTCAGAGGTGAATTTTACTAAACATTCTGAGAGGAAATAACACCACTCCTCAAACTATTTCAAAAAATTCAAGAAGAGGGAAGACTCCAAAAATCATTTTACCAAAAATCAAAACTAGTTAAAGACACTACAAAAAAAGAAAATTATAGGGTAATATCCCCAATGAACAGACACTAAAATCCGCTACAAAATAGTAGCAAACTGATTACAGCAATGCATTATAAAGATCATACACCATAATCAAATGTGATTTATTCCAGGAGGCAAGGTAGGTAAAACATTCACAAATCAATAAATGTGATTCACCACATAAACAAAATGAAGGATAAAAACCACATGATCATATCAATAGATGAAGAAAAAGCATTTGATAAAATCCAGCACTCATTTATGATAAAGACTCTCAGGAAAGTGGGATTAGAGGGAATATACCTAAATATAATAAAGGCTTTATGTGACAAACCCACTACCGGCATCATATTCAATGGGCAAAAATCACAAGCATTCCCTTAGAAGGAGAACAAGATAGGAATGTCTGCTTTCACCTTTCTTTTTCAGTATGTGGAAGTCCTAGCCACAGCAATCAAACAACAACAAGAAATAAAAGGTATCCAAATTGGAAAGGAAGAAATAAAACTGTCTTTATTTGCAGATGACATAGAAAACCCCATAGATTCCACCAAGGAACTACTAGAATTGATAAGTGAATTCAACAAAGTACCAGGATATAAAATTAATATACAGAAATCAGTTGTGTTTATATGCCAGTAACAAATAGTAAAATTAAGAAAACAATCCCTTTCACAATTGCTACAAAAAGAATAAAATACATAGGAATAAATCTAATCAAGGATATAAAAGACTTGTACTTAGAAAATTTTAAGACATTGGAGAAATTGAAGATGCAAATAAGTGGAAGCACATACTATGTTCCTAGTTAGGAAGAATTAGCATCAATCAATGTCCAAAATGTCCAAATGTGAAACCTATGGTTTCAATGCACTTCTTATCAAGATTCCAGTGATGTATTTCACATAACTAGAACATATCTTTCAAAAATGTATTTGGAGCCACAAAAGGCCTCACATTACAACAGTGATCCTGAGAAAAGAACAAAGCTGGAGGAATCATGCTACCTAATATGAAACCATGCTACAAGGCCATAGTCATCAAAACAGCATGTACTGGCATAAAAACAGACACATAGATCAATGGAGCAGAATAGAGAACCCAAAAATAGACCCATACCTTTATAGTCATTTAATATTCGACAGAGGATGCAAGCACATACAGTGGGCTAAAGACAGTTTATTCAATAAATGGTGTTGGGAAAATTGGATGGATACATGCAAAACAATGGAACTAGACCATCTTCTTATACCACATACAAAAATAAATTAAAAATGGATCAAGACTTAAATGTTAGGCTCAAAATCATAAAAAAGTCATAGAAGAAAACATAGGCAGCGAAATCTCGGACATTGCTCATAACACTTTTTTATATGATATATCTCCCCAGGCAAGAGAAACAAAAGAAAAAATAAACAAATGATACTTCATCAAACTAAAAAGGTTTTGCACAGCAAAGGAAATCATCAACAAAATAAAAACACAACTCACAGAATGTGAGAACATATTCACTGATATATTTCATAAGGGGTCAATATCCAAAACTTATAAAGAACTTACAAAACTCAACACTAAAAAAGCCAAATGACCCAATTAAAAAATGAGCAAAGGATCTGAAAAGACATTTCTCTGAAGAAGCCATACAAATGGCCAATAGATATATGAAAAAATGCTCAATGTGACTAATCATCAGAGAAATGCAAATTAAAACCAGAATGAGATATCATCTCACACCTGTCAGAAGGGCCATCAATAAATCAACAACCAACAAGTGCTGGAGAGGACGTGGAGACAATGGAACCCTAGTGCACTGTTGATGGGGATGCAGACTGGTGTAACCACTGTGGAAAACAGTATGGAGATACCTCTAAAAATTAAAAATGGATCTGTCTTATGACCCAGCAGTCCCACTTCTGGGATTATATGTGAAAGAACCCAAGACTCTAATTCAAAAGCACATAAGCACCCCTATGTTTGCAGCATTCTTTACAATAACCAAGATACAGAAGCAGCCCAAATGCCCATCAATAGATGAGTGGGTAAAACAACAACAGTGCATTTACACGATGGAATACTACTCAGCCATAAAAAGAAAATGTTACCCTTTATGACAGCATGGACTTACCTGGAGACATTATGCTAAGTGAAATAAGCCAGCCAGAGTAAGACAAATACCATATGATTTCACTCATATGTGGAATCTAAAGTCCAAACTGAACTTACAAGATAATATGGACAGACTCATAGGTGGAGAGCAGGGTGACAGCTAAGGGGATGGGGAAGTTAAGGGGTGGAACAATTGAGCAAAAAGGACAAAGGACTCATGGACATAGACAACAGTGTGGTGATTGCTGGGGTGGCTATAAGGGGACTAAAAGGCAATGGAAAACAATACAATAAAGATTAAATAAAAAAAAACAAAACCTAATCTCAACTTTCATAACTTGCAATGGAAACATGAATGTTATACAAATTTTAATGCATATGTTTAATACATTATCCTATTTTTACTTAATACTTTTAAAATTTTTTATTGTTCAAGTACAGTTGTCTCTGTTTACCTGCCACCACTATCCCCAACCCCATCAATGCTCACCTCCCACCCTCATTCCTATTTTAATCCTTATTTCTAACTTGCCTAACTATGCTCTTGTTGATTTTTTTCTCTTAAAATTACTGAAGGACATATTTTTCACTACAAGTTTTATTGTATGTGAAGAATGGCAAACACTGGTAATAAACATTAAATTTCTCAGAAATGATGCCATCTTTTTATCATGAAGGCACAATTCCTTCAATTCAAAATTAATTCATCTTTCAGGGATTAGACCTGAAGTAGAGTCAGATACTCTGACAGTTAACCTGTGGAAATCAAGCTTCTTTCCATCCCAACATGTTTAAATTTTAGCGAATTGCAATCTTAATAGATGTTAGATACGTTTTGTTGTTGTTGTTGTTGTTTTTGTGGCGAACTTGGTAAATCCTCGAGCACCTAGAAGGACTGTTTCACATCCCTAAACAAGTTTCCCTCCTATAGTTTCCCCACTTTTGGTAATTATTACTTTGATAAATAGTGTCTTTTCCCTAAAGCATTTATTTAAAAATATGCAAGTATAGAAAAGAATATTTTGGGGGAAGTTAGATGTTTTCCAACCTCAATATCTGGCACATAGGAAGCACTCAATAAAAATTTGTTAATGAGTGAAAGACTGAAAGGCACATGGAACCCTTATATATTTGGAGAAAACTGGTCTCCACAGTAGGGTGGACAGAGAAAACAAATGTAGGAGTGTCCAGATGGGATGGAGAAAGCTCTGAAAGAGAAACTAGTGAGATTTGTCTTCACCTACTTTATAGTTATGCCTAGTATTGGCCAGAGGGAATGCAAAGAAGACATATTTCTTATTGGTACATCTGAATCTGATTAAATATAATTTTTCAGCATGACATAAAAATGTATTCTTCTATAGACATCTGATTTGTCTAGACTCTCCAGGGTAAAAAAAGCTATTCTCTAAAATGACAATTTCCTCTGTGCCCCTTCAAGAGCAAAGAAAAAGTGAACCCTTCTTCCCCATCTACCAAATGGCATCTCAAATTCTTGAAGCTTTTGTAATTGATGGAGATTTTCAGAAATATTTTTCTCTGAAATTCCCCATAATATGTTTCTCGCAAAAGGTATTGAAAGAAAAAAGGGGTCATTCAGTTTTTGACAAGGAGATGGGTTGCAATTTGGTACCAGAAAACAGATCTTAGCAAGGCTCTCAAAGGCAACAGCCTTAGTCCCTTACCTAGACTTCCCTAGCCAGGGTGGCGGCCATGCCTATGTCTTCGCTTTGGACACTGGAACAGAGAATGAAGCAGCAAAGAAGACTCAATCCCAACTCTTTTTTGATGCTGCTACCTAGCTAATGTTTAATAATTTTATTCATAAACCAAAATTATATTAAGGTATTATGAGTAATCTGATCTGCACCAAATCAAAGAAGGGAAGGGAATCAGCACTACACACACACACACACACACACACACACACACGCAGTTTGCAAATAAAGAATAAACTTTTCTTTTTTTGATTTCTAAACTTTAAATTGGGACTTTCAACCAAAGCCATTGTTGTATATGTATATACTCTCTACACGTATAACAAAGTCCTGCTCCAGAAGAGAACTATTTTCCCCAAAGAACTAAAGATTAAAGGTAAAAGAAAAAAGCCCTGTTTCTGGATATGTTGAAACTCCATTTAAAATTGTAACATTTATTAGTTATTGCAACTCCACAGGCTAATAAGAGCCTAGAAAACAGTGTTTTTAATCTCAGTGCTGCCACTAAGCTGTTGGATAGCCTTGAATAGGTCAGAAAATCGCTCTCAGTATTAATTTTCCCATATTAAAAAAACAAGATGTACAATAACTTGCCAACTCCACTGAGAAACAACTGGGAAAATTATTTTCAAGCATTTGAACATTTATAAAATGCAACAATAGTCTTTTTTAAAATATTTTTTGGTTGACTTCTGATAATAAAATACATTCCAATAACATTGTTTTTAATGTACAGAAGTACAGAAAGTAAAATAAAAGTCTTTATAGCACTACTACCCCCGAAATGATCATGCTGGAGTTTATGAACAGACTCCAGAGGGCCTGTAAAGACCCTGACTCTTCAGGCACAACTTCAGCAGGCTGGTCGTGCAAGTGTTCAAAGCTTTCCTCATTCTCTCAGAGGGGAACTTAATCACGTAAAGTTAAGCACCACTTCACCGCACAGAAATAACCTCTGTTACTGTTTGTGTAGGTGCTCCTCCTTGGTCCTTTTCAGTGCATACATGTGTAAACACCTATGCTGATCTTTATTATGTACATTAGATATTATGACTATTGCCCTATATAGTTTTATTCTAAAATATGATTTTAATGACTGCATTATATTCAACTGCATCTATACCCATGACGATTTTCATTTATTCCCTTTCATTAAGCACTTAGAATATTTACATCTTGCCATTATATGAGGGGGGACCCCAAAAAAGTGGAATGATCTTTTGGAGCATGGGCCCCTTGTAGTACAGGCTTCCTCCCACTGAGTGTTCTAGGAACTCATCTGGATCAGTGTTCCAGCTGGCATTATTGTGAGAGGCTGCATTTGGCTTCAGGGATTTTTTTTGAGACTCTTTCAACATGTTTATCCATTTTGTCATGGGTGATTTCAAGTGTATCTGCCTATAGCTCACTGCGTGTTCAGCATTATTTGACAAAAAATTGCATGAACCCCTACCTCATCCTTCTTATTCACCTGATCTTGCCCCAAGGGACTCTTTTTTTCATTTCCCTGGATGAGGAAAATCCTGAAAGGGAAATGTGTTGCCAACGTGGAAATGATAAACCAAAAAAAGCCAAAAACAAAACCAAAAAAATGGCAGAAGTGCTAAAAGACATCAAAATTGATGAGTTCAGAAACTGTTTTGAGCAGTGGAAAAAAAAAGTCTTGATAGGTGTATTACATCAAGTAGAGAGTACTTTGAAGGTGACTAAAATTTAAACATGTATGAATAAATACACAATATTTTATAAATAAATTCTGTTTTTGGCATCCCCCCTCATAAATAATTTTTATAGACTTCTATTCATATAAATATTTTTGTATGTCTTAATTTTTTAGCATGATTGCCTAAGAGTTTCTTCTTTGATAATTTTATAATAATTCTGGTTATTTATTGGCATTTCCAGATTATTCCACCAGAATGCAGATTGTTCATACTGAAGACCAGTATCTTTTAAAAACTTGCTTTTTAGACAATGCCATTTAAATGTAACATAGTGGTTCAGTTTATATATTGCCTGCTGAAACAATGAGTTTGATGATTGCAGAAATGAACTCATTTGATTTTTCCAAGTTATGCAGTTTTCAGTCTGAGGGGATTGCCTTGAGGGTTTTCTAATCATAATAATCTAACATTGACAGGAAGCCAAAATGATCTGACTCCTTAGTTTTAGGTCTTACCTATCTGCAGGTAAATACATTCTTCAAGTAAGGTTTATTTAAAAAGTCATCTGTCACATCTAGAATTAGAAGACAAATACTGAAATAAACATGCACTTTTAGTTCCTTTATTCTATGAAATAAAGTTAGAATTAAACCCTGGGACATCAACATATCTTCTATCAGCCACATACTCTTGCTTTAGGGAAAAAAAGTTTTTTTGATGAGTTTCCTGCCTGAATATATTTGTCAGCACTTACCCCAGAGAGAAACCTCCGTTCATTTTATATTTATATTTTAGTCTGTCCTACCAGGGCTACCTAGACAGTGTTTTTGACCCTTTTGGGACATGTGTACGGTCCGTTCCATAGTAATTCTTCATTGGCAACCAGCATATTTCATTTAAGAAGTGACCTTTCCAATTCTTGTTTTTTAACAACACATTCCCAATAGTTGTCCTAATCTTTTTAAAGTAAACTGCAGTCCAAAATTTTGCAATTTTCACACCAAAATAAAAAAAGGACTTCTTGCTTTCTTAAAAACACTGAGCTGGAATTGCAAGCAGTTTGCTTGCTCATAATCTGTTGATTCCTTTGGAGATTTTTAAAAGATGTTTTTGTTCCATTTTTCCATTTTGTAATTACTGTTGCCTATAGGCTACTTTGCTTAGTCAGTCCTTCCATCATCTCAAACTCATCAAATCCAGCACTGATCAAGGGCAACTCACTGCCTTCTTCCACTCCCACATCTCTCTCAGTTGAACTACTAAGCCTGCAGTCTTCCAGGCTAGAAACCTTAGACTCTCTTTTACCCTGTATGTTCTTTTTAAATTTCTTTCTTTTTAACTTTTGATTTTAGAGAGAGGGGAAGGGAGGAAGAATATAAAGGGAGAGAATTATCGAATGACTGCCTTCTGTACGTGCCCCAGCTGCGTACTGAACACGCAACCCAGGCGTGTTCCCTGACTAGAAATCGAACCAGCATCCTTTCAGTTTGCTAGACAATGCCAACCGACAGAGCCACACTGACTGGGCTGTCCTCCTTGTCTCTGATGGTCTTCTGCCCCGGATTTTCAGAAAGTTTAAAATCCTGTCCTGTTTTTCCATGTATCATAGAAAGTCTCAGAAATGTCAGAAATGTGATGTTCCATTTCCATGTCCTTCATTTATGTGTGTCACAGAAATCCTTAGAAAAACCATAGACTAGGCCAATTTTGGGTCCAGAATTAAATTGTAACTATATATACTGTCTGTCACCAAATATGCCTCTCTAAAAATATCTTTCAATTTCAATTCTCAATGCTGTTCCTCCTTGCCACATACCAGGATTATGTCAAAGCCTTCCAGATGGTCTTCTTGTCACCAATAGACTCATCTTTGATTCTTCCTGCAAATCACTTTCCAGATGATCATTTCAATGAATCTCATAACTCATAGATTTCCCTCCTCAGAAACAATGTCTATTGCTTTCTCTGATGGTTTGCAACCATGGCCCCATGACTCCTAGTGTTCTGCTTTTAGTGCTTCAGGAAGTACATCCTGTGAGAGAGACAGTGAGGAGAAGGTGTAGATACTGGCTGTGGCCTGATCCCTCCTGCAATCAGAATGGCCTTGTTTTTATCAGAATTGTATACTCAGGACTATTTCTAATGCACGTACTGTGAAGTATATATATATAACTTACATTAATATATTGCCTTTTTAATTTTTAAACTAATTATGATGAAATAAGAGTAAATATTACTATTGCCACCAGGTAGTATACAATATATACCTATAATGCACCCCATCAATAAATATCAAATATGTGTCTAGTGTATTAAACATTTATTGAATGAACAAACTAATATTATTTCTCCCAATCCTCAAAAGAAGGTATATTATCCCATTTACTAGTATGGAAACAGAATTAGGAAAGTTAAGTGAATTTGAGATGAGGTCTGCCTTATCCACAAAATTCATGCCTTTCCTGAAATAGGTTAAATGAAAAGGTATAGGAAATCTTTTTTTTTCCTTCAGTTTTTAGCCAGGGTGCCCTCTCTTAGTCACTAACCTCCTCATGTCCTCATGCTCTATTTTCTTCTGCTATGGAGGCAAGGCTATCAGTATGTTTCCCTTGTCTTTAGTAATGGAGGGACTAACTTTAGTGTTCGAAATGGATCCTCTCACAAGCCTCGCTATGGAATGGGCGTCAGTTTCCTGGCTTCTCACTTTTCATAGGCCTTTGCCTTTTAACATTTTGTTGCTAATCACTGTGGAGAAATAAGAGTTAAGAGATGAACAAAATAAAGGAGTTCCAAATTATAGAATTTATAAATCCTTTCGGTCCTGATAATCCTTGTGCATTGCACTTGAGTGACTCCAAACAAAGACAGCACAGTTAGTCTGCAATATCTACATCCAGGTATTGTAGTGCACCAAGGCTCTACTTCTCCTTTACTTAAGTAGGGATGTTGTGTCCCTTCCTCTGTGATGGCACCTCTTACCAAGTTGAAGGTACAATTCAGACAGAATAGTTGATATTTCCTTGTGTAGCATAATAGGCAGTTCCCATCTCTGAAAACTTCCAGCAACAAAATAAATCCACCACTCATCTCGCCTACCTAGAATTTCCACCTTTAATTAACTCAACAAATACGTTTTTGAATAATTACAGTATCTCAAGAACGGTGCTAGCAATTCCCATTTGAACTTGAAAGGACATAGCCCCTACCCTCAATGAAGTCACAGTTGACAAGGGTAAATAAATAGAATTACATAATTGCTCTACTACCAGTTTCCTGTGGATACACTGGAAGATATGAAGTTAAATATTTTTTTTTAATTTTTTAATAAAACCACTGAAATGTCTTTTTTTTTAAAGATTTTATTTATTTATTTTTAGAGAGGGAAGGGAGGGGGAGAGAGAGAGAGAGAGAAAGAGAGAAAGAAACATCAGTGTGCGGTTGCTGGGGGACATGGCCTGCAACCTAGGCATGTGCCCTGACTGGGAATCGAACCTGCGATGCCTGGTTCGCAGCCCGCGCTCATGAATTTAAATATTTTAAAGCAAGAAGGGACGGCTTCATGGAAGAGATTGCATTTGACATTTGAAGGATGGTGACGCTTGAGGCAGCGACTGGGATGTGGAAGACAGGTGAGAACAGACAAGTGCTTAGAGGGCAGTCTAGACACATCAAACACAAAAGCTTGGGATAGCACAGAACATTTGGAGACCTTAAGTCCTTCAGAGCTGCTGAGGCCTAATATCTGAGGTAGGGAGTTAAAGGAAAAAAGAAAGACATTTGGGAGATACAGAAGCCTGACCCTGGACCCTACCTGAACTCATTTACTGCTGTGTTGGATAAATTGGGTTTAAAGTTTCTCCAAGAACCTGTGATGCAGGGTGTACTGCGAAAACTTTCAGAGTTTGCCAAACAGTAGTAGGTGCATTACTGAAATCTTGTGAAAGATTTAGGCATCTTGTGATCAATTTACATAATGCAGAGAATGCTCAGATTTTACTGTATAAATAATACTAAAATATACACATCAAATTTTCCTTCCAAGAATGATTCTAAATTGTTTGGGCTAACTGAGGACATGGATATAAAAATAACTTTCTGACTGTCCCTTAGGGAATTCATCACACTTTTTGTGTGTGTTTTCATTCCCATAATAGTTTGTTCATATGTGTATTTATGATATATTGGGTTATGTTTATTTTATTTTTGGTTTAAATGCCAATCTACACATTAATTTTAAAATCTAAAAAGCCTGAAGTAGACTTTGATCTTGATTGAGTAATAGCCTGAACCTCCATTTTTGTGTGTGCAACATAGTTACCATTGCACTTACCTCATATAAAATATGCAAGGACAAGTTCCAAGAGATCACATGCAAATTCTTAAATCAGTGTCTGCACATTTCATATCCAACCAGTAACTATTGAGTGGAAAAGTTAGCATCTTAAATGCACTTGTGATATAAGGATTATTGTCTTTTTCATTTACTCCACATGCAGTAAAGGAAAGCTCTTGGGTCTCAGTTTCACTTAGCAGTTGGAAATGAATATTTTGGAGACGTGGAAAAGATAACCAATGATGTTGGACCACTGGCAGTGCCTACACCAACTTTTCATCCTTGTCAGTATATTTATCGATACTAATTCAATTTTAGTGACAATAATGAGTATTGCTTCAGAATAGAAGCAATAACAAACTTCAAAGCTCAGCTAACCTAAGCACAGCTACTCCTTAGCAGAAGAAATTCTGTGAAGATGCCAAGGTTCAGGTGTTGCTTAGAAATTGTCCTGAATGCTGTACACGGATTTTATTTCAGTGGGCAATCCAAAGAGATCTTAAAGATGATTTTCAATGATATACTTTTCTGTTTTGTTTTTAAAATAAGCAGTGAGGAGGGGAATATGAGCAAATATAAACTGATTTTTTCTTTAAATTAAAAATTAATATATTAGGTTATCTTTCTTAATTTTTCCTTATTTTAATAGCCATATTTTGTATTAAGAAAAATTTCAGAAAGCTTTGGCTGATAACATAATTAGCTTGATTTGGTGGAAGCATATTTCTTGTAAAATTGGTATTTTAAAATTAATGCAGATTACGGATGTGAGAAGAACAGAGGTCCTGGTTCTTAACCTTTCTACTAACTTACTGGTTGACCTTCACCAAGACATCATTCCATTCTCCCTCCAGCCCCAGAAAGTTAGGGGCCTAGACTGAGTGATCTTTAAGGTTCCTGCTAGGTTAGATGCTCCCTGATGCTGTATTGCCTGCAATGTAAGCATTGATGATGGTGATAATGAGGGTGTTGATGGATGCGTTTGACTGAGCACTTACCATGTGCTATAAACCGTGTTAAGTGTAGATATGTGTGCATTGTGCCTTCACCTGAATCATCTGAGTATATATCTCTGAAGTGAAATTAAGCTGTTAAATATAGCCATTTTCCTGTCTTTCTAAAAATTTACATTTCTGCTTTTACTAGAAATGTGTTTTTAATCTAAATGCAAAGAGGATTACCATAATAATTTAGGTTGCCTCTGTAAGAGCTGGTGGGTAATGGTATCAGTGTACCTCTGCTGATGCGTTGCAGAAGCAGGCTATAGAGCGGGCAGATGGGTGATTCCCAGGGTTTTACTCCCTTGCAGCTCTGACTCTGATGTGACCTTGGTCGGAATGCTTCACATAAAAGGGCATGTCTGTTAGTCTTTGCTCTAAAATCACAGTATAGTGCAGATGATTTTCCCTCTGATTTGATTCTGCCTGAATGCTCAAGAATTAACGTGGGTGTTAAAAGTTTCCAATAATAGGCATTTGTTACCATAGACACATTCTTTATGTATGTCAGCAGTGCATTATTGCACAGCAATACTTAAAGCCTTTCAAAAAAGTTGTGTTTTCTGAGATTCTGAAATTATTTAGTTGTGAAAGATAATTAGAGATTTGACTTTCAGCTGTGAAGTGGTCTGAAGACTTCCCTTAGAGCCCTGCAGCACATAATGGGAGTCACTGCAATTTACTGTAGGAAATGGTAGAAGGTGAAGGATGAAAGATAATGAATCTAACTACTCCAAGATAGTCTTATGGGTTTATTAAAGATGAGAACTTGTCAAGGCCATTTTAGCTGAAACAAATCATTTTAAATCCCCCTCGCATTTTGGGGGGAAAATATCAAGTACTAGATTATTTTGTTCTGAAAAAAAATCATTAAAGAAAGAGATAAAAAGAATCTTTGGCTGTCTTTCCCACATTCTTTCAACTTGTTATCACCACTGCTTTTTTTTTCCCCCATGATACTGTGAGGAATATTGAAACAGATGATTCTAAAATATATTTAGTGAAGGAAATTCTATCGGTGGGAGAAGAAAATACTAGTGAGCACATCCTGTGTGCCTTTCACTATGCTAAGCAGAATGGTGTTTCTTTTCAGATGTCTATTGTAATGCTTGCCTGGCACCATGCTACGGATGTTAGAAACACAAGGAGGGCAAGACAAGACCTGTGCAGTTAGTAAGCCTCATGTGTTATCTCTAGTGATCTTTAAAATGATCATGTAAATTTGGTATTTTAGTATCTTTTTTTTAACATTAGGAAACTGAGGGTCAGGGAATCAAAACAATTTACCCAAGGTTACTTATCCAGTGAGAGGTGGAGCAGAGATTGTATTCAAGATCTATGTGATGATCTTTTACTATATCATGCAGTGCACTTCACCTCTCTTATGTCCACGGAAATAGAAGATTAGAATCTAATATTTTGAGTTCAAAATATTTTCATCTCTATTACCCATGTGACCTGGATCGAGTTATTCTGCCTCATGGAACCTGTTTTCTTGTCTATGACATCAGGGCAATAACATGCTGACCTCAAAGCGTAATTAAGAATTACATGGGATGATGATTGCAAAGCACTTTTTATGAGCTTACTTGGTACATTGTGGGTCCTAGGTAGTTGCTGTTACCATTGTGGGCATTAATAATCTAAGTGGAAAATGTTGGAAATTTTTGTGGTTCTCAATTTGTTCATTTGTTTCTTCAGTCTGGAGGTTATAGGACCATTTGTCAGTGTCAAGGGCTTTTGGAGCAGTGATATAATGGGAGGGAGACTGAGGTGCGGTTGAGGAGCGACTGGTCATATAAAAGTGCTCTTGGATGATCTGGTTGTAGTAGGTTGGGCATGGTCAGGGCTCTGGACTTCTTCCTTCCCTTTCAGCTACAACCCCTTCATTTTGTCAGTCATTATAAATGTATAAATGACTACTTATATGCTTTTGTTTGCAGAACAGTTGAAAAACACTACCTTTAAATTAAAGTTGCTTGCTGGGCGGATATATTTAGAAATTTTTCAATTCTTTTATTTTTTTAATATTTATGTCCTCATCATTTAATAGTATTTTTGGCACATGATAGGGGTTCCATAAAGGATGGTGAATGAATGAGTGAATGAACTAGTGGATAAACAAACAAGTACTTCTAAGTACTTATACTTATCATCTGAATGAAAGTGCACATACACATGTGCATATACCTTTATGCACACACATAAGAAACCCTTAGGTTAGAATTTAGGGGTAAAGACTGTAGGTAAGCAAGAGCCAGACTGAGTGAGTAGGATATAGGAGAAGGGTTGGAACTATGTGTGGAGTCACAGCTAGATACCAAGACTCAGGCATCAGGTGGCTGATTACTCTGCCTTGCATTTACACAATGCAGTTTTGCTACAGACAGCTTCCATAATAGGCTAGTGAGGTGGGCAGGGAAGGCATGAGCTATACTGATGTGAAGCCTCAACTGTTGGAATTTTTTGCTCACCTGTGTTATCAATTATACATTCCAGTCAAACGCCACACTGAAAATTCTTTTCATCTGAACTTGTGCAGATTGTGTGACAGGCACCTACTAAGCAGAAATCCACAGAAGTTCTATACAAAGGCTTTATTCACCTCCAGCCAATTAAGAAGGCATGGAGCCTAAGCCTGCTCTGCTCACTGCTGCTCAAAGTCCCATTTCAATATATCTTTCACCAAAGAAACAGAACAAATTCTCCATAAGGGAAACATTGCTGCATAAATATTGAACAGTACTAGTTATACCTGATGTGAAAGAAACCTCAACTTGGCATAGGACTGTTTGATCAGCCTGCCCTTAGCTCCTGAGTATTTTACATCTGGAATGCTGCAAGAGTTTGAACAATGAGGAACTTGATAACGTTTTCATTATCCTAGTTAGCATTTTCATCATCATCAAAAGTCAGTATTTACTACAAGCTCTTCTTTCTTGGATTGAGATGAAGAATTGATGGATGAAAAATTGAAGGACATATCCTTTGAAGCAGTGTTAAAAAATTGACATTTGGTTAGAGAAATAAATGAGAAGATTACACTTAAATGTAAGGAGACTTGGAATTTAGAGAAAATTCATTTTCTATTTCTGGGGGGGGGCGGTGGTCAGAGACCAACTCTGAAAATGTCTTTATTTCATTTGGAGAGGATACAGAATTTGGAGCAAACCAGGAGGGATTCATAATAGTGTAGGACCTGAGAGGAAAACCTGTCAGGATTCTGAGAGAATAGAAGATACTAAAAGAAATAAAAAGAGCATGGAGTCAAATAGAATTGGATTCAAGTCCCCACATTGACATTTGTCTTTAGAAAAGCTGTTCACCTTCTTGTAGTGTCTTCATCTGTAAAGTGTGGACAATAAAACTTTTCTTAAAATGGGAAGATGTATGTGAAATGTCTTGTAAAGACCTGGGGTAATACTTATTAAGTGCTTAGTCTTATTCTTTCCCCCTGCAAATGTTTTGGAATCACCACACTTACAGAGTAAATCTTTTATTTTATTTAAACAAATGTTATTGTATTGTTTTCCACGACCATTCAGCTCCTTTATACCTTCCTTTCCCTGGCAATCAGAACACTGCTGTCCATGCCCATGAGTCCTTTTTCCTTTCTGCTCAATCCCTCTACAACTAACCTCCCCCTTCAGCTGTTATCCTGCTCTTTGTTTATGGGTCTGTCTTAATTTTGCTTGTTAGATCAGTTTGTTCACTAGATTCCACATATGAGTGAAACCATATGGTATTTGTCTTTCTCTGAGTGGCTTTTGTTACCTGGCATAATATTCTCCAGGTAAATCCATGCTGCTGCAAAGGGTAAAATTCTCTTCTTTTTTAGTAATATTTTATTTATTTTTCAACAGAGGGGAAGGGAGGGAGAAAGAGAGGGAGAGAAATATCAATGTGTTGTCTCTCATGCGCCCCTACTGGGGACCTGGCACACAACCCAGGCATATGTCCTGACTGGGAATTGAACTGGTGGCCCTTTGGTTTGCAGGCTGGTTGTTAATCCACTGAGCCACACCAGCCAGGGAAAATTCTTTTATTTTTTTTATAACCAAGTAGTATTCCATTATGTAAATGTCCCATAGTTGTTTTGTCCACTCATTTACTGATGGACACTTGGGTTCCTTCCATATTTTGGTGATTGTAAATAATGCAGCAATGAACATAAAAGTGCTTATGTTCTTTCAAATTAGTGTTTTGGGTTTCTTTGGATATATTCCCAGAAGTGGGATTGCTTGGTCAAAAGGCAGTTCCATTTTTAATTTTTTGGAGGTATTTCCATACTGCTTTCCACAGAAGCTGCACCAATCTACATTTCCACAAACAATTTAAAAGGGTTCCCCTTTCTCCACATCCTGGCTAGCACTTGTTGTTTATTTATATATTTATGATGGCCATTCTGACAGATGTGAAGTGATATCTCACCATACCTTCATTTAATATTTGAAAGAGGAAGCAAGCACACTCAATGGGCTAAAGATAGTTTATTTAATAAATGGTTTTAGGAAGACTGGACAGATATATGTAGAGAAATTAAACTAAACCACCTTCTTACACCACACACAAGCATAAATTCAAAAAAGATTAAAGACTTGAATATTAGACCTGAAACCATAAAAATTCTGGAAAAAACATAGGCAGTAAAATCTTGTGCATTGCTTATTTTTTCAGCAATATTTTTTCTGATGTCTCCCCAGACAAGGGAAACAAAAGAAAAAATAAACAAATGGGGCTACACCAAACTAAAATGTTTTTACACAGCAAAGAAAACCATCAACAAAATAAAAAGACAACCCACAGAATGGGAGAACATATTCGCCAAAACATCTGATAAGGGGTTAACAACCAAAATTTATAAAGAACTTATAAAAGTCAACACCAAAAAGCAAACAACCCAGTTAAAAAATAGACAAAGGACCTGAATAGACAAACTCTTCTCCAAAGCAGACATACAGATGACCAATAGACATGAGAAAAAAGTGCTCAACATCACAAATTGTCAGAGAAATGAAAATTAGAGCCAATCTTTTAAACCCACTAATTTATAAGCCTTTGCTTAACTAGGTCTCCTCTTCCTCATTATCTATGTATGTTTTCATATTCCTTCTTTTTTATTGTAATTTAGTTTACTTTATTCTACTTAAGTTGTCTTTCTTAATTGAGATATAATTGACATATATCATTATATTAGTTTGTATACAATATAATGATTCAAATGTGTATATATTGTGAAGAGATCATTACAAGTCTACCTAATTTACATCACCATATAGAATTACAATTTTATTTTTCTTGTGATGAGAACTTTTAAAATCTACTCTCAGTAACTTTCAAATATTCAAGACAGCATTATTAGTTATAGTCATCATGCTGTTCATGATATCCCCATGACTTATAACTGAAACTTATACCTTATGATCACTTGTGTCCATTTTGACCATCCCCAAACCCCTCACCTCTGACAACCACCAATCTGTTCTCTGTATCTATGAGTTCAGTTCTGTCTGTTTATTTAGACTTTATATATAAGTGAAATCAAAGATTATGTGTCTTTCTTTCTTTGACTTATTTTACTTAGCATAATACCTTCAAGGTTCATCTGTGTTGTCAGAAATGTTAAGATTTCCTTCTTTTACATGGCTGAATAACATTTCATTGTATATGCTACATTTTCTTTATCCATTCATTCATTGATGGACACTTAGGTTGATTCCATGTCTTGACTATTGTAAATAATGCTTCAGTGATCCATGTTCCTTTTTATGCTCTCTATTTCTCCCACACTCAAAAACCATTCTCCTCATATCTTTCTGTTGTATATTCATCAAGATTTCTTCCACATGTTGATGAAGTTCTCCTTTTTCTGTGATTCTGTCCTGGACCATTAAGTAATATTACCATTTCCCAACTCTGAACATCCATAAGAGGTATTATTTTTTTACCTTTTAATTATTCTGTATTACTATAGATCTTATAATCAATTACTTCTTTCTTTAATAAATATGGTGCCAGGCTCTGAGCACAGCTCAAGAACTCTGCAGATAAAAGAGCCACAGTCTGTGTACTTGATAATTCATAGTATTCTTAGGGAAACAAATACAAAAACAAATAATTACAATTAAGTAGAAGTGCTCTCGGAGGTGTTTGAAAAGTGCTAAACACGCATGTCCTTTCACCCACTTAAATTATATGCAACAGTGTGGTGGTTGTGGTGGGGTGGGGAAATAAAGGGGCTAAATAGCAATGGAAAAATTACAATAAAATTATATGCTATTAAATGGCAAGGCCCTGCTTTATATTCCTCCTCTATAATCTTCCTTCCCTAGAAAACTTACCTGAGTATTAAGTAATTATTACACATTTATTGCTTTGAATTCTTCTGTGGAGTGTTTTAATATCATAGAACATTTTTAGATGCCTAAGAGGAATATTACCCAAAAGCAAAATCACCATTACGATTCTGTATAAAGTTTTCAGACCCATGGAAACCCAAGGAATAGAAATGGACCCTTGATTTGCTGAAAATCCATCATTTGCTTTTGTGAAGCAGAAGTTCCTAAGCCTTTAAGCAAAGTTAGGCTATATATAATTTTGTCTCTGTTGGGAAAGCTGTGTGACAAGCCAGGCTACCCTTCTCCACAGTATGGATGAACTGGAGAGCATTATGCTAAGTGAAATAAGCCAGGTAATGAAAGACAAATACCATATGATTTCACCTGTAAGTGGAATCTAATCAATAAAACAAACAAACGAGCAAAACAGAACCAGATAAATGGAAATAAAGAACAAACCGACAGTGATCAGAGGGGAGGCAGGAGGGGATAACAGGGTAAAGAAGGGGAAGGGGCAAGTCAAAGAACATGAATAGAGGACTTATGGGTATGGATAATGGGGTGGGGATTGACAGTGGGAGTTGGGTTGGGGGTTGGGGGGGAGCAGAGAACACTGGGAAAAGGTGGGACAACTGTAACTGAACAATCATAAAAAAAAGAAAATGGCTGGGTCATATTAACTTTTCTGCTTTATTTTCATATTCATACTGTGTTGTACTGAATAAAGGGATTTCTGAGACTTGGAATAAAAAATAAATAAATAAAGACACAGACTGAACAGCCAGCTAGAGCTTGAAAACAAATTCTTGTAGTAGGTCACTGCATGTTACATTACCCTGGTGTTTTATTGACATGGAATTTCTACTTCCTCCAAGATACATCTGTGCTTTTCTGGCTTCATACTGAGCTAACTTTGGGGACTAGAAATAATGGTGATTAAAAGATCACATCTTATTAGCTTAATGTTTGCTTAGCCTTTTGCTGGAGCCAAGCACAAACAACCCAGAGGCAAATTTGGAAGCCCTAAGTTCCAAGAAAGAGTTTTTGACCAAGAGAGTTGAACAAGTGCTGTAAGTTCATGTGGGATTCTATAACCAGCAAGTGTTGTTAAATGATCAAAAAACTGGTCCTCCATGTAAATAATATGAACATTTTCCTATAGAATCTGATTTGAGGACACTTCAACCACCATTCCTCTTTAAAATGTGATCCTATGGATTCTTTGAATATTAATGAACTTGGGCTTGAAAAGAGAGAATTGAAATTTGCTGGGGTGGGGCAGGGCAGATGAATGAATGGCCATAAAAAGTACCCAAAGCATAGTATTTTCAAAAAGCAGTCCTACTATTAATAACTACTAATATATATTGAGTAGTTCTAATACATTTTGGATATCAACCCCTTATTTGATGTATTGGTTAATATGTTCTCCCATTCAGTGGGTTGTCTTTTTATTTTATCATGGTTTCCTTGGCTATGCAAAAATATTTTAGTTTGATGAAGTCCCATTTGTTTATTTTTTCTTTTATTTTCCTTGCCTGGGGAGATATGTCAGGAAAAATATTGCTATAAGCAATGTCTAAGATTTTACTGCCTGTGTTTTTTTCTGTGGCATTCGTGGTTTTGGGGGTTAACATTTAAGTCTTCAATCCATTTTGAATTTATTCTTGTGTGTGGTGTGAGAAGGTGGTCTAGTTTCATTGTCTGCATGTATTTGTCCAATTTTCCCAACATCATTTATTGCATGAACTATCTTTAGCCCACTGTTATATACCTGCTTCCTCTATCAAATATTAATTGACTATGAAGGTGTGGGTTCTATACTCTGTTCTGTTCCATTGATCTACATGCCAGTACCATGCTGTCTTGATTACTATGGCCTTATAGTATAGTTTGATGTTAGGTAGCATGATCCCTCCAACATTGTTCCTCTTTCTCAGGATCATTGTTGCTATTCAGGGCCTTTTGTGGTTCCATAAAAAGTTTTGAAAGACATCACTGGAATCTTGATAGGAATTGTTTTGAATCTATAGGTTGCTTTGGGTATCATAAACATTTTAATGATGTTAATTCTTCCTATCCATGAACACGGTGTGTGCTTCTATTTATTTGCATCTTCTTTAGTTTTGTTCTTCAATGTCATAATTTTCTGAGTACCATTTTTTAAAATTTATCCTTGGTTAAATTTAATCCTAGGTATGTATTGTATGTATGTATGTATGTATGTATGTATGTATTTACTTAATTAACTGCAAGTCTTGGGGGTTTTTGTTTTTTAATTTTTATTACATTTCTTGGGGTACCATTGGTTAATAAAATTATATAGGTTTCATGTATACAATTATATAGTATGTCATCTGTATCTTGTATTATGCATTCACCACCCCCGTATTTTATTTTTGATGCAATTATAAATGAGATTTTTTTAGTTTCCCTTTTTGATAGTTCATTATGCTATAGATAAATGAAAACAATTTTTGGATATTTATTTTACATCCCGCTACTTTACTGAATTCATTTATCAGTTCTTACAGTTTTTGGTGGAACCTTTAGGGTTCTCTATGCACAGTATTGTGTCATCTACAAACAGTGACAGTTTACTTCTTCCTTTCCATTTTAGAGACCTTTTATTTCTTCTTCTTCTCTGATTGCTGTGGCTAGGTCTCAGTACTATGTTGAATAAAAGTTGTGAAAGTGGACTTCCTTGTCTTGTTTGTGATCTTAAGGAAAACACTTTTAGATTTTGCCCATTGAATCTGATGTTGGCTTTGCATCATTAAAATATCCAGTAGTATATGAAATGTTAAAAGTGTTTCTATCATCTTCTTTAAGAAGAAGAAGATAGAAAATGTATGAACAATAAAATGGCAATAAATATGTACCTATCAACAATTAAATCTAAAAAACAAAATAAACAAGCAGAACAGAAACAGAATCATAGATACAAAGAATGTTTTGATGATTGCCAGATCGGAGTGGGGTTGGGAATGTGGGTGAAAAATGTGAAGGTATTAAGAAGTACAAATTGATAGTTCTAGAATAGTCATGGGGATATAATGTACACATAAAGGATACAGTAGTCAAAAACATATATGCAGGACCCATGGTTATAGACAACACTGTCAGGATTGCCTGAGGGAGTGTGGGTGGGGCACTGAGTGGAGGGGAACAAAAGGGGAAAAATTGGGACAACTGTAATAGCATACACAATAAAATATAACTTAAAAATGCTTATACTACACAAAGCAATCTGTAAATTCAATGCAATTCCCATCAAGATACCTATAGAGTATTTCACACAGGTAGAACAAATATTCCAAAAATTTATATGGAACCACAAAGACCCAGAACAGCCACAGCAACCTTGATAAAGAAGAGCAGAGTTGGAAGAATAGTGATACCTGAAATCAAACTGTACTGCAGGGCCACAGTAATCAATACTTCATGGTACTGGCATAAAAACAGACATATGGATCAATGGAACAGAATGGAGAGCCAAGAAATAAATCCATGCCTTTATGGTCAATTAAGACAAAGGAGGTAAGAACATACAATGGAGTAAAGATAGTATATTTAGTAAGTGGTGTTTGGATAATTGGACAGATACAGGCAAAAAATGAAACTAGACCACCTTCTTACACCACACACAAGAATAAATTCAAAATGGATTGAAGACTTAAATGTTAACCCCAAAACCATAAAAACTATAGAAGAAAACATAGGCAATAAAATCTCAGACGTTGCTTATAGCAATATTTTTTCTGATATGTCTCCTCAGACAAGGGAAACCAAAAAAACAAAAACAAAAACAAAAAACAACAACAAATGGGACTATATCAAACTAAAATGTTTTTGCACAGCAAAGGAAACCATCAATAAGATGAAAAGACAACCCACAGAATGGGAGAATGTATTCACCAATGATACATTATTTTGGATGATAATGAGTTAACATCCAAAATTTATAAAGAACTCATACTACTCAACAAAAAAAACAACAACAAATAATCCAGTTACAAAATTGTCAAAGGCCCTGAGTAGACATTTCTCCAAAGAGGACATACACCAATAGACATATGAAAAAATGTTCAGTGTTACTAATCATCAGAGAAACGCAAATTCAATCCAAAATGAGATATCAGTTCACACCTGTCAGAATGGCTATCATCAATAAATCAACAAACAACAAGTATTGGTGAAGATGTGGAGAAAAGACTACCCTTGTTCACTGTTGGTGGGAATGCAGATTCATGTGGCCACTGTGGAAAGCAGTATGGAGATATCTCAAAAAATTAAAAATGGACCTGCCTTATGACCTGGTGATTTTACTTCTAGGAGTATATCTGAAGAAATCCAAAACAGTTATTCAAAAGAACATATGTACCTCTATGTTCATTACAGCACTATTTGCAATGACCAAGATTTAGAAGCAGCTTGAGTGTTCATCAGTAGATAAGTTTATACAAAAGCTGTGATACATTTACACAATGGAATACTATTTTGCTGTAAAAAGGAAGGAAGTTTACTTTTTGTGACAGCATGGATGGACCTGGACAGTATTATGCTAAATGAAATAAGCCAGTCAGAGAAAGACAAGTACCATATGATTTCACTTACATGTGAAATCTAGTGAACAAAATCAACTAGCAAACAATATAAAAACAGACTCATAGATACAGAGAACATACTGCAGCTGTCAGAGAGGAGGGGTGTTGGAGAGCTGGATGGAAAGCATGAAGGGATTAAGCAAAAAAAAAATCTACATAGACAACAGTATGTTGATTACCAGAGGGAAAGGAGGGTGGTGGGTGGTAGAAGAGGATAGTGGGGGGATCAGTGGTGATGGAAGGAGACTTGAGTTGGGGTGGTGAACATACAATACAATGTACAGATGATGCACTATAGAATTGTACACCTGAAACCTATTTAATTTTATTAACCAATGTCATCTGAATAGATTCAGTTATAAAGAACAAAGTGACAGTGACCAGAGGGGAGCAGAGAGGGGGATAAAAAACCCATGGACAAAGACAGTGGTGCAGGGGATTGAAAGTGGAAGGTGGGAGGTGGATAGAGCAGGGGAGAGTAATGGGGGCAAAAATGGGGACAACTGTAACTAAATAATAATAAACATTTAAAAAATAATATTAAAATTAAAAACTTAATTGCAATATTAAGCAAACTGTACATTTTTAAATTTATTTTTTACAAAACCCCTGTAATAAGAGTACTACTAATGTTCTTACATCACACATCTACTAGGTAGCCAGCTGGGATTTAAGCACAGATCTTTCCCATTCCAGAGTCTGCTACATTATACTGCATGTTGTGCATAAGTGCATTACTCGGGGTTCATGGCTTCACTTAGGAAATTAGGAGATCAAAGTCCAGTGAATATAGTTTTTCTTTTCTGATATGTGGCTTTCCAGAAATGCCCACAGCAGTCATACAATGACAAGATATGTCTTAACTGATAATTTCTACATATACTTTTTTGTAAGTTAAAAATGTGTGCATTCACTCATTGAGGTAAAGAACAACTTTCTGTCAGTCTTGATACTACATGCAAGGGACCAGGACCCTTTTCTTATTGGAGCACTAGATATGTAAACAATTCAATATAATGAAAGAATACGACTCCCTGGGAGTACAGAGGAGTGACCCATTTTGCCTGAGAGGTGAAGGAAGTGGCATTTGAGTCAGACATCAAAGGAGTTGGCCTCTGCTTTCAAAGGCTGAACAAATCAGCTCAGAATAAAAATAACTGAGGTGGCCCCATACAAATTACTGAAAGGTGAATCATAAAAGTGCTTAATTATCTTATAAAGCACTGCTTTATTTTTAAATATCACACAAAATGTCGATTAAATCATATACAGATGCTCATAAATGAGGTAAGGAAATTAATGCAATTTAAAACCATGAAGTTATAATTAGCAATCATGTAATGATACAGCAAAATATGCTGAGTCTGTGTAGTATTGTATAGAGAGAATATAAATGTAGTGATTCAGAGCACACTTAAAATTCTGGAGCTAAGAAGCCTAGACTTGAATCTTGTACTGTCTGAACCCGGGCAAGTACTTAATTTTCTGTCTTCATCTTCTTTGTCTGTAAAATGGAAATCATAATTCTATCTCTCTCTTAGAGTTATTGTGAGGGTAAAATGGGTTAGTTCATATAAATAGCATAGGATAGTGCTTGGCACCTAATAGACATTTACTAGTTGTTGACTGTTAATATATTTGAAAGAGAAAAATGAATATCTGAGCTCCAATGTAAAGATACATGAAAAGATAGGTTTAGCATGTGAAGTTGGTTGAGGCCCACTGTGGATGGACATTGGTGTCCAATATACTTGGCTTCAGATCTGACTTGTGTTCATGTCTAAGCTGTTCTATTTCCTACTGGCAGAACTGTGAATAACTTAAATATAGTTAATAAGCTTCTGTTTTCTCTTTGTGAAAAGAAGGATAAGGATACCTAAGGATAATACAATACCTAAGTTAGATTCTCCCTCAAGTGTGAGTTCCTTCCTACCTCCCTCCTTTTCTTTCTTTCTTTTTCTCCATTTGGAATTGCCTCCATTGTGAAAAGTTTGCCATTTAAACTTCCTATACAAATATCCACTTATGCTGATTTTCAGGAAGATTGTTCAGTTTTTTTTTCCCTGCTTGAGATTATTACTGAAGTCAAAGAGACCTCAGGTGAATTGTCTGAAATTTTGTAAAATCATTTATCGGGTGTAATTGAAAGAACTGTGCAGATAAGTGGTGATAGGTATATTGCAAATGCCTGGGTCTTCACCTACCATCTGATGCCTGGCTGTGGGCTGTTGGGTCTTCCTCACAGGACCCTCTTCCTGCATCTCCTGGAAACACCCACAGACTGTCTCCAATTCCTCATTAAGCCTTCCACTGTGCTCTTTTAGGAACCCAGAATTAAATTTCAGGTGTACCAATGTGTATTTTCACCAAGGCCAAAAAATATTTGTTTGTTTGTTTCTTACCATCTTACACACTAAAGATTATATAATGTGTTCATTTATAGGTTATTCTCCTATCAATATATATTTTTAAATTTTTGACACTTGGTACATCTGTGAGCTAGAAGGGTGCTAGCAGATGACCAAACAGTTATAGAAGTAGCAAATATTCACAAACTCCAGAAACAATCAAGCTCCACTTGGCACTTCACTTGGAGGGAGAGCAGAGGTTATTTATTAATGTATCTGATTCTTTTTGACTACAACTATCATAGTCTTATAGTCTGTTGGTAATTTTGTTGAATCTGGTTTATGGAATTATGTGTATTAATAGTATTAATTCTTCTGAGTGTCCTGTGTCCTATACAACTTTGAGAAGCACTGCCCTTTTGCATGAAGTCTAGAATCTGCTGCTTAGGGGTGTCAAATTAATTTATTCTCATTTATTAAAAGGTCATATAGTATTATGATTAGCAGAACAGACTCTGGGGTCCAACTATCAGAATTCCAGCTCTGCCACTTACTGGTCATGTAACTTTGGGCAAATTACCTAACCTACTTGGGCTGAAGTTGTCTCATCTATAAAATAATAAGAGCAAGAGTTATGAAGATTAAATGTATCAGTGCTTATAAACAGTGATTGGTACAGAGTAAGGACTCAAAGATATTACCAAGTACCTACTATATACCAGGCATTGGGCAAGATACTGCAATGCAAAATGAGTACTTTCCTTCCCAAATGAACCCAGAATGTAGTATAAGGGTCAACAAACTATGGCTCATAAGCCAAATTCAGCCTGTCATTTTTTTTTAAAAAAATTATTTATTTGTTTTTAGAGAGAGAGAAAAGGAGGGAGAGGAACATCAATGTGTGGTTGCCTCTCCTTCTCCCCGCACTGGGGACCTGGCCCATAACCCAGGCATGTGCCCTGACTGGGAATCGAACCAGTGACCCTTTGGTTCACAGGCTGGCATGCAGTCCACTGAGTCACAACAGCCAGGGCTCATTATTTGTTTTTGTTGATAAAATTTTATTGAAATACAGCCATGCTCATTAATTTACATATTAGCTATGGTTGTTGTCATACTTCAAGAGCAGAATTGAGTAGTTGCAATAAATATCATGTGGCCTGCAAAACCAAAAATATTTACTAACTGGCCTTATACAGAAAATGTTTGCTAACCCCTGTCTAATGGGGAAGACAAACATATTAACTAATAAATTTTTATGCAGTATGGCAGATTGGCTTAGCACAGTGCCTAGCATATATTTATCAGTTGCCTGCCTTGTGCTTGATAATGTTTACGTGCTGGAGATACAGCAGTGAATAAAACAGACCAAAAAATCTCAATCCACATGGAGACAGGAGCCTAGTGGGGAAACAGAATAAGTGAGATAAATGAATAGAACATCACTAGGTCAAGTAGGAGATGCAATGCTTTGGAATAGCACTATGTCAATGTCCAGTGGGATTATGGCTAACTATAATTAGGTCCCACCCAAACCTGTTCAATCTTAATTCCTGCCCATAAACTCTGCTCAATAAATCTTATCCCTTTACCCACCCTATAGTATAATATACTGCTAGCACAGGGCCTTACACAGAATAAGTGCTTAATTAAGATTTGTTGAATGAATAAAGGAATCATCATTCTTTGTCCTGTTTATCCTGGCTGGAAAATACTCTCTACTTTCCTTAATTCTACTCATTCCTCAATGTCCCGATCAGAGTGTTTTTCTCCTTTAAGATGCCTCTCCTGACTATTGTTCCTTGATCTCCCCTTTCTTGAAACTCATAATGCTATTTCATTATGGGCAATACTGTGTTGTGGCCCAGTAAGTGAAATCTTCTAGATAATAGAAAAAGTAGAGGTCAATGCAGAAATTCTAGGTGAGACTTGAGGTGGTTCTTATAGGAAGGGTAGGATTAGAGTAGGTAGAGGATGACAGTTAAGAGCTCTGTAGGGCGCTGGAGATTTACAATGACTAAGACTGACATAAGAGAAGAGCAATAAACTAAAACAGAAAGGGAAATGTGATAATAGTTTATGCAGGATCAGATGAAGAGAGGCAGGTTAGAAGAGTGTGTGTTTATGGAAGAGGGAACAGCATATGCTAAGGCCCAGAGATAAGGGAGACCTTGGTAGAGTTGAGGGATGTGAAGCACTTCAGCTGGCTAGAGTGTAGCCTTGTAAGCTATGAAAATAGGAAATCATGTACAGTCTTTAAGAAAAAGAATAAAATATAATTAGTCTGTATTCTAGAAAGATCATGTTGCCTGCGATGCAGTAAGTAAATTAGAATGGAACAAAACTATTACAAGAATGACTACCACATACCAGGTACTAAATTTTTATTATTCCACTTAATATTCATAACTGCCCTACAAATTAGGGATCATTATTTCCATTTTATTGATGAGGGAAATAAAATTCAAGAGACTAAGTAAATTGTCCATGGTCACAAGGTTAAAATGTGGATGGATAAGCTGGGATTCAAATTAGGTTTCTCAAGAAGATAAATAACCTATACTTTTTTTAAACTAACCCCTAGTGTCTCCTCCTGCATAGCATAGTGGGGAAAGAATGAGAAGGAGTCAGCTAGATAAAAAAGGAGGGAACAGTATTTTAGGAAGAGACAATTACATTTAGAAAACTATAGCATGACTGTGGCATTAGGTATTTAGGAGAAGATAAAGCTAGAAAAATAATATGGGGGGAAATAATAAAAGACCAAAAAGCATTTGGATGTTATATAATTGATGAAAGGGAATTGTAGAATTCCCTCCAAACCTCATCTCAAAAAATGACATGAGTGGATTTGTTTCTTTAAAGAGACAGTTGTAGCCCTGGCTGGTGTAGCTCAGTGGACTGAGTGCGGGCTGCGAACCAGGCAACGCAGGTTCGATTCCCAGTCAGGGCACATGCCTAGGTTGCAGGCCATGGCCCCCAGCAACCACACATTGATGTTTCTCTCCCTCTCTCTCTCCCTCCCTCCCTCCCTCCCTCCCTCCCTCCCTTCCCTTTCTAAAAATAAATTAAAAAAAAGAGAGAGACAATTGTAAAGTCAATGTAAAGATGTAGAGTGCTAAGAGACTATAGCCAGGAAGATCAATATGATGTTATTGTAATAGTTCAATAAGAAATGATGAAGATCTAAGGTAATATTTTAACAAGAGAGATGAAAAGGTGAGAAAGGCTTCATAAAACCCAGTTTACAAAGAGGCATGTATAAAGTGACAAGATTCACCTCCTAGAACTGCAAGCGCCTCGGAGACTGGTGGAAATAAAGTTTAAGAGGTTAGGAAGGCTCACAGAGAGCCTTGGAGACTATTGACCTTAAAATTTTGAATAGGTTGTAATTGCAAGTGAGAAAGTTACATTTCGCTGCCAGTCAATTTCAGGTTGTTGGGTAGATTATCTTGCATAGCCATTCCAGGCATGTGGCTCTGGGACTGTTACTACATAAACATGAAATCTTGTGTTTGATAAGGGTCTTAAAAATTATCATCTGCTTATCTCCATGTCTCCACCCCCATTATTTATTTACATCTGAGCAAACTGAAGATAGAGGCCTAGCCACAGTGCCCAGACTGTGTGCTTGGTCCTTCTTATACTAGTTACTCTTGGTGAAGTTTAGAATTAAATGACATTCTGAATTTAATTTTGAGAATCAAGAAAAAGGTCATTCTAATGGGCCCAGTAGAGGTGATGATGCATGGTACTTCTTAGATGTTTCTGGATACTTAATGGCTGATAAAAAGTGCACTGGGGAAGAAGTAAGTGTAATTGGACTGCTATCCTGAGAGAAGAGTAAAAGCATTTAATTGTTAAATTGTTTATTCCAAAAGGGCACATTACACATTTTTTAAGGTTACCACCTGTGGGCAAGGAACACTCAAGAGAAAATTTATAATTATGCAGTTTCCTAAAATCATGCTTTCAGGAACTGGTTTCCTAACAAGTGAAACTCAGTCAAGCATTTTCAAGAGACAGAGCTTAACTCATAAAGTTTCAAATGCAGGAAGAATAAAAGAGAATTTCTGTGTATATTAATTTAGTGCCTATATACATTTCATTATGGTCTTCATGTATATGCATTTTTTAAAATGAACCATACATATTTTTGTATGTTCTTTATTCATCTTGGATATGTAACCTAAAAGAATCACAGACCATTATAACTATATAAGCTATATTCCTTTCAAAGCCATACTTCTGTATGTGAGGACCTTCACATAGCTAAAAATTGCATACTGGTTGATATTGACAATGAGCAAATCAAACATTTTATTTCTGTGTATCCTTCTGGTCTTAATAATTAACACCTACCTGCTTACAAACACACACCAACTGTTTACTATTTCATTTACTCTCATGAAAATGCTGTAAAATACTATTACCTTGAACTTAAACATGTACTTTCAGTTTTGAAATTCAAATTCTTAATGCTGTCATGAGTTTAAGATCTTGTAAACTTAATTTCTCATATTTAAATTGGAGATAATTCTTACCACACAAATTCGTTGTAAGGATTAGAGATAATGCTTAAAAACCTCTCAACACGGTTCCTGGCATATACTGAGATCTTTTAAATGGTAATGGAGGCTTGCAGTATAAATAGAAGCATGGTTTTTAAGGTGTTAGTTGTTTCCTGATCACAAACACAAGGTTTAATACACATGAACTTCTGGAAAAGGTAAGCAAACAAGCAAGATAAGCATGGCCATGTTTATGACCTACTTGTCCTTTGTCCCCTTCTGTCCAAACAAATGGAGAGTGCGTTGTCATCTGGTAGAGTCTACATTAAATACTATCTGGGTAAGTACCATGCACTAACCAATTGCACCACTGGAGCTCCTACATTAAATATTATCTGGAATAAGGCAAGATAAAAGTAAATTTTAAAAAGTAAATAATTCAACACATAAAGAGGTAATGTCCCAAAATTACTAAACCCCACCTTTTCTTTGATTAACATATAGTTCACCACCCCCCATCCAAACTCTCCTGAGAATTCATGTTGTTCAAGCTGGTGTTTGGGAGTATATTTATAAATGACACATGCATGCACACATACACACAGGCATATGGGCTTGTAGGAGGTGTGTGTGTCGTGCGTGTGTGTTTATGAGTACACGGAGCAAGAGAGGAACAAAGAATGACTGATTTTACAAAGAAAGGAAGTTTTTTGTTCACTCTGTAGTAAATGCCTAAAAGAGCACTTAGTAGGTGCTCAATAAGTGTGTTAATGCGTGTGTAGAGATTTATAGGTATTTATAGCGTATCTGCATATGTGCATGAATATGTTAGATTAGTCCCGTCTCTCAGGAAGCCTGTTTGTCATTCACAGTTTTGTCACTGTGTAAGTTAGGAAGAACAGGGGATCTGTGTTATGTCTATTTTCAAAAGATCCTTATTTTACTTTTCTAGTAATGTGACTGAAATAGCCATATTTGCTCTGACTAGAGTTTGGAATAAGGCAACACCCACAGACAGCCAAAAGATTTTTTTGTATTAATCTCATAATTAGGAGTTGTTAGAATATTGAAAAAGCAGTATGAAATCTAGGAGTGATCAAGAATATTCTTAGCACAGTGCAGATGCTCCACACTTTACAAACACATAAATGTGAGTGACAGTTGAGCAGGTTGTAGTCTAATTTGAAAGTCACCCAAGTGTGAATAATCAGAATATATTGTTGGAAGCATTTACTAAAAGGTTTCCTTAGTATGACCCTCCTAAACGTGACCTCCTGAGCAACAGCAGCAGAAATATGCATTATATGCCAGGCATCTGCCAGGTATTTTCCATGCTCTATTTCATTTAAACTGAACAGCCGTCCTATGAAGTGGCTTTATTTTTCTTATTTTACACATGAGGGCATTGAGGCTTAGAGCAATTATGCAACTTAGTACTTGTAACTGGTGAATTCCAAGTCAAAAGACATTTAAGGAACAGATATGTATTTTGTACCTGCTAAGTTCCAGATGCAGTTTATTGTGGTGAGCAGAAGAGAAATGGTGTCTACCGTCATGCATTTTACAGATTTAAGTCTCGGTGTTTCTGCCTTTGAAGCCCTTGAGCCTATGTTAGTCTGTCCCCAAATGGGCTACTCTTTAGGGAAAAGCCATGTATTTATACAAGCTGGGCAGGTAGCTTATAAAACTTCATATTTTCATTTGAAAACAGAACAGTTGAGATAAACAAACTGAAGAATTTTTACTTTCAGTCAACTCATTGTAGCCCTGCCCTTGCTTTTTTTGGTCATGTCTCTTGTCTGCCACATTTGTCCACATCCCTGTCATCAGGGCTCACCTCTGGTAATGCACAGTAGGCTGCAGCAAAGCAGGCACACAGCAAATCACTTTCAAAGAAAAGATGCTGCAGAGCAAGTCATACTCTGAAATCTAGATTCAGAGTGACTTTCTATGTAGCAGAGAGAGAGAGGAAAATTAATACAGAACAGAAGTGAGCCTGTGATGGGAAGGTCTCCCAGCAGCGTAGGAGAAGGATTTGCCATAGCAACTCTTGCATCATCCTGCAGGGGTGGCAGCAATGACTCGAGGGGAAAAGAGGACACCTCTTCAATTCGAGTCTCCCATTTACTAAAGCTGGAAACCCCATCAAAGAAAACTGGATACAGTACTCAAGACACTTCTTTCCCCCAACTTGATAGTTGATTTTATGACAACAGACTGTTAGTAATCTAATGACCCAGTCTACTTTTCATTGTAACTTGCCATTGCTCTAAGTCAGGTGACTTAATACCAGTTTGCCTGTTAATTGCTTTGTCTAATGAACAGTTTGCCTAAATTCAGGATTCCCATGTAATATAGCCTCCAAATAAGTACATATTTTTCTTTAATTATTTTTTTAAATTACAGTTTATATTCAATATTATTTTGTATTAGCTTCAGATGTATAGCATAGAATAAGGACATTTTTAAGTACTTTTTAAAAGGATTTTATTTATTTTTTTAGACAGAGGGAAAGGGAGGTTGAAAGAGAGGGAGAAAAACTTTAATGTATGGTTGCCTCTCATGTACCCTCTACTGGGCCCATGGCCCACAACCCAGGCATGTGCCCTGATTGGGTATTGAACCAGCAACCCTTTGGTTCACAGTCTGGCACTCAATCCACTGAGTTATACCAGCCAGTGCCAAGTAAGGACATTTTTTTAAAGTAAAAGAAGGTGTTATTAATTACACTAGAATAAAAGGGACAAAACCTAGAGCTAACCCTGGTAAATTGAGGCAAATGGTCATCCTACATAAAACTAATCTCCTTTTTTTTTTGTAAATATTTGTGAAACTAAATAAAGACCTCCATGTTATAATAAGCAGATATTTATTCATAACTTGCTACATAGCAAGAGAGTCAGGTACCATCATATGGGTTTAGCAGAACCTTAAAAGTAGGTACAGAAGTGGGAACAATTCATAGTGGAAAACAGGAGGGCTTCTTTTCAGGTCTGCTCTGATTGGAGATTGTTAGCATAGGAAACTGAAGGGGCAGGGCATTCTGTGTGATTACTTTAGGGAGATATTTGGCTATTTCTGGTCCTGAGTTAGAAGCAGGTGCAAAAATTAGAGATGCTGTAATCATTGACCAAACCCTGGCCTTTGAACCAGTTCATGCAAAGTTTGTGTGTCAAAGGTCTGTTCATATATGCCCTGGCCATTGTCCATTTGTATATTCAGTCTCATATTGAATTACTTACTTATTATAATATCTTTGGGGAGTGGTAAGGACACTTTATTCAAGTTGTCTGAGATCACTTCAATGTCATTTTATATTTTTAATGAGCACTTATTAAATTTGTATCATTTGTAGAAAATTGCATTGTTTTATATTGTGTATGCCTTTCTAATTTATCTCCATTTGAATGCTTAAAGGAAATTTTATCCTGTCTATGAAACTCCCATCCTATAATTATTTTGAATATGTTTAATTTTATTTTTGGTAGTGCTTCAAGAAATGTAAAACCACACACACAAAGGGTTTGAATTTTAGATAAATTGCTCAGTAGGCAAATTTTATTACACAAGATGAAACATTGCTTGTAATAACCTAGTTGTTCTTATTCCTTGTCTACTCACCCTTGGACAGCCTTGGACCACTGATAAAGAACAATTGGCAGGTTCGAGAGGAAGGTAGCAGCTGCAGATGTGACAAGCTTTGAACTCTTTTATGTGCACTGTGCCAGAGGAAGAAAACTTCACACAGTTATGAACTTTAATTCTGATTATATTCTAGTTTTAAAGTCTAATTATTTAGTAGTTCAAGTAAATCAGTATGTGTTTACAAGAAAGATAATGTTACCCATAAGGATCTGTTGGCTGAATTTGTATCTTTGGTGTAAAAGGTGAGGCTATGAAAATCTAAACAGTTTAGTTTTTTTGATTGCACCCAGTGATCAAGGCAAAACTCTTAGCAAAAAAAAAAAAAAAAAAGTGTTTAGAATTGGTCTACAATAAAATGAATAATTTGTGACTTTTAAAATTATTTTCCCTCCACTAGTCTCTTAGGGATCTAGTGATCTATGTCCATAAAATTTATATGTATGGTCTTTATCAAGAATAATGAACACTGACTTTTATTTGATTGAGTCATGCAGGGTATCTATGAACCTTGTACTAGGTATAGCACACAAAATTAAGGCTACATCTCCATTAATAAGGTCATGAGTTTTTGAGTGAGATTAATTTTTGGTCTATAATTTTGTACTAGTTACCTAATTTGTCTGAGCCTGAGTAACAGCTGATATAAAATAATGATCATAATACATACTGCATAAAGCTATTAGCAGAATGCACACTGTTTGGTGCTGCCTTTTCTTAGAACTGAGTATACAACTGGAACTCAGGAAATTAGATGGTAGTCAAGTTTTATGAGTTTGGACAACTATTGCCCATATTTTGCTGTGTATAATGTGTACTTTTTGCTCAAATTTTTGAAGGAAAAATAAGTGTGCACGTTATACATGGGTAGCACTAATTCCATGTCTATATAAGTTACATATACTGGTACATAAAATTTCTTATACCTTGTATCTGGTCTTGAGTTTTGTAATTATTTGTTATGTAAAATTTCTTGTACCATAGTATGTTAAAAATGATAAAATTTCTTTATAATACAAAAGAATACTTACCTAAATATAAACAAATAAATACTTGAGTTAAAAATTAAAACAAAAAATTTTTTTCCTGAAAGTTTGGGGCAAAAACATGGACATGCATTATACACAGCCAAATACGGTAGTCTCCTTTCTCTGCCCCCCAGTTTTCTCACCTATAAAACAAAGGGAATCTACCTGGTGCTACCCAAGGTCCATTTTACCTCTAAGTTCCTCTGTGGAAGAACACAAAGACAGCATAATCTGATATCAGTCATTCACTATACTGTTAAAACTAGTCTTATATTTCTATTATGCTATGATGTAATTGATTTTCTAGTACTCTTACCTCATTTTCCATTTATCTCCAAGTCCCTTCTTTGATTAGACAAAATTCCCGTCTTTAACCTATTCTTGCCCAACCATCTGCCTACCAATTCCCAAATTCTGCGAACTGTCTGTTTACCTCTTACTTTTGATCACGCTATTTACTTGCCAAGAAATGCCTTTCCTCATGCCTTCTCATTTATCTTTAGTTATTAAAATGCTAGTCATCCTCCAGAATTAGCTGAAGTGTTAACTGCTGTATGTACTTTCCCTCTGGCCTTTTGCTGCTAAGAAGCCACCCATTCTCTGCTTTCCTTCTTAATTCAACTTATCTCTCCTACATACCTAGTGGAAAATACACATGTTTTGAAACCAGAAAGCCTTTAGTTTGAATTTGATTTTTATAACTTATTTTCCTGTATGGTCTTGTAATTTGTTTAGCTCCCAGGAGCCTCAGTTTATTCACCCAATAAGTGGATATGATGAAACCTACCTAATGGGGTTGTTTTGCATATTTCATAAGTTAATGCATGGAAATCCTGACTAAATTCTCATTAAGTGTTTGATCATGATCTGCCCTGCTCTTACTTTTTTCCTTATCTAACAGTTATCTAGATAGATATTTAATTTTTGTAATTAATTTGAAAACCTCTAAATTTAAAGCTTATGCCTTATTCTTTATAACACAGCAACATTTTACACTCCCTTTACAGCTATGAAGTGATTTTCTTACTCATTTATTCTTTTCAATATTAAAAGTCATGCTCATTGTAGAAAAATTAGGGGATTCAGAAACTCAAAAAGAAGAAAATTTAAATGATCATAATCCCATAATTGTAAGATTACTACTGCTGTATTTTTTATTTAGACATTTTTCTCTGTCTGTGTATACACATTTGTAAATGTGTATAAAACATGTATTAGAAAATAACTATAATAATTTTCCAAGTAATGTTATATTGAATATGACATATAGCTTTCTTATCAATATACTACATTATATTTTAAAATATTTATGAGTTATATCAATTTGTTTAACTAATGATGAAACTACACATAATGAATATTTGCCTAACAATTTCTTTTTCACAAGTTCCTGTAAGTAAAATTTTTAATTAAAAAGATGTATGTGTATGTACTTAAAGCTTTTATTTCATATTGTTCCATTCCGTGTACTTGTATCAATCCCTATTCTAACTTATAATGTTTAGTAGCGCTATAATATAGAATCCACCAACATATTAGTCCTCATTATAATCTTTGTAGTAGGAATTACAATTCCTATTTTACATATTTTAAAGTGAGGCCAAATGAAAGGTTAGGGAACTTGTTCAAGGATATGCCTAATTAATGGCAAAGCTATGAATTCCTATATAGTGTTCTAAACCTAACATTCTTTTTCTCTATATATAATAGCTTTATTCATTCATCTATTCATTTGTGCAGTTAACATATATTTTGAGTGTCTAGTTAGATTATACAGATATTGTGCTGAACACAGTTCCTAACATTATAGAACTTAAAACCTGGCAAGGAAAGCAAACCTTAACTGAGTAAGTAGCTAGTTCCAAATTATATAATAGTAAGACCACAAACTTTTAAAATGTGGTAAGCATATATAGCAGGTGGACCTGACCTAGAAGCAAAAGTCAGGGAAGGATTACATTGAATATAGGCCATCTAAACTGAGACAGGATAGGTAAGTGTGTTTCAGCTAGACTTGGGGCTCTCTTGGGGTACAAGTAGAAGGGTAAATTTTCTAGACCAGAGTTTCTCAATCTAAGCATTCTTGATATTTTCAGCTTTATAATTCTTTGTCATGGGGAGCTCTCCTGTGCATTGTGGGAGGTTTAGCAGCATTGCTGACCTCTACCTGTAGAAACCAATAATAGCCCACCACCTAATTATAAGACGACGCTCTTCCTGAGAACCACTCATCTAGACTTAATGAAAAGCAGTTACAAGGTGGGCATGGTACTTTCTAGGAGTGGAAAGAAGCTCAGTGTGACTAGAGCATGGAATAGGAAGTAGTAACTTTTTTCAAATCATGCAAGGTTCATGCCATTCTGAACCTTAAAGATCCTGTTCATTATTTTGGACTGTATTTGAACAGAACTGGGAAGCCAACAAAACTTGTGAAACAGAGAGTGGCATAATTCAGATCTACATTTAGAAAAGATCATTTTCAAAGTTCTAGGTTAAAAATATATTAGAAGTGTTAAAGGGAAACATTTAGGAGGCTTCTGAAGTCACCTATGTAAGAATATGGATCATTACTGTGGACATGGAGAAAACAATACAGACTCTAGAATTTTTAAGAGAGTTAGCAGATTTAATAATTGACTGGCTTCTGGAAGGATACAAAAGAAATGATTGAAGATTAAAACCTGGCAAGGAAATTACTGCTGGACTTCTGATTTATACAACTGAATAGATGAAAGTGTCATTCCAAAAAATGAGAGAAATGTAGGAGGATGGAGTTTCAAGCACAAACTCAATATTTTTGGTGACCATAAGGAGTTTGCAGTGCTGTTAACATATTCAACTACCCAACAAGCAGTTGCATAGATGATCTGGAACTCAGAGAAGAAATTCACATTAGAGAAAGATTTGGAAGTCATCATCATAGGGGTGGTAAATCAGTAACAGGAAGGAAAATAAAAAAATTCACAAATATGTGGAAATTAAACAATATACTCCTAAACAACAAAAAGCTCTAAGAAATCAAAAGGGAAATCAAAGATACCATGAGAAAATGAAGATGGGGCATTTGCAGCCACAGTTGCTAATGCCAGTACCTCCTCTAGCTTGCCAAGCTGCAGCCAAAGGAGAGGGGGTGGGGTAAGTACAGAGGTCCCTATACCATGGCTTATACAAAGCAGACTGTCTGCAAATTGACCTGTGGTAAAGCACCAAGGAAGCCACTGGCTACCAAAGCCACTCACAAGACTGCGCCCTCTACTGGAGGGGTGAAGAAACCTCATCATTACTGGCCTGGTACGTTGACACTTTGTAAAATTAGACATTATCAGAAGTCCACTGAACTTTGGATTTGCAAACTTCCTTTCCAGCATCTGGCGCAAGAAATTGCTCAGGACTTTAAAACAGATCTGCGCTTCCAGAGTGCAGCTATTGGTGCTTCCAGGAGGTAAATGAAGCCTGGCTGGTTGGCCTTTTTGAATACACCAGCCTGTGTGTTAGCCATGCCAAACATGCAACAGTTATGCCAAAAGGCATCCAGCTAGCACACAACACATGTGGAGAATGTGCTTAAGAATCCACTATGATGGGAAACATTTAATTCTTTTAAAAAAATAATCTCTTCTTCCTGTTATTGGTAGTTTTGAACATTAGATATATTTTTTTTTCCATGGGGTCAAAAAGGTAGCTAAGCCCTGGATGGTGTAGCTCAGTGGATTGAGAGTGGGCCTGTAAACCAAAAGGTTGCTGGTTTGATTCCCAGTCAGGGCACATGCCCGGGTTGTGGGCCAGATCCCCAGTAGGGGATGTATGAGACACAACCACACATTGATGTTTCTCTCCCTCTCTCCTTCCCTTCCCCTATCTATAAAACTAAAAATAAATAAAATTTAAAAAAGTAGCTAAGTATATAATTGCAAGTGGAAAATAGGGGACAGAAATCAGGTATTGTCCGTTTTTCCATTTTCTTTTGTGTGTGAATTTTTTAAATATAAATGTGGGGATATAGAGCATTAATGTAAGTCAAGGTGTTTCAGTGAACAAATTTCAAGGAGTTCAATTTTATAACAATATAAATAAACCTGTTAAATTTTTCTGGACAATGCCAGCATTTAGATGTTTTTAAATAAGTACATTTCTTATTGATAGCAACTAAATGGTGTTTGTAGCATTTTTATCATACAGTAGGTTCCATCCATTCACTATACTTTTCTAAGTTGTCCTACATGCAAGTATGTTTTTAATGTTGTCTGTCTTCTGTTCTGTTCCTGTAAGTTTGCTATTAAAATACATTAAACTATAAAAAAATAAAGATGGGAAAAAGGAAACACAATATATCAAAATTTATGAGATTCAGCAAATATAGTTCTAGGACACATGTTTATAACAATAAATGTCTGCTGTAAAAAATAAAAGGATCTCAAATATATAACTTAATTTTTCACCTTTAAGGAACTAGATAAAGAAGAACAAACTAAGCCCAAAGACAGCAGTAGGAAGGAAATAATAAAGATGGAAAGAGAAATGAATGAAATAGAGAGTTGAAAAATAGAAGATCAACAGGCTAAGATATTTTTTTGAAAAGATAAACAAAACAGACAAATATTTAGACAGAGTGACAAAGGGAAAGGATTCAAATAATTAAAATTAGAAATGAAACATGAGACTTTGCAACTGACACCACAGAAATACAAAGGATTATAAGAGGTCTATTATGAACAATTATAGGAAAACAAATTGGATGGCCTAGAAGAAATTAATAAATTCCTAGAAATAAATAATGTACTAAAACTGAACCATGGAAAAAAAAGAGAAAATCTGAACAGACCAGTAGCAAGTTAAGGAAATTGAATCAGTAACCAGAAATTTCCCAATAAAAAAAAAGTCCGTGAGCAGATGGCATCACCAGTGACTTCTATAAAATGTTTAAAGAAGAATTAATACCAGTCCTTCTCAACTTTTCCAAAAATTTGGAGAGGATAGAACACTTCCGAGACAATTTTACAAGGGCAATGTTACCCTGATTCCAAAACCAAACAGGGACACTCCAAGAAAAGAAAATGAAAGTTAATATCCCTGATGGACATAGATACAAAAACCCTCACAAATACTAGCAAACTGAATTCAGCAGCACATTAAAAGTTCATATGCCATGATTGAGTGGGATTTTTTCCTGAGATGCAAGGATAATTCAGCATACAGCAATCAATACATATGATGCACCATGCTAATATCATAGAATGAAAGATAAAATTTGTATGATTAGCTCAATAGATGCAGAAAAGGCATTTGACAAAATTTACCCTTCCTTAATAATAAAGACTCAACTAATTAGGTATAGAGCATAACAAAAACCATGTATAACAATCCCAAAGCTAACATCATACTTGGTGGTGAAAAGTGAAAGTTTTCTCTAAAATTAGGTATAACATGGGTATTCATGCTTATCACTTCTCAGCATAGTACTGAAATTTTTAGACCAAGAAATTAGGCAAGAAAATGGAATAAATACATCCAGATCGGAAAGGACTGGGTAAAATCCCTCTTTGCAGATTACATTATTTTATATATAGAAAGTCGTAAAGACTCTACCAAAAAATTATTAGATCTAGTCAATTGATTCAATGAAGTTGCAGGATACAAAATTAGCATACAGAAATTAGTAGTATTTCTATAGTCTGACAATGAAATATGTGAAAAAGAAATTTAGGAAACAACCACATTTACAGCAGCATCAAAAACAATGAAATATTTAATAATAAATTTAGCCAAGGAGGTGAAAGATCTATACATTGAAAATTATAAAACATTGATGAAAGTAATTGAAGAAGACACAAATAAATAGAAAATATATATTGTGTACATGGATTAGAATAATAATTATTGTTCAGGTGTCCATGCTAATCAAAGTGATATGTAGATTTCATGAAATCTGTATCAAAACTTCAGTGGGCCATGGCTGGTGCAGTTTAGTGGATTGAGTGCCAGCCTGTGAACCAAAGGGTCGCTGGTTTGATTCCCAGTCAGAGCACATGCTTGGGTTGCTGGCCAGGTCCCTAGTAGGGGGCGTTTGAGAGAAACACATTGATGTTTCTCTCCCTCTTTCTCCCTCCCTTTCCCTCTGTTTAAAAATAAATAAGTAAATTCTTAAAAAAACCTGCAATGGCATTTTTTTTACAGAAAAAATAACCCTAATATTTATTTGGAACCACAAAACCTCAAATAGACAAAACAATTTTGAACAAGAACAAAGCTGGAGTCATCACACTTCAAAGTTGTAATCAAAACAGTATTGTGCTGCCATAAAAATAAACCAACATAACACAGTAGAGAACCCAGAAATAAACACTCACATATATAGTCAACTAATATTCAATACAGGCATCAAGAACACAATGGAAAAAGGGTAGTCTATTTAATAAATAATGTCGGGAAAACTGAATATCCACATGCAAAACTCTTATCTTACAGCACACATAGGAAATTGACTCAAAATGGATTAAACATTTAAACATAAGACCTGAAATTGTAAAATACCCAGAAGAAAACATAGGAATAGAGCTATTTGAGATTGATCTTTTCAGCGAGTTTTTGGATCTGACATCAAATGCACTGGATGGAAAAGCAAAAATAAACAAATGAGATTAAATCAAACTAAGAAATTTCTTCTCAACAAAGAAAGAAATCAGCAATATCAGAATATCAACCTATGGAATGAGAGAAAATAATTGCACTCTGTATATATATGTCCTGTAAAGGGTTAATGCCAAGATATATAAGAAACCTATTTAACTCAATAGCAAAGAGATATATACCCCATATGAAAAATGGACAAAGGCAGAAAATAGAAATTTTTCCAAAAAAGTCATACAAATGGCCAACAAATATATGAAAAAATCTACAACATCATTAATCATCAAAAAAATTCAAATAAAACTATATTAAAAGTACCTTATTCTTGGTGGGATGGCTATTATCAGGTGTCAAATGACCACAATTGTTGGCAAGGATGTGGAGAAAACTTGCACATATTGATGGGAATATAAATTGCTACAGCAATTATAGAAAACAGTATGGAGTTTTGTAAAAAAAATTTAAAACAGAACTACCATACAATCCAGCAATTCCCCTTCTGAGTATATATCCAAAGGGAATGAAATCAGTATTTTGAAGAGATATCTGCACACTCATGTTTATCATCACAATTTTCACAGTAGCCATGATATAGAAACATGTCTTTCAATGGATGAATAGTTAAAAGAAAATGTAGTTCGTGAGCCTATAGTTTTGTATATTTATAATTTATATATAAATTTACAATCAGTCTTAAAAAGAAAATCCTGCCATATGTTACAACATGGATGAGCCATTATTCTGCATGAAATAAGCCAGAAATAGAAAGACAAATATTGCATGATCTCACTTGTATGTGGAATCTAAAAAAATATTGAGAGTAGGGCAAGATGGCAGAGGAGTGAATGGAAGTCACACTAACCTCCTCCCAGGACCAATCTGTAATTACAACTAAATTGTGAAGAAATCACCTGGAACAAACATCTGAACAATAGTGAGAGAGAAGCCTTATAACTTTGGACAGAGAGAAGAACCGGCTTCAGCATAACCTGACTAGTAAAAAGTATGGTGGAGACTGAGAATGCTGGCTGGACACTCACAGGCAATAGCACTGGAGGGATAATTACTCAGCCTGTTGGATCCTTCTGAGAAGAGTGGGTTCTAAACCCTAAGTTGGGATCCCCGGCCTGGAGCATCAGAACCCAAAAGTGCACAGATAACAACCAGTGGCAAAAAGCAGCAGGTTGCTCTCTGCCAGAGATGGATGGGCCAATGCACAACTTTTCATTTGGAGCCACTTACCCTAAGCTATGGCAAAGGCAGGGGCAGAGTGGGCTAGAGATGACTGAGGAGAGACTGGGGACTGGAGACTCAGGAGACTGGACAGCTACATACAAAAAAATGAAACTCTACCATCAACTTACACAATAAACTAAAATAAACTCAAGATTGATAAGAGACTTAAATATAAGGCATTATACCATAAAAGTTCTAGAAAAGAAGACAGGCAAGAAAATCTCAGATATTCCACACAGCAATATTTTCACCAATATGTCCCCTAGAGCAAGTGACATAAAGGAAAGAATAAACAAATGGGACTTTATCACAATAAAAATCTTCTTCAGAGCTAAAGAGAACATCAGCAAAATGAAAAGGGAACTGACCGTATGGGAAGATACATTTGCCAATGATACCTCAGACAAGGATTTGATCTCCGAAATATATGCAGAACTCACACAACTCCACTCCAGGAAGACAAACAATCCAATTAAAAAGTGGGCAAAGGACCTGAATAGACACTTCTCCAAGGATGTACAGAGGGTTAAGACACATATGAAAAGATAGTCAGCATCACTAGCAATCAGAGAGATGCCAATTAAAACCACAATAAGATCCCATTTCACATCTATCAGAATGGCTGTCATAAATAAATCAACAAACAAGTGTTGTGGAGAAAAGGGAACCCTAGTGCACTGTTGGTGGAAATGCAGACTGGTTCAGCCACTGTGGAAAACAGTATGGAATTTCCTCAAAAACTAAAAATGGAACTGCCTTTTGATGCAGCAATTCCACTGCTGGGATTTTACCCTAAGATTCCCGAAGCACCAATTCAAAAGAACCTATGCACCCCAATTTTCACAGCAGCACAATTTACAGTAGCCAAGTCCTGGAAGTAACCTAAATGCCCATCAGTAAATGAGTGGATCAAAACACTGTGGTACATTTACACAATGGAATACTATACCACAGAAAGAAAAAAGATCTTACCCTTATCGACAGCATGGGTGGATCTGGAGAGTATTATGCTAAGTGAAATAAGCCAGGTGATGAAAGACAAGTACCATATGATCTCACCTATAAGTGGAACCTAATCAACAAAACAAACAAGCAAGCACAATATAACCAGAAACACTGAAATAAAGAACAAACTGACAGTAACTGAGGTGAGGGGGAAGGGGAATAACAAGGGAAAGAAGGGGAAGGGTTGTCAAGGAATATGTGCAAAGGACCCAGGGACAAAGCCAAAGTGGGGAAGGACTGAGGGTGGGAGGTGGGGGTGGGTGCGGCTGGGGAGAGTGGTGGCAGGAAAATGGAGACAACTGTACTGGAACAACAATAAGAAAAATAATAATAATAAAAATATAAAAAAGTAAAAATTGTTGATCTCTCATTAGAGAGTAGAGTGTTATTTACCAGAACCTCAGCGGTATAAAAGAAAATGGGAGGTGTTGGTCAAAGGGCACAAACTTTCAGTTATAAGATGAATAAATTCTGAAGACCTAATGTAGAGCGTGCTGGATATAGTTAGTAATAACGCATCGTATAATTGAAATTTGCTAAGACAGTAGATTCCAGTGTTCTTACTACACACACACAAACACAAACATACACAATAATTATGTCATGTGATGCAAAGTGCTAATTAGCTTAAAGTACTTACTTCACAATGTATATGTATATAAAAATCCTATAAACCTTAAAATATACAATTTTTGTCAATTGTACCTCAATACAGCTGAAAAAGTAAAGAAAAATGATAATAATAAGCTAATTATTTACTTTTTAAAAAAGTGATGTTGTGATTATCAGATAGTGTTGCAGCTTTTCACTTCTTTCCAGCTACTCATCAATCTATTAGTTCATGAAAAATAACTAAACGATTCTGTATGCCCACAGGAACTATTTTTCAGGACACATATCTTTGGCTCTTGAAAAGCTTAAAATGGGGTTAAGGAAATGAATCTTAGGCAAAAAGGCAATGAGAGAAGAACACAAGGAAGCGTATAATCAAGTACTAAATTGGGCGATGCAGACAATACAGGCTATAGGCACTCAGAAAAAGGGATCTGTGTGGGCTGATGTTGTCAGGGGAAATCTCACAATAAAATAGGCCCTGATCTGATCTTTAAGAGATGACAAGATTTGGAGATAATTCTTTTTTTCATTTTTTATTTTATTTTTTGAGTATATTTTGATGATTATACTATTACAGTTGTCCTATTTTTTCCTCCCCTTTATTCCCCTCTGTCCTGTACCCCCCTCCCTCCAGCATTCCCTCTTCCTTAGTTCATGTCCATGGGTTGTACATGTAAGTTCTTTGACTTCTCCATTTCTTATACTATTCTTAACCTCCCCGTCTATTTTGTGCCTACCAATTGTGCTTCTTATTCCCTGTACCTTTTTCCCCCATTGTCCCCCTCCCCACTGATAACCCTCCATGTGATCTCTATTTCTGTGATTCTGTTATTGTTCTAGTTGTTTGCTTAGTTTTCATTTTTGTTTCTTAGGTTCATTTGTTGATAATTGTGAGTTTGTTGTCACTTTACTCTTCATAATTTTGATCTTCTTTTTCTTAGATAAGTCCCTCTTAGATAAGTCCCTTAACATGTCATATAATAAGGGCTTGGTGATGATGAACTCCTTTAACTTTACCTCATCTGGGAAGTACTTTATCTGCCCTTTCATTCTAAATTATAGCTTCATTGGATAGAGTAATCTTGGATGTAGGTCTTTGCCTTTCATGACTTTGAATACTTTTTTCCAGCCCTTTCTTGCCTGCTAGGTTTCTTTTGATAAATCAGCTGACAGTCTTATGTGATCCCCTTAGTAAATAACTCTGTCTTTTTATCTTGCTGGTTTTAAGATTCTCTCTTCTCTTTAATCTTGGATAATTTAATTATGATGTGTCTTGTTGTGTTTCTTCTTAGATCCAACTTCTTTGGGACTCTCTGAGATTCCTGGACTTGCATGTCTAATTCTTTTGCCAGATTGGGGAAATTTTCCTTTATTATGTGTTCAAATAAGTTTTCAATGACTGGGTCTTCCTCTTTTCCTTCTGACACCCCTATGATTTGGATGGTAGAACATTTAAAGTTGTCCCAGAGGTTCCTCAGCCTCTCCTCATTTTTTCAAATTCTTTTTTCTTTATTCTTTTCTGGTTGAATGTTTATTTCTCCCTTTTGTTTCAAATTGTTGACTTGAGTCCTGGTGTCCTTCCTGTCACTGCTGGTTCCCTGTATATTTTCCTTTATTTCACTTTGTATAGTCTTCATTTCTTCCTTTATTTTGTGACCATACTCAATCACTTCTATGAACATTCTGATTACCAGTGTTTTGAATTCTGCATCTGATAGGTTGTCTATCTCCTCATCACTTAGTTCTTTTTCTGGAGTTTTTATCTGTTCTTTTATTTTCATTGTTGTTCAAGTACAGTTGTCTCCATTTTCACCCCACCACACCCTCCCACCCCACCCATCCCCACCTTCCACCCTCTAACCTACGCCCTTTGGCTTTTTTCATATATCCTTTATACGTGTTCCTTGATGGCCCTTCCCCTATTATCCCCTATTATCCTTCTCTCCCCTCCTCTCTGGTTATTGTCAGTTTGTTCTTTATTTCGATGTCTCTGGTTGTTAATTTGCTTGCTTGTTTGTTTTGTTGATTAAGTTACACTTATAGGTGAGAGCATGTGGTATTTGTCTTTCACCACCTGGTTTATTTTACTTAGCATAATTCTCTCTAGTTCCATCCATGCTGTCACTAAGGGTAGTTCTTTCTTTCTGCTGTGTAGTATTCCATTGTGTAAATGTACCACAGTTTTTTTATCCATTCATTTACTGATGGGCACTTAGGTTACTTCCAGCACTTGGATATTGTAAATTATACTGCTATGATCTGTTCTTTCATTTAGGCCATATTTCTTTGTCTCTGCACACCGGTTATGTTGTAAGGGGAGGAGCCTTAGATATTTGCTAGGAAATCTAAGCACCCTGGACCTCCAAACAGTCACAGATTTTAATTTAAAGGAACAGAAAGAAAGAGGTGTGGTCATACAAAAAATGAAGCTTCAAGAAGAACTATCACTGCACATGGAGCACCACAACACAGTGATAGTTTTTCTGAAAATAAATGGATCAAGAAACAAGTGGGATCCATACCTACTTTGTGAACTGAGGGAAGAGAATCCTTAGCATATACAGGAGTATGTATGTCAGAGGGCACTCAAAGCCATGAAGTACACATTGTACAGTATTCTTGGCTTATTATATCTGGTGGTCAGACAGTAATATAGTATAAAACATTATTTTATAACAAAGAAAAATATGTTCTCAACTTGAGTTTAACATTTACATGAATTTTTAGGATAACAAATGTGATATTAAAGACATTTTATTTTGTTGCTATAGATCCAAGGGTGATAAATAAATTCTCTTTTGCCTGTTAGGGATACTTTGGTGGAAAATCCTGAGAAGCTCTGAAGTACTCGGTAGTTTATAAATCAGTTATTATTATCTTAATAAAATATTGGGGAAGATGTAATAAATTCCAAGGATACTAAATCAATTCAGGGATTCTGAGATGGCCAAACTTTCTGAGAATTAGCTCTCTTCAGGGCTGATTGGTAATCATAAGGAAGTCCTAGAAGGTCTTCAAATCCCTTCAGGGTATCTAGGTATGTAGAAATTAGTCAAGAAAAATGATAACATGTTTTTATCTTTCTCCTTCTATCATTTCAGTCTTCTGTACACTAAAAAATACTACTGATTAAATTTCCTGTGTACCATGTAGTAGGCCAAGCAGTTTGCACATCTTACTTTTTTTAGTTCTTACAACATCCCTGTGAAGTAGGATTGTTATCTTTATTTTACATAAGAATACTCCAGAACAGGGAGATGTCACGTAATTTGCCCATGGTCACACAGCTGGAAATGACAGAAAAAGAACTGAAATTTAAGTTGTTGTTTGTTGGTTTAATCCAAAGTCTAAGGGTTATTCATTTCTAGGAAGGAATGCATTCTAAATTCTAAGATGTTATATAACCCCTTGCTCAACTAGCATTCATCTCAGACTCTTAAGCCTTGTTGACCTTAAACAAATAGCTAGGTATTTTGCCAGCAAAATGGTTTTATGTAGGAACATCAAGGAATTGTAATTCAGGGCATGTATTCTAATGCCAAACTACACATAAGTCTAGAGAACCAAGGAGAGGAATGTTCTTTTATAGCCATGAGGCACATAACAATGTTTTGGTCAACATTGGACCGAATATATGATGGTGGTTCCATAAGATTATAATAGAGCTGAAAAATTCCTATTGTCTAGTGATATCATGACCACCATAAAGTCATAGTACAATGCATTACTCATGTGTTCATGGTGATGGTGGTGTGAACAAACCTACTGCACTGCCAGGTGTATAAAAGGAGAGCACATACAATTATGTGACGGCAAATAATACTTGATAATAAATGACTGCTACTGGTTTGTGTATTTACTATACTTTTATCACTATTTTAGAGTAGACTTTTTTCACTTATAAAAAAGGTTTGCTATAAAACCGTATGATGTGTTATGCCAGCAGAAGCCTCAAATGTGTCATGTTTACTGTGTCTGTTGCATCATTTTCTTGAGTTTGATTTAATCTGGTGTTGTTTTGCACAGTAACATGCTGTACAGGCTTCTGGCCTGGGAGCAATAGGCTATACCAGTTAGGTTTGTATAAATGCATGCTATGATGTTCTCACAATGACAAAATCACCTAAAGAAACATTTCTCATAACATATCCCCATCCTTAAGTGGTGCATGACTGTCTAGAAGAAATGGAGAATTCAGAGAAACTGTTGTAAACAAAGAGTCCAATGGAGGACACTGGGTGTTTGAAGTGTAGTGGCTTTTCATTGGCTGAGCTGTAGCAGACTTTCATTGATTGAGTGGTTGCTGGGAGAGGAGGATATCCTCCTTCTTCTGTTGGAATAGTACAGTGAAAGACAGTTTCCTCTTGGAGATGGGAATTATGTCTCTTCCTGTTGGGTTAATTGATAATGAGTGGTAGGGCATGAGAGGTCCCCCTACATGCCCTCCAAACTCCAATTTAAATGAGGTTTCTGTTAATCAATCTTCACTGCCTCCGCTCTGGAATTATCTCACGGCACCTGTAGTCATTTCCACTTTATTTTCTGTACTCTCCCCTCTAAGGCTAATTCCTCTTCCTGTGCTCTGGAGTCCACCTCTTCCTACACTGCAGGAATCTTAGCTATCAGTTTTCATCTCTTTCTTTGTAGCAGTAGTTTTCAAACTTTAGTTTACATGACAATCACCTGTAGAGTATGTTAACACAGATTTGTGAGCTATACACCTAGGGTTACTGATTTGGTAGGTCTAGGGTATAACCTACCAATGAAAATTTGCATTCTGAACAAATTCCCAGTTTGTGCTGATGCTGCTAGCCCAAAGATGATACTTTGAGAACCACTGCTAACGACTCTAGAGCAGAGGTTGACAAACAACAGACTAAAAAATGATTTTTACATTTTCAAATGGTTGAAGAAAAGTCAAAAGAAGAATAATATTTCCTGACATGAGAACAGTATATGACATTTAAATTTTGATGTTTATTAATAAAGTGTTGTTGGAACACATTCCATAATGTGTATAGCTGCTTTCTCACGGCACCATCGAAGTTGGGTAGTTGTAATAGAGTGGAGCGGTTGTAACTGTAATTGCATGGCTGGCAGGCCTAACATGTCTGCTGTTTGAACCTTACAAAATCAGTTTGTGGACTGCTGTCCTTCCCCCTAAGTAATTCTCATCCTAGCTGCACATTGTAGTCACTTGAGGAGCTTTCTAAAATACTGATGGCTGGGTTCTGCCACCAGAGATTCTGATTTAATTGGTCTGGAAGATAACCAAGTGGAACCTTACCATTTCATCTTATCTTCTGTATCCTGTCTAAATAAAACAAGCCAAGCAAACCTACCAAGTTATTCTGCCTATAAGAAAGAACTAAATAGTCCAATCTCCTTATTTTATAGATAAGGAAAATGTACAGAAATATTAGTTATTTGTCCCCATTAACAGACATTGTCACTATTATTATTGTATTATTAGCTAATTATAATTGCATATTGTCTTAATATTTTAAGAATAAAAATATTAGGTTATATTCTAAACTGTATTACATGCTTGTCTTGGTCTGTTCGAGCTGCTAAACCAAAATGCTACATACTGGGTGGCTTATAAATAACAGACATTTATTTCTCATGGTTCGGGAGCCTGGAAGTTTAAAATCAAGGTGCTGAGCTGATTCAGTGTCTGTTGAGAATCCAGTTCCTCCTGGTTCATAGACAGCCGCCCTTTCCATGTGTCCTGAAGTGGTTGAAGGGCAAGGGAGTTTTCTGGAATCTCTTATGAATGGAACACTAAAACCATTCCTAAGGACCTAATCACCTCTAAAAAGCCACACCTCCAAATATCATTACACTGGGGATGAGGTTTCAACATATAAATTTTGGGGGAATACACTCCTTCTATAGCAAGGTTTATTGCAAAAAAGAAGTTAGGTGGGTAATGGAAGATAGAAGAAGGTAAAGGGGGCACGATCCTGACCATCTCATTGAGAGCAATAAGAGCAATGAGCACAGGTCTGGGGCAATCATGACACCAGGGACAGGAACCTGCCTCTTCCTGAATTCTTCTTAGTTCCTCTGCCTCTTGTAGTGCAGACATTTCCCTGGAATCCGTGTAATTCCATGGACAAAGCCAAAGAATGGTAGGATTGAGGGTGGGGGGTGGCAATGGGTTGGGCAGGGGACAGTGGTGAATGGAAAATGGAGACAACTATACTTGAACAACAGTAAAAAAAGAAATAAGAGAATAATAATAAGCAAATGCTCTCACAGGTCCTAGAATTTCCTCCCTGCATCTTCATTGTTCTCAATCCCTAAGAGAGGATAGCTGGATAAATAGCTCATTATGTGTGAGGCCACGCTAGTATAGAGAAGGGTATAAAATGAGTAATGAAAGTTGTCTAACTTCTCTTCTTAAACCAAGTGCCAATCCCCAATGAGCAATGCTATCAAATATTTTACACACACCAACACACATTTACCTATAATAATTATATGTACATATATACACAGGTATAGGCATACTATGCAAAGTAGTTACAACATTATTTTTACATGCAATACTATAACTTGGACATATTTCCAAAGAAGAATATGTACCTTATATATTTCTAATAACTGTATAGTATTTGGTGACATAGAAAAACTATAATATTACAATAAGTATTCCAATGTTTGATATTTATAATATATATGTATACATAAAATATATATGTGCTTTTATATATATCTACATCTAAACCTATACCTTTATCCATATCTAAACCTAGAATTAATTCCTGAATGTTGAAGTTGAATAACTACAACAAAGAAAAAGTTCCTTCTGTAATATTTTATAGATTACTTTCCAAAAAGTTTTCACCAATTAATGCATTCCCATTAGTACTTGATATATCAATTAAACATTTTCTAATTTTATACTACTTTACCCTAAATATGAATGAGGTAGAGCATTTTTAATGTTTTTGTGTGGGCTTTTTGTGAAGTACCACTTTATGTTCTTTGTCTCATTTAAACTTAGTTTTATATTTATTATCAGTTTATGAAAATCTTTTGTATTTTAAGGAAATTTTTCATTAAGTATGTTGCAAATATTTTTCCAGCTTATCATGGCATATAATTTAGATAAGCAGAAGATTTTTATTTTAATGTAGTTACAATTGTTAATCTTATATGACTTCAGCCTTCTCCACTCAATATTGCATACACCAAAACCTAATCTGTTTTCTTCTAATATGTTTATGGTTTCAGTTTTTATACTTAAATCTTTGATTCATCTAGACTACTTTGAAGACAGGATTCATCTTTGGTCATCTTAATGACACTGTGTGCTAAGCGTCATCCCCATTTTATACATCTCCACCGTACAAATGGTAAAAGAAAGGATCTAACATGGAAGTAATCTTCCAGTACTATTTGCTTTTGAGACTTAGAGCTTGGATTTACTATGCTGCCTCCAAAAATATGTAGCCAGTTATTTTTTTTAGCATGTACACTGACCTGTTAAAGTCTTTGCCTAAAAATAGGGAATACTTTTTAGTGGAACATTGTCATTGTATTAATGCCTCATTTCTTGCAGCTATCACATAGGAATAGTAAGTCAGTTATCCTAGTATACTTACAAAAACTAGGAAGTAAATCTACAGATTTAGCCCGTGTCTGTACTGGGATGCTATGGAATGGATAAGTGCATGTGGGAGTTCAAGTGTATCTGCGAGTCTCGGGGCCTTCTTTAGATCATACACACATGAACACTCTCTCTGAAGTCCTATCAGGAAAAGCCCTTGCTGATTGCCTTCCAGGAAAATCTACATGCATTTTTTTACCTAAAATTTCATCTGTGAACTGTTTTTGAGATTTATCACATGCTCCAGCTCTTTTGCTCTCTCTATACTGGGCTATCCAAATACCCTAGGGTCTATTAGCATAATTTAAAAGATATAAAACTGCTCCCCCATATAATTCTAATGGAAAAAATAACAATACTTATTCACAGGTTAAAATTTAAAAAATTCTCCTATGATTCCCATGATACTGAGTTTCTATGTTTGGATGCATTTATTAGGAAGAGCTGCAGGAAATGTGACCTGCTATGACCTCAGAAGAAGAAATTTTGTTGACTGAAATTCTTAGTTCTGCATTTTAAAGTCTAGTAAAAGTTATGGAATGATGAGAGTTGAGCATGATGTTGATTTTTTTATTGTCCTGGAAGTCACTGGTTGTGTTGCAAGTCCTTACCATTTGTAATTACCTAGACTTACATGACAGACGGAACTGGGAATCAAATTAAGTAGCTGCCTTCTTTTATGATGCTAAAGAATCTCCAGCTTAAGACAAGATTGCCTTTTTCCTTCCTAAAAAAAAAGGCACAAACAATGATAGCCCAAAATAGCTATTTAGTCAGAAGTGACGACACTTTCTGAATGCTTGTCATTAACAGAGAAATAGAAAATCCTGCTTTCCTTCTTCCTTTAATTTCTCTCCTTTAAATACCTTGCTTCCTCCTGAAGCTGCCTCACCTCATTGCCCAGGAGAAATGCCCAGTAGCTCTGACAGTACCTCAGCACCACTGCAGGCTCCAGAGGGGAGGTGGTTTATGCAAAACATATTAAAGAAAAATCCTAAAAGTCACTGCAGCTTTTTCTGGTGAGTTATGCTGATCTTCCCTGTTGCTGTGAGCTGATGGGGAACGTCATGGCAAAGACATAACCACTCTTTTTCCTCCCACTATTTTTGCTGCAGTGAGAACTGTTCATTTCTGCTTGCATTTCGCCAGATAGCTTTAGAATTCTGGCTGAGCATTAGGGCTTCCTAAGGCTGGAAATAAGAGTTTAGAACCTGAAATTGGAGTTTGTACTTTGGCTCAGTAAAAACTGAGTTAATTTGCAGCATCCGGTGCCTGACAAGAATGTCAATAGACAGTAGGATCTGACGATGTTTTACAGATTTTTTTCTTTATGGATTCATGGGGGCAGAAGCTTTAATTTTTCTGTCTTGCTCTCTCCCAAAGCCAGCTGAACACATTACATTCAGCAGCAGTAGCTACTGAAGCCGTGGTTATGTTATCCCCTGGAATCTTCTGTCTTCATTCCAAACTCATCCTCTATTATTGATTGTCACTTACCAATACAGCTTAGTTTTGGCAAATTGGATGCATTGTTTTATTAGTGAGCCTAGCAACTTTAGATAGCCTGAGAAGATGTGAACAGATATTACAGGACCAGGAAGTAAGAGAAGGCGGTACTTCTCAGCCATGGAACTGCAGATCACCCCAGGGGAACCCAGCTTACATTTTAGGGGACTTTATGAGACAGTGATACTTTGGTCTTGGTCCTATTTCACACTGACACTGAAAAGCAGAATGAGATGTGTTTGCAGTGATTTGTAATATTTGCCAAACACGGTGCTGCATCAGAATAGCCCGGAATACAGTGCAGAGCCCATATTAAACCTCCACAGGGAAAAGGGTTTCCTCTTCATTTGCGATCTGCCGGATGCAATCCCATTGTAAAGTATCTAATAGGATAACAGCAGGGCTCTCCAGAAACATAAGTAACTCATTGGTTAAATTTCAATTCTTCACCTTCCCCCCCATCCTTCCTGGGTGAGCTCATTCCACCCCCCTCCCTTTCTTTTTTTTTTTTTTTTAACCCAGTGATTTAAAATGCTAGAAGGAAAAGCAACTGAAGTCTTAACTTTCAGATGCTGAATTCTCCGCTAATTGAAATTGCTGGGCACAATGCTATATATAGCCAATGAAGAGATTTTGAGCTCTCATTCAGTGCCTTCAAGACATGTCGTTTTGTAGTCAGAGAAAACAGAGATCAATGCATTTTCAAACTGACAGAGGGAACGGATGCTCCTTAGTAGCACATGCCCAGGACCGAGTGTGTGGGGCTTGCGCTGTGCTGAGAAGCTGAATACCGGTCCATATGCTCCTTATTTACTGCAATGTTCTTTGCATGTTACTGTGCACTCCGGACTAACGTGAAGGTAAGCGGAGGCGAGCCGGCAACTGAGCACAATATACATGTGCAACCAGCTGCAGAAAATGTCTACCTTGTGTAGCTTCAGGACTTTTTGGATTGCTGGCTGAGCAGGCAGATTATTACAGGTGGTTGCAAGGGCTTTGTTTTATTGTCGCCGTGCAGCCTCGCTGGGGGAGCATGTTGGAACGCCGCTGTGAAGTGACCTTCAGGTTTAACTGTTTGTAATTCAGGTTCACGCTCACACTTGGGGACTGGAGCGGGGGGGAGGAAAAGATGAAAATTTTGTAGGTAGGCCAGAATCAAGAAATCAGAGAGGGCAAAAAGCTATAGAGCATGCTTTAGATTAGTATTTAAAGTCTTTCTTTTTAAAAGTGCTGTGAGCTGCCTGTGTTTGGGCAGCTTAATTGTTTGAGCTGGGGATTAAATCTAGTGGCTGTGATGGCATTAGAATATGATCTGTGGGTACCTGATCACCCTGTTCACATAAACACATTAATATCATTGCAAGTGGGTGATACTGAGCATACAAATCCTCAGCTCTGTTTGGTTTGGCTGCGTGGGTGCCTTTGCCCGGTGTTATCACCCCACTGACATTCACTTGCTGTAGCTAATGAGCCTCTGAAGTTGAGCCTAAGTTTGAGAGATTTACCCCTTGTTGGGAAGGATGGCAATATTTTTGGAGAGGTTTTCTGACACTGTTCATTCAGTACTAAGCTGGTCAGACAGGCCAGCTGTGGAATTCCAGTTGCATAATTTAAAGTGAATTACATCTTCTGTTAGCGTTTTGAACTTGTATTTTTGAAGGAAGTTCAAAAGGAAAGTGATTGCCTTTCAAGAGAAAAATTTTAAAGGGCAGTTAAGACTTAATATCTAAAGTAAGATCTTTAAAAAATATCAATGTAAAGTGTTTTCCCATTTTATTTTATTGGGGGGATATTTAGATATGTTTGGAGACTAAAGTTTCATTTTCTGTGTTTACAAGTTTTATTAAAGAACTCCCTGCTGCTCACTCTTTTGTAAGCTTTTTTGTTTTCTATTTGAGTTTTGAACAGGTAGTATTTATGTTTTGATGACCAGTTCTATTACAACCACAGCTGGAAAGCATTCTGTGAAACATTTTGCAGACTTCTGCAGAATTTACTTTTTACTACTTTTAAGGTTAAACTCAGCAATCAGTTTTTCTTTCCCATGCATATGACATAGTAAACAATATGAAAAGAGACATTTAAAAACCTAGAGAGAGTGCCCAAATATCAACTTGCATTTCTCCATCACTAATCTCTTGTTTCAAATTATGGGCATGGCATACACTGTTTTGTAAGCTCAATGAATTGTTAAAGTTTTCCCTCCTCATCTTGTTTGAAAGAAAAAGGTGTTTTTTATTCAGGGAAATCTCCATAAATAATTTAGATTAAGAGATAATTGTTTTAATTTTCTTTGTTATATTTCAGAAGTACTGCAGAAAAGTCTCAGTTCAAAGTTTCTTTGATATGGGTTTTAAGAAATCCCCTTATTACTCTTTACTATCAGCGGTCTTTGTAGGGTTAGCTGTATATTTTTCACTTATATTCACATGCAAAGGAATTAAAAGTGTTTTACCAACAATATCTTAATTCCAATGACTTTTGGATAATAAATTCTTAGTACTTTGGCTAACCTGCATTGAGAGAGGTAAATATTTCTATACATTAATCAATAGAAACTCTAGCCATGTACATTGCCACATGTATAACCTTGCTTTGCATAGTTTAACTTCAATTTTAAGTATGCTTATGCCCTTTCAATAATGAGTTTTTGCACTTTCTTTCAAATGTCCTAATTTTCTTTTAGGGTTATCCTTTTCTTCTGAGAGAGCAAGTTTTGCAAAAGAGTTCACAAATCACATAGTCTGATACATTATCAAGTTTTTGCAATAATTTTACCAAATGTTTTTAGTTTTGTTTTATTTTATATTATATTTTGAAAGCATTTTATTTTATTTCCATTATGCTCAGAATTATTCATTTGCTTGGTTCTGGTAAAGTCTCTTGCATAGTTTGTAAATTCTCACGTTGCCATGATTTAACATGATTGGTGTTATAGTGACCTAAAACTTTCATAGGATTCAAATTCAAAGGATATCAGGAAAAGGGTGAAGGGTTTACAGGAACAACTATAAAGGACATATGGAGAATAACAAGGTGGGGTGGAAAAAGGGGAGGGAGGTGGGGAGGGCTGAGGTGGTGGGGAGGGGTAGGAGGAAAGGCAGAAAACTGTGTTTGCACAACAATAAAAAATGTTTAAAAAATTCAAAGGACAGAAACATCTCATCTATTCTTTTCTGCCCTCACAATCTTTTATCCTAGAGTAATAGTTTTGTTAATTGGACCTTTATAATATAGTGTAGTCAAAAGGATTTTTTGAGAGTGATATGTTTTGATACACTTCATATATGTTTTTATGTAACAAGGTATTAAATTTGAAATGAATACATATGTATATATGTGCATATACATATTTACAGATATCAGAATATGACTTATGGGTCATCATTTATTCATTCATCTATCAAACATTTTTGAAAAATGATGATTTTTGTACTGTGCTTGAGTCTGGAAAACTAAGATCAATAGGAAATAATCCTTGCTTTCAAGAAGCTTCCAATCTTGGAAAAGACACAGACATATAAAGAAGTTAAGTACTGTGAAGTACTATAGGACTAGGAATGAATGTCTACCCAGGACACTGTAAGGACAAAACAAAACAGAACACTGGCTAATTTTGCGTGGACTGGTCAAGAAAGGTTTTTCTGTGAAGTCACCTCTGAATTGAATTTTGACAGCTAATGGGGTTTTGCCAGGCAGCCTGGAGTGAGGAAGGTGTGCATGGTCGAGGGAAGGACAAAAGCCTGGAGCTAAGACACAGAGCACTTTGAATAGTTGCAAATAGTTTGAAATGGATGGAGCATGGAGGCTTAGAAGATTGGACACTGAACTAATAGGGTAAAACAAATACTGAGAGAATTGACTGAGCAATCATCACAATCTAACTCTAGAAATTGTGTTACTTATGTTTCCACCTATTTTTAGGAGAGATTTATATAGAAGGAAAAGAAATGGAAACTTCTAACCAAAGGGTATTATGTATGTTCTGTGTTTTCTTGTAGCTGTAAGTTGTTTGAATTTGGTAAACATTGATACCATATTAGCTTGGGTTCAACTTTTTAAGGAATGTGATCAGAACAATTTAATCTGATTCTGTTCAGACAAAAAGGAGTAATGGGATCATTACATAGGTGTGCAATTCCTCTTCCATCTCCAATTGCCTATGTCGTACACAAAGAGCCTCTTGAATGGAACAGCAGGAAGTTTGCTGCACCAGATATCTACATCACTTTGTCTACAGAAATGGGTCTATTTTCGAAAGTAATGATATGGACCATAATAACTCACATCCAGGAGATATCTTCTGCTTTTCTAACTAAGTTTTATGTTCTTCATCTCATTGTTTTCCTCCTTTCATCCTGCTACTATAACATACCCATATAAACTCAGAAACCCACAATCTCTGAAATATGAAAGGCAAGTATTAGACCCATTTCACAGAAAAGAAAACCAAGGTAGAGAGAAAATGCTCAGTTACGCTGTTGCATAGGGTGTGTCAGATGCAGCCTTGATATAGGGCTCAGGTCACCTGACTGCTGATTTACTGACTTATTCTAGTAAATCCTGCTGCCTATCCCATAGACTCAAGAATTCTGGTTTTAGTTTTGAAATTCCTTGAGGATAAATATAAGAAGATCTTGGGGAAAAGTGTAACAGAATGTTTTTGATACATGCATTTTCGCAATTCCAAAAAAACTATGTTTGTGTGTATCTTCTCCATTTATTGCATTGAAACATTTTTTTGCACAAAAATCTTCCTTAATTCAATATTTTTACCTATATAATAGGGATAAGAATAGCTCTCAGCAGTTAAGAATTATGTGCTATAAAGCATATTAACACTATAAAAAAAGTTCTTAGAATATAGTAAGTGCTCAGTGAGTTTAATTCAAAGTTGATAAAGTTGAGGTCACCAAATAGGAATATTCAGAGTTGCCTTCAGTAAGAATAGTGTTAAGAAATTCTAGGAGTTGAACCCAATTAAAAGATCCCTGTAATTAATAACATGTATTAGTTAACAGAGGAGATATAATATGCCCTCTCCACCACTCTCACCATCACTACCACACATGCACACATGCCAACATGTAAGCTCCATTGAAGTTGGGATTTCGGATTTTTTATTTTTTTAATTTCCATTTATATCATCAGCATTAAGAACAATGCAGGCACACAGTGAGGGCCCCATAAATGTCTGTTAAATATTGCATTATCTGTGTTCCAGGTTTTTCTTTATTACCTACACAGTTTCTTCCCAGATTTATCTTAATGCTTATTAAATTGTTTTTGAGAGAAAGAACAAACAAAACCATAAACTTTGAAAGAGAATGGGCTTGGGTTTGGATCCTGGATTTGGCGATCACAGACCACTCACACTCAGCCACGTGCTCTTAGGGTCTGCACAGCCAGGTGGTCCAGCCGAGTTGGGGGATCAGTAATTCAAACTAGACAATTTGTTGAATGCCTAAACACTCTAGAATTCAGACATTCATCATGCTCATTTCTACAGAGTTTACTCAGTGAAGTTCCTCTTTTCCAACCCCCCTTCCTTTTCTGCCTCTGAGCATTTGCTAGAGTTGTTTCCTGCAATGGAAATCCCTTCTTTTCATGGCTGTGCTCGTCTACATTTTGTCCTTTAGGAACTAGTACAGGGTGCCTTTCTTCTAAGAAGTTGACCCTTGCCTCATTAACTCCCTTACTTTATCTCTCCTTTGATTTAGTGAGTGTAATTTCTCCATTCATGGCAGTAAATCTTATGTTGCCTTATGACATCACTTGCACATTTATCTTACATTGCTAGCTAATTTTTATTATGTTTGGTTATTGCCCTCCTCCTAACTAGATTTTAAGCACTTTGAGGACAGGGACTATATACTGCTTTCTTCATCTTTAGGAATTCCAGAAATGCTTGATTTACTGTTTGAAAGGGAAACTTTTAGAAATTCTATCTCCTTATGCTGCTGATGCCTACTCTTCACTAGAGTCCATGATACATCCCACATATTGATGCTTTTAATAAACACATTATTTGTTGTAGGCAGGTCTTGGACTCACGAATCAGAATTTTGGACAGTTTGCATAATCGCTATGGCTCATGCAAATCAGGGATGGTTCATCTCAAGGTTCCAATTAAATAATTACAGTATCTCTTTCAGGAGGTTAATACAGTACTAGTCCCTCTCTGGGCCCCTAAGTTACAGCCTCCAAATGGTTGTGAGCCTAGTCAGTATACCAGGCTTATAATACCTAAGCCTACTCAGTATATTGAACATACTATTTCTAATGAGGCTATTTGAATCAAATATTTAAAAAAAATACAAGAAGTTAATTAATAAATAACAAAACAGCACATGAACAACAGCAAAGATAGCCACTCCTTGCCCAGCTTTCACTGTGAGCCATGGACAACACCAATAATGGAGCACATGTTCTTCAAAGAGCTCCTCAGTGACCTATCATGCAAGCATTCTCATCACTGTTATTTTATAGATGAAGGAACTGAAGTTTGGGAAACAAAAATAACTTGTCTAATGTCACACAACTCTTAAGTGCCTGTAAAGACAGGTTTTAAACCAGGTGCATTCTACTATAAACCTTTTCAAAACGTTTCTAAATAAATAATATGGTTATGTGAACTATAACTAACTAGTATGTTGCAAACCACTGAAATCTTTTTTTTAATAAGGTAAGGAATTAAGTAAATAAAAAGTTACATGTTCTATATTGTATGAATTTACCATTACTTTTCATTACGTCTTTCTTTTTTGCTTTTCTTTCTTATTATAGTTGATTTACAATAATATATTGGTTTCATATGTATAACATTGTAATTTGACATTAGCATACCTGATGAAGTGATCATTACAGTGAGTCTAGTAAACATCTGTCACCATACAACGTTATCATGATGTTATTGACTAGTCCCTGTGCTGTATATTCATCCCCATGACTTATTTATTTTATAACTGGAAGTTTATACCTTTTAATCCCCTTCATCTTTTTCATTCATTCCCTCACCCCCTCCCCTCCAGCAGTCATCAGTTTATTCTCCATGTCTATGAGTCTGTTTCTGTTTTGGTTTTTTGTTTTGTTTTTACATTTCACATATAAGTAAAACTCTATTGTATTTGTATGACTCATTTTACTTAGCATAATACCCTCTAGGTCCATCCATGCTTCACAAATAGTAAGATTTCATTCATTTTTTATAGCTGAATAAGACTACACTTGCCACTTGTCTTTTGATGGACACTTAGGTTGCTTCTATGTTTCAGATATTATAGATAATGCTGCAGTGGACATAGGAATATGTATGTATATCTTTTCCAATCTTTTCACTTCCCTTAGGATAAATACCTTGGAGTGGGTTGCTGGATCATATGGTAGTTCTATTTGTAATTTTTTGAGGAACCTCTACACTATTTTCTGTAGCAGTGACACCAATTTGCAATCCTACCAATAGTAATGGAGGGTTCCCCTTTTCTCCAGATTCTCATCAGCGCCTGTTACTTGTTGTCTTCTAATAGCCATTCTGATGTGTATGAAGTGATATTTCATTGTGGTTTTCATTTGCATTTACCTGATGATTAGTGATGTTAAACATCTTTTTACATACTTGTTGGCAATCTGTATGTCTTCTTTGGAGAAATATCTATTCAGATCATCCTTTTCCCATTTTAATTAGCTTTTCTAATGTTAAATTGTATGAACTCCTTATATGTTTTGAACATTGGCCCCTTATCAGATACATTATTCTCTCTCTCTCGTTTATGACATTCTCACCATGTTCTTCCATTCTTCTGCATTCAGTGAGCACTTTTATGACCATTACTTTTGACCTCTTTAGCTGGTAGATGACTTATGACCATTTTCTTTAGTTCATTTATTTTTTAGAGCTTTTGTCTTGCACTTTTATTTGGAACATATTGCTTTTTCTACTTGTTTTGTCCAACTCTCTGTATTTGTTTCTATGTATTAGGTAGATCAGCTTGTCTCATAGTCTTTAAAGAGCACCTTTATGTGGAAGGTGTCCGGTAGGACCCAAGGGCACAATTTTCCCTGGCGCCCAGAGCCAGGTCCTTTAGCAGTGTCTGCTGTGTGGATTGCATTCACCCTCCTGTTAATAGTTAAGCCACAATTGTTGTGGATGCCAGTGGTCAGAACTGGCTTTCAGGCCCCTGAGCTATGAGTCCCAACCATGGCTACTACAGGCTTGTTGATGAGTGAGTAGGGCTAGACCCGAGTGCAGCTGGCTATGAGGCCTGGCAGAAGTGCTGAAGGCAGCTGGGGCAGGGGGGCTGGATCCCCCAAGTAGGAACTGCTTTGGATGGGTGGGAGTCACTTTGGAGAGGAATTTCTTGACTTCTTGCTAATAAATGATGGTCAGTGTCAGAGCATGAGGCTTTCTTATGTATTCTCCATTCCTTCATAGACCAAATATTTAATGAGCATCTGTTATGTGTCAGGCACTGACCTAGTTGCTAAAAATATAGGATAGAACAAAATAAACAATAATCCCTGTCTTTATAGAGTTTGCATGCCAGTAAGTTAGGTGTAATGATAAATGCTGAAAAGAAAACAAAATGTGGAAGGAGTACCTGAAGTGTAAATGTGGGAAGGGCCTTACCACTTTTAGATAATGTGGTTAGTGAGGGTCTCACTAGGAAGGTGACTTTTGAGTGAAGTCCTAAAGAACCGTAAAGGGAGCAACAAAGTACTGCAAGAAAAGTAACAGACAGTGAAAAGGCCCTGAGGAGGGAGCCACCTGGCATTTCAAGGAATGTCTAAGAAGCCAGCATGGCTGCCAAGAGAATATCAAAGTGAGCAGATTGTGTAGGGCTTTCTTCGTAGTTAGGCTTCTTCTCTCAGTGAAGTGGGAAGCCAGCAGGGTTTTCAGCAAAGGAGTCATGCTTTGACTGATGTTTTAATAGGGTCATTCAGGCTTGTGTGTTGAAAGGAGACTTTGGGGGGGTGAGGGCCAGAGCAGGGAGTCCACTCTGAAGTTTCCGCGGTAATATAGGTGAGAGATGTCAATAGACTGAATCTGCTTGGTGCCAGTGAGACTGGGGACAAGATGTCCAGATAAGTATGTATGTATGTATGTATGTATGTATGTATGTGTGTGTGTGTGTGTATATATATATATGCCTATATATAATGTAACTTACAATTTAACTTTCTAAAAAGTTTTTATTTATTTGTTTCTAGAGAGAGGGGAAGGGAGGGAGAAAGAAAGGGGGAGAAATGTCAATGTGTGAGAGATACATTGATTGGTTGTCTCTTGCATGCCCCTAACTGGGGACCTGGCCTACAACCCAGGCATGTGCCCTGACTGGGCATTGAACCAGCAAACTTTTGGTTCAGAAGCGGGCATTCAATCCACTGAGTCATGCTAGCCAGGGCTTAAGTTTTGATATTTATCTTCTTCATTGTCTTTTCAGCTCCAATACTGAGTCTTCAGTTGTTGGGTACTGGTTTTCAGCTCTTCTGTATTTCATCAGTATTAATTACAGAAAAATGCTTTGAAAATATGATTGCCATTACAATTTTACTAATTTTTAATCCTCTGAACATTTGAATGATAAATTACCTCAAACTTATATCATATATGTACATGCAAGGCTCCATTTTATTTTTGGCTTTAGATCTTTTGATCCTCAGTGGACACCCCACCCCAGTTCTGAAATGAATGTACTCTAAGCTACTCAAGTGCCAGAACCATGCCCTACATGCATTTGTACCCCCCATTGCTTTGCATGTGGCCAGTAACCAAGTATTTGCTGAATGAGTGACTGACTGAATGCATGTTATCCACTCACATAGCTAGACACATTTTACGAAGTGCCTCTTTGGATTAGGCATGGTACCACCAAATAAGATTAGGTACAGAACAAGAAGAATGGATTTGCTTTCCATAAGTTTCCTCCCAAATGGCAAATTATTGCCTCTTTTCTCCAATACCAGCATCTCTCTAACACCAGAATCTCTAAGCAGGCTGGAAATGTGGATATGACCCTAAGTAAACTCTTACCATAAGACAAGTTTGGCAAACAGTTTCATGGCTAATGTTTGGAATTAAAGCAGTGAGTCAACAGTTGTGTTGGGAGAAACTGCCATGTGTTAATATTTGCCTAAGTAACATGTGTATCCATTTTTTTTCAAACTTTTTGGACTGAAATCTATAGTAAGGATATAAATAAAAATTTCAATTAAGTACACATTTCACAAAGTAATGCTTAACTTTACCAAAAGAAATGCATCCTGATATTTCTATTCTATTTTCACATTTAAAAAGTATTTTTGTATAATTTTGGTCAAGATTTACTAAATGTATTATAGTAAAAAATAGTTGAGGAAATAATTCATACTGATTCATTTAAAACTGATTTCTTAATTTACCTTCAATTAACAAGTTTGAAAGGGTACAGAATGGGTCATGACTCACAATTTGAAAAACACTGTAACGTGTTTCCTGCATTAAAGAACATGCGTCCTCAATTAAGATTATGCAAATGAAGGACAACAACAGTCAACCAACGCTAAGCAAGAAATATGCACAAAAAAATACCCCGCTTGAGTAGCTGTCCCTATAGTCTATAGTCTGGTCCAATTACCACTTAGTATACTCATTTGGAAATGCATGGCTTAGCACTGCCCTGGCCATTAAGACTTAGCCTGTCCTCCTACATTCCTCAGCATGCCTAGTGGCAATTGGTAATATTTATGGAGGATTTGTGATGTATGAGGTACTAAAGGTTTTATTTTCCAGCCTCATTGCATAGGTGAAGGGACTGAGCCTCACAGGTTCAGTTGTTCCGGGCCTAGAGAAAGTGAATGCCAGACACAGGAGCCAGCACCTGCTCGGGACAGGCCAGAGCCTGGATGAACACCTCTCTTACTCCAAACTCTTGCCCTGATGCTTACTACCCTGACCTTTGACTCTCTTCTTCAAAGGGGCTGTTTCTTGTCTCCTTAATTTCAATGACTCTGTTGTACTGTCCTCTGGCTGGTTAGTTTTAGCATCTTCAGATCCCTATTCCCTCTGATTTGGGTGTTTCATAGTCTGTTCCTTTAGCCAGGACCCAGAAGAACTCCTATGGGTCTGACAACCTATATCTGCCCAGGAATCTGGGGTGCTTACACTTAAGAGACATTCTTAACCAACTGAAGTATGGACACCTTTAATAAGAGGCCTACTTGCTCACCTCTGCACTAGTTACTAATACAGTAGATAAGGTAATAAAACTCCTCAGGATGAAATAGTATTGCTTGGATACCTCTTGAGAATTAAAAAGGGAAAGATGAACAATAAAACAAAGAAACAGCTGGCCCTGGAAAAGTCTGGTCGTATGTAATTCTCAAATTTAAACTAGATCTTTCCTTTCTGTTTAGACTCACAAGAGACTTTGGTGCTTTCAAAGTAGGCAGAAATTTAATTGAAAGAAGGCGAGAGAATGTTCTTCTTTAAAATGAAAGTTGGATGAATTCTTGAGCTATGTTTTATTTATTTATTGTTTATTGTTTATTTTCTACTGGGTATACTTAGATTTACACATTCTTTTAAAAAGTATACATAGATTATTTATTTTGAAAGGATCTACCTAGATTGATTGATTGATTTAAGGCTGCGAATAGGCTGAAAGAAGAAAGGGAGGCCGTGACGTGTGCAGTGATATGGAAGGGAGGGATTAACGTGCATTTCTGAAGCGGATCCCTGAATGGTATTTGAGTAATCAAAAAATACCTTCATATTTGTGTTGGATGTTTAGTAGATTAAATTATAGTCTGTGCTCTTTCAAACTTTTAGGAAAAGTAAACCAAGGAGTCAGTTTTCAATGAGTTCAGGATGCATTGTGTTTCTCAACTGCTTTGAAGATTGTAAAAGTAACATACACTCATTATAGAAATTGTGGAAAGTACAGAAAAGTACAAGAATTTGACTTGCTCCTAACCTTGCCACACATATATAAAAGCTCTGTATTTTTTCATTTATTTCTTATGTACTTGTGTGTATGAATGAGTATGTGGTATGTACGGAAGTCATCTAAGATCAAGGTATACTATTTGTATCCTGTGTTTTTGCTTAATACCAATCATAAGAACATTATCATGTCATTAGTAATTATACATAAGGTGCATGACAGGAAAGTTTTTTTAAGTAAATTAATAAAGGTAGTCAGGGACTGAAAGCATTGTTTTTCTTAGACCATTAGACTTTTCAGCAGAGGATAGAAAGCTTTCAAGTGTAACCTTGGAATAGCTTTGAAATGAGAAGCAGTTTCGAAAAAATATATGGTGAGTCTGAATTTCAGGAGGATCATTGCCACAGTAGTTCAAACAGGGAAAAATTGTATACTTAATGCAAATACATTTCTACTAGTTCCCTAACACTGTTTCTACATCCACTCCACCAAATAATGTGCTTTGAGCTGGTTGTGTCTGTGTGCATGTGTGTGTGATTATTTTAAACAGAAGACAACTGACAAATTCCTCTTTATCACTCTTAGGCATTTAAAGTGGAAACATTGAAGTCATTTTTAACCTCTACAACCCCCCATGGAAATCTAGTCAATACACACATCCTTTAGAACCTGCCTCTGAATGATTTTGTCTACCTCTTGCCTCCTCTATTTCTTTTTCAGTGGAGGCCCTCATTACCTCTCACTGCAATACCACGGGAACATCTGGGCTGGCTTCCTTGCTCTCCCTGTGTTTCCTCTCCAAATTTATCCTTTGCATGGTTGCATCAAACTTATTTTTCTAAATCACAAGTGAGAACTGGCTATCCATTTCTGTGCTCAAGAAATTTCTGTGTTTCCTACTGTCATCAAATCCCCTCTTTCTCACATTCTGGCCTCATCCACCTTTCCTCCATCATTACTTTCTGCCAGGCCCCACTTGCATGCAACACATGCAGCCAGAATCCGGTCTGGCCATGCATCCAGCCATGGTTCACACCATAGGGGAGAAATGGGGAAAATAGGATGTTTGGCAGAAAATCTGGGTTTGAAGTACATCATCTCCTCTTATAAAAGTGTCTGTAACACTTTTAGGTGAGTAAATCAGTGTTCCTGATATTTAATATCTAGATGTAGTACTTGAGATGATAACACCTCATTGTCATGGTATCATCAAAATGTCATGAACGTGGTTTCAGATAGGTGGAGCCTCAGAGATATGCAGGATCCATTCAGAACATGTTTAAATGTTTTAAGAAACTCAAGAAACACCAACCAAAGCCATGAAGAGGATCAGCTTTAAACCTGGTGGCTGTGAACATGATTGTACGGGTGGAAATTCCCTTACAGCAAACTTTGAATCCAGGGAAAATGAGCTGGGATGCAACTCCTTTCTAAAATTTTGGAGTTTGTGAGATAATGACTATAAAACAACATTTAGTAGACTTATAGTTGAAGAAATAAGAAAAATCACCCTCAATATCTGTAATTATACATTTCCCAACAAAGATCTCTATATGATAAGCAACCTTAGTTAACTAAATATAAAGCACTCTAAATTTCTTTGTGAACTAACCACAAAATTTGCAAAATTGTTTCCTTGGTTGTCAACGGTCTCTAATCCTAAAAAGATTTAGATTAATTAGACCATAATGAAGTAAATTCAACCTTTAAATTAATATATTTGTGTTATGTAATAATCATATGTATTTGATAGTATATTTATTTGTATTCTTTAATTTACTCTTTATTGCATTTTTATCATTACCACTTAGTCCCCTTATACTCTCCTCCCCCCACAATCACCACACTCCTGTCCCTGAGTCCATTTTCCTTTTTGTTCAATCCTTCCACTCACTCTCCCCACCACTAGTTGTCACTGTATTTTTAAAGAGAATTTGCTAATTTAGAATACTTAACAGATTACTTTTAGAATGTCAAAGAATTGATTTTTGAGCTGAGATTTTAAGATGAAAGATAAAAAATCTTACCATTTGTAAATTGGAAAGTACAAGTAAGCTTAAAACTCCTCATATTTTAATTATTAGGTAGAAAAAAATATTTAAATACTTGGGAAGGTTTGTAATTCAACAAAAGTACTTTAAAAGAAAATTTAATATATTAAATTTAAAAATGAAATTTAAAATATTTAAGGAGAATTTGTCATAAAAATGCTCTTCTTGGTGATTGTAAAAAATTTTCTAGATTTATGAATAGGAGAGTATGTAGTGGTGCCTCAGTACTCATCGTTAATTCGCTCCAAACTCATGAGGAGTGCCAAAACTAACAAGTACTGAAACTGACTCATACAAGTTCTAGCAAGTGTCCCAGGTCCCAAGCGCCAAGTGCTGAAACGTTTTTTTTGTTGTTGTCAAAATGTGACGAGTACAAGGTTTGGAGAGTGCTGAAGCCGATGATGAGTACAAAGGTATGACTGTAATTATAAATTGAACATTAAAAATTAAGTAAAAGTCTAGGCTTTGAATCTATAATTTAAAAAATTAGGTTTTAATATTTTACAATCCAAAAGGGCTTCAAATAATCTCCAAATAAAATATGCTTAAAACAACGCCAAAAACACACACATTGCACCTTGTAGGGCTGTGACAAAGCATATGTGGAATAATGTGTATAAAAAAACAGTGTAAATTCTAGAACATTGTAAAAAGGTTTGCCATTATTTTTTTTAATTGATTTTACTCAGACCATCACTTCAATTTAAAAAAGTATTCGGCTTTTCTCCCTTTTTCACATAATTGATCCATCAGACCCTTCTAGTTATTATTTTCTCCTAGAAGGAACTTCTGTTCCCTGTCCTTTTGTTACTTTATATTGCTCTGTATAACTAGTGTAACTCTTATTATACCTTGTATTTAGTGTAGCACTTTGTATTACTAGTGTATCATATGTATCCCTTGTATCAGAGATGTCCAGTCATGTTTGTTTTCTTTACTGGAACATAATTCCATATCATCTTCAGTTCACTTCTTTTTAAAGCAAACACTGAGTCTTCCTTATGTGCTTAACACGGCATCTGTACAAGGAGCAGAGCCATTGTGAAGACGCGGTACCTGTCTTTGTGTAGCAGGTAGTGCAGCATGGAATTGAGTTGAATATGAAATAAAAAACTATTCTATGTAAAGAAAATTCTCTAATAAAATTTTTACAAAGGCAATTGGTTAGTTTGAAAAACATTTAGTTAATGCAAATTGGAGATAAGAAGAATTCAAAATACATTAAAGAAAAATTAAGACTTGGCCAGCACAGGGAAAAGCACTCATTTTTTCCCCTTAGGTTTACAGCATTGTTTCAGTTCAGATAAACAAGTTAGAAGATGTTTCACAAAGTGATTGGAGCAGTAGAGGCTGGGGGCAGGTGGAGACTGGTGAGACAGACTTTTGGTTTGTAATGAGAGTCCCCCATCCCCATTAGGGCTGTGCCCACCCTCCTTATGTGGACTCTGTGGCCCACCTCCCATTCCTTCCCTTCCTTCCAGTCCATCACAGTCAGCGAGACTGTTTCCCCTTTGCTCTAGTCCAGCAGTCAATAACATTGATTTTCGCCGCACCAGGTAATTCTTACCTCTTCCCTCATTATCAGCTCCTTCAGGGCTAAACAAAGTCGAGTTCCCTGGTGTGTGCCACAGTCTGCCGATCCTGTAAGACAGAAATGGCTAGAGGCGGGATGTAAGGCTCTGGCTGGATGGGAGGGTCGGCCAGTGCCCGGATATCCCTCAGAAGTGTCTCAGGCAGAATATTCTTACACAAGCTTAAGTTAAGGAATAATATATTCTCCAGAGAGAAGGAGGACATAAAATGTCTATCTTCTTCAGTGTAGTTCCATTGAGTAGGCTGACGGGGGAAAAGCCCTGAGGTCCTTCTTCCATGTGTAATTCTTACTGGACCTATTCAAATAGACAGGTACTACTTCTGGGGAAGAGGCCAACTATTTGGAATAAGTCAAAGAACAGTAGCACATAGCAGGGCCATTGATAGTGTGCTGCAGAAGAAAGAATTTACTCATGGAGTGATTATTGTACATTGGGAATTTCATAATCTTTACTTATTTTAATCCCTATAACAACCCTGTCGAGTGAGTATTGCTGCTCCCATTTAACAGACTCTAAAATTAAAATTAGGGGGCACATTCATGTGACCAAAATCACATGGCAGGAAGATGCCCCGTATATACTGCCCTGCTGTCCAGAGCCACTGACTTCTTGTTGAGAGTTTGTGCCAAAGCTTTGGTAATTAGAAAGAGTGGAGACATGCTTCTCTGTAAAGATGAAGGGAAAAGTGTTGGAATCAATTTTGATTCAGTGGTCTTATAAAGGAATGAAAGAGTTTAATTGCTAAGCCAAGGGAGAAAAGACTGACAGAAACTTTAAGGGCTATGTAGGAAAGATTTCTCCCCAGCTAGTGAAGAGGTGCCTAGATATCAGAAGAAGAGTTTTGGGTTTCTGGACTATTCAGACTATGATGCTCTGAAATTTTATGTGACAAAGCAGGGTTAGCTCTGGGATTCCTGCCTCTTAAATAGCACAGCCCTGCATTTGAATTCTCTACCTCTTTCTAGCAATGTGAGCCTGGGCTACTGATATAGCCTCAGTTTTCTCTTCTATAGAATGGGATGCTAATTCTTCTCATACAGGCATAGATTTTATCACATGATTTATATGGGCTAATATTTCTAAACCCTTCAAGTTTCTTCTACAGAAAGGAAACTGAGTCAATAATGGATTCTTATTTTATTCAGTAATGTCCAACCCCCCCTCCCCCGCAACTAAAATAATGTGAAAGTTAATTTCCACTTTTCCTTTCTGCTGAGGTGTAAGTGAGGGAAATGTCACTACTCCCAAGGGAAATTACTTAGGAATCAAAGCCCTGACAATCAATATCAAATCTGTCTATAATAGTTAATTTTCAGCACAAACCCTTATGTGCTAGAGGAGTGTGAGTATCCCTAGGGCTGACTAACAGTTTCTGAAGTTGCATCCTAAGGGCTGTGGTGTGCAATAAAGTAGCTCTCAGCTCCATGTGGCTAATGAGCTTGAAATGCAGCTACTACAAATTGAGATGTGTTATATGTGTGAAATACACATCAGATTTTGAAGACTTAGTATGGGGAAAACAGTAAAGTGCCTCATTAATAATTTTTGATTACATGTTGAGATTATAATTTGGACATACAGTGTTAAGTATAATAGAGTATTGAAATTAAATTTACCTGTTTCTTAGTACTTTATTCAATGTGGCTACTAGAAAATTTTTAATTATGTAGAACCAATTTTGGTTCTACATGAAGGGTGTGTGTGTGTTTGTGTGCGTATTTTAAAATCGCCCATACTTGCACAATATTATCACATGTTGGAAATGCCATTCCTTAACACGCATCTAAACCTCCCAGTTGGTCATATGCTGATTTTCCTCATGAAAGAGATCTCTGTGTCAATGAAGTTGGCCCCGTCAGTCAAGGGAGGATTGAGTAGGTCTGAAGAGTCTATGATTCAATCCCATTTGCACTGTGTATGCCTTCAATGCCATGCCTCGGTCAGCAGTTAGCCTCCCCTGAAAACGAAATTGAGCTTTGCATTCCCTTTGGGTTTGAAAGATTCGCAATGGAGTCAGTGCTGGAAGGACAGGGTGTAGCCCTGCTGATGACTAGGAATGCATTGCTTTTGGCCTTTTGGCTTTCTCGAGGTGAGGTTTATAGATGGCTCTATTTTCCCCTGAAACTGATTATAGTTTTACATACCTAAATCTTGTATATAGACACCTTCATTTTAGCATTGCAAATCTACAGTAGTTCAAAGAAAGAGAGGATGAATATTTTAGTTTGCCATGCCTTGGGTTCAATTCCTTTCTTTCCTTCTATGTGTTTATGTCAGGGCAGGAAACAATCTGAATACATAGAAATCTTGACTCTAAATAATTTTAGGACTGTATAAAATGTAACTACTCCTTAACTGTTAAGGAGCTGAATTACATTCAGCCCTTTGAAGGCAACAGTGAGGCTGATGTGGCCCCTGGTGAAAATGAGTCTTGACATCCCTGCTCTGGCCCCTTGGCCTGACTTTTCCTGTTCTGTTCTCCCTACTGACATTTATTTTCCAGTCTGCAGAAGTCACAGACCTGCTCACACTGGCCCATCATACTCACAACCACTGATACAAGTAGATTTTAAAATCATATAATGGAAACTCACTTATGCATTTATTTAACTTTTATTTATTGAAAAGGAACTATGTTTTAGCCAAAGAGGCAAACATCTTCAAATGTATCTTTCCTTGGTCGTTGTTTAAATCTCTTTCAGAGATGAGGTAACTAAAACTAACAGACATTAAGTGACCCCCCTGACAAAGTCATTGCTTGCAAATAGTGGATCAAGCACTTCAAGCTGGAGTCTTTATGATGTGATAAACTTATGCTCATTCTATAACACCCACTACTGCTCCAGAGTACAAAACAGGTTGTAGCTCACAGTGCTTAAAACGGGAAAACCAGGGCCTGGCCGAGAAGCTCAGTTGAGTAGGGCATTGTCCCAAAATGCCAAAGTTGCCACTCCGTCCCCAGTCCACAGTTGGGTCACATATAAGAGTCAATCAATGAATGTGTCAATAGTAATAATAATAAAAAAAAAAGAGTGAGGGAAATCTGGAGTCAAACTACTTAGGCTCAAATCCAGATTCTTCTACTTGAGCGTCCACTGATCTTGGGCATGTAACTTAACATTACTGAGCTTCTAATTTCCTCATCTATAAAATGTGGGTAATTCTGTTGCCCAGTTTATGGGGTTATATTAAGGATAATATAAATTAATCCATGCAATGGTTTTAGTGGAGGATTCCATAGTTAAAAAGAGCTCAGCAAATAAATATTATTATGTTATTACTAGTATCAAAAGCAATAGTATTTGGCTGTGCCTTTTTATGGTAATTATTAACAATTTTTGACACTATGAGTTAGCTACCATATTAGGTATTTTAACTATATTAACTCTACTTTTCACAAGAAATCTGAGGTACATGATATTATTCATTTTTATAGAAAAGGAAATTAAAAGTTTTTCAAATCCTCACCTGAGGATATGTTTATTAATGAGAGAGAGAGAGAAAATCAATGAGAGACAGAAACAAAATCAGTTGCCTCCCATATGTACCCCAACCAGGGATTGAACCTGCCTCCTAGGTAGGTGCCCTGACCTGGAATCAAACCCACAATCTTTTTGGTGTGCAGGGACAGCTCTCCAACCAATGGAGTAATCTGGCCAGGGCAAGAAGTTAAAACTTTTAAATACAAGATGATATAGTTGATAAGGGGTAGAGCTGCAATCAGAATAAAAATCTGCTTAATTCCAATTTCCTTCTTATTATACTATTCCAGCTCCTGGAATTTCTCCCCCACCACCATAAGTAGCTATCTCTTCCCAAATAAAAGCTGTTAGAGTTGGATTCTCTCATTAATGTTGTACCTGGAGCCTTAAAGTGTAAGACATGCATAAAACTGGTGGGCAACCTTTCATCTATAATAGTGGTAAACTAAAATTTTGGTCCTACTACCTCCCACTCTTATGCACTCTTGCTTGATAAGGCTCCTCTGGTATCTGAGTCTGTCATTAGTGCAAACCTCTGTTTCATCCTCAGCTCAAAATTGCCATCTCTCTGTTTCCACCAAAGCTCACTACCCTGTGGGTCTAGGTGGGAAGACCCTTGCTCAGCACGTTAAGCCTAGCTTTGATGACTTGATCTGTCAATGTATTGCTATATAATTTTGGAGGTTCATGAAGTAGTCTGATTCTTTTACTACATTGTTTTTCTCTACAAAAAATTTTACTTGCAGTCCACAACACTTTTGCAAATGCCTTGATTTTTCTTCCACCTACACTATTGCTATTCTTTTACAAGGTGCCTTTTCTTTCTTGCTGGGACTACTGTAGTATATTCCTAACTGAGGCTCCCTTAATCTCTCTTGACCTACTCCAGTCTGTTATCATAATGCAGACAGACAGAGAGTTTTCAGATACAAATCTGATCATGTCACACACCTACTTAAAATGTTTAAAAGCTTCCCTTTGCTCCTAGTGCGTCTTACAAGGTCTTGTGAGATGTGGCTCCAGCCTGCACCCCCAGCTTTACTGTCTCCCTCACCCCTGTTTTCCCCTGTGTGAGTTACACCTTCCTCACCTCAGGTCCTCATAACATCAGGCTTCTCTCTATTACAGCTTGTGCCGTATTACCTCGCTAGAATGCCCCACAACCCTCCAACTGGATAAGTTCTACTCATCTTTCTGATCTCATCTTAAACCTCAGTCTTTCAGAACAGCCAGTCCTGCCCCCTGTTCTAGATCTGGCCCCCTGTATAAACTCTCCTATCATCTGAATGCATCCTTTATAGAACTTACCACACTTTGCTAAAATATATGTATTTTTGGATCATTTGATTACTATTTCCCAACTCGATTGCAAATTCGTGATTTTAGGAACCGTATCAATTTTGCCTACATTCTATCCTCAGCCTTAGACTCAGTACTTGATATATGCAATATGTACCTATATAACTATACAATACATAAGTGAGTAAATAAATGACTTTTGTATTGCCAGGGCTGGTCTTGAATCTTAAAGAAGCTCATTCTACTGTTTGTGGGTGTTGACTCTGGGGAGTAAGGAAGGTACCCACTTGCTGCGCCCAGGAGTCCAAATATCATGTATTGTAAATAGATCCATTGGTGGTTCTAAGAGGTGATTATTGCGTAGTGAGTGTCTGTTCTCTGCTGGATGATATCTTACATGCTTTATATACATAATGATGTCTTCATCTTCACAACTATAAAAGTAATTTAAACTCAGTTTTGCTGACTCTAAAACTTTTGATCTTTCCTCTACATCAATGTACCTCAAAATTTACAGTGGTTAAGAATCATCAGGAGACATTGTTACTGTAGAGATTCCCGGGTGCTACTCTCATAGACAGTGATTTTTCAGGTTTCAAGAGGGACCAGAAATGCGGTGCCGCTGCTTCTGGTCTGTGAGGCACACATGTAGCAGCTCTGTGCTCTACCTCAGTACCCCCAGCAACTTCTGATGTCCCAACCCTGGCTATATTTCCCAGGCAAACTATTTAACCTCTTAGTCTTTTATTTTCTGCTCTGTAAAATAGAGAAAGTGATAGTATCAGAGAGAGATTTTAAGAACCACATTGATAATTTGTTACAAAGAGTACATAAAAACCCAACACTGATATCCTCTGTTTAATGTTTCACATCTCAGTTGTAGGGACTTATGGGCAGGATAAGTGACAGAAGAAAGCAAATTTTTTTTATAAGATGTCAGATTACTTTCTTAAAATTATTATATGTCCTGTCCCAGATAATGTATTTTTGTTTGTCAATACATCCATGACATCCCCTATTTTGACCTGGCGAGTGGTACTTATTGCCACCCTGGGCTCTGCGTGTGTTACCTGTGTTATGGGTAACGGGCAACAGATGTGTCGAATCAACAGATGCTTTTTCTCGGTCACAAGCACACACCCAGACCCTCCTGCTATATTTTGTTGTATGTTAGTTAATTTCTCAGGGGTGGAAAACAAAACAAAATATACTTATTTTATTTTTAGTTCATGATGAAGGTGAAAAAAAGCAAAAAGAAATTTAGATCTGTTCTTGAAGAATATGAAACCCACACCATATATTCCTAAGGCTAATATATTGAACTACATTTGACTGATGAAATACTTTGATACCTCATGTGACTCCGTCAGCACAGTTATTTGTGCTGAATGTGTTAAACCAGGGATCTTAGCCTAGACTAGGCTTTATATTCCAACTGAGATTTGTGCAAGGCATGTTTAGTCTTTAAAGGAATCAGGTTTTTATCATTGGTTTAATTTGGTTTTATAATTGGTTTAATTTGCTGATAATTAATATTGGCTCTAGAGCTGGTATGAAAAAAACCCATGTCAGAGACATTTTAAACCACACCGCATGCACACAGCCAGCAGCTCCAGCCAGTGGGGAACTGTGCAGGTCAGACGGCTCAGGCTTTGGACAGACTACTCATAAAAGAAAGAAAGAGAGGGGGTGGAAACCTGTCAAGTGTAAGAGACCTAGAAGACAACTACACTGTAGTGTCCAGGAATCCATAGGTGGGTGAACAGACTATGAACAAGTACAAGAAAGGGAGTGTTGTAAAAGCCAGGACGTGGTTACTTTGAAGGGAAAGAGGTTTGGATTGGCTTGAGGTACATGGAGACCTCTGTGGTGTCTGGCAAAGTTCTAGTTCTTGACTTAAGAGGTGGTTACAGCGGATTTTTCCTTAACTAATTCTTCAAATCATACATCTTCCATGATTATCTGTGTTTCTGAATTATTTTACAATAAAAACTTTAAGATACAGAACGAAAAGAGAAAATACATTGTATTATCATTCTTTTTGGCTTTCAAATTCAAAGAGCCCAGAAGAATATGACTTTAAGAAACAGGTTCTGCTGGTGCCCGCCTTTCACTGGCTTAGAGAGAAAGCACTGGACACTAATTTGGACATTATATTTTACACAAGGCTTTGAGTTTAGAATAATGGTTAACACTGGAGGAGAGACAGAAGCAATAGGAAAAAGGACCCTAGATGCAGAAACATGAAGCAATTAGAAAAACTTATAGATCTGTTCTCAAACAAATAAAAACTCAGACCAAGCCAATTGGCTCTAGAGAGAGATATACAGTACAGAGTTTGATAAATAGCAGGTTCTCATTAAAATAAATGTTCTTACTACCTTCCTTCCTTAATTGCATCATGAAAATGCAAGAAGAGTACACTAGTATGAACTAGTTTAGGGTTTCAGCAGTGGAGTCTGTGTGTGTTGCAGGGGCCAGGGGAACTCCACACATCCCATCAATATTCATTTTGCCTCTTTGATGTATTAGACACAGCTTTATTAAACCTTCATAATGACCCTCTAGGACTGGCATATTATCCTCCTTTTACAGATGTGGAATAATAAATGAACAAAATGGTCTTGGTACTTGCATTTAAAGGATAAATCGTACTTGAATTCAGTTATGGGTGTCAGAAAGGCATTTCCATCTAAAGGAATAAGCAGGCAGCAATGTACAAGGACAATTTGGGAACCAGTGGAGGCTAATTTTATTAGAAAACAAGATCAGAAGTAGCAAATTAAGGCCATATTATGAATATCAAGGTGAGGCATGATTACTTTGTAAATCATGGGAAGTTATTGAAGGTTTTTAAGTAGGAAAATAATACATTATGAAATATTACTTTGTTCTTGGTATCTCTCACAATATAATTAGATAAACAAAGGCATGTAATTACCACTAAAGTGTAGCTTAGAAAGAGATAATTTTAAAATAAAGAAAAGAATTGCTTCTTTATGCAGTAAGTAGAATATAGATATAATATTTTGTACCTTTATGTACAAAAGGAAATGGTGTAATATTTTAAGGCTTTATGTATACGTTGTCTAGTGGTTCTACCAGAAAGACTTTTATTGGTTTTACATTTTTATCAAGTGTACACAATAGTGACAATTTTGAAGAATAATTATTTAAAATGACTGCTTTTAACTTTTTAATAATATTTTCCAATTTTTTATCACAGTGTTTGTTTCTTGTATTTCTCAATACTGTTTAGCATTATGTAAGCTTATAGTCATTTGTATTTCTTTATTTGTGAATTACCTTTTATATTGTGTTATTGAAAAAAGGGACTCTTTTCTCATTTATTTTTACTTATTAAGGATAATACTTATTAAGGATAATACTTTATACTTATTAAGGATATTAATGATTTTTATTCATCACCTGTTGCAAATATTTCATCTGAGGAGTGTATAACTTACCTTTAATCTTATTGGTTATGAATTTTGATGTACATTTACATAAAAAAATTTCTATGTATCTGGGCTTAAAATAAGTAAAATGCTTTTAATACCCTCCAAATTTAACTTGAGGGGGTGAAATTCAGTAACTCTAGTTTTACATGTGTAATTATATGGCTTTTCCAAACCTCTGTAAACCGAGATATTGCTGTGTATCTCCCAGACACGTGCGTGACTTGATTGCACTGAGTTCTTGGAGATTGCCAAGTACCAGAGACTCAAGCCGAGGAGAGTGATCCTGCCTGCGGGGCGCTCCCACGGTGAGGGTGGGCCTTCCTGGTGCTTATGCACACAAACCATTATGATGTTTCGAGCATATCCTGGGAATAACTGTGCCTAGGGGAATTGGGGTGAATCTTGAACTAGGTATTAATAGGATGAGTGGGCGGTAGGAGATTTGTGTTAATTAGAACATAAAGCATGGAAGTGGTGAAAGCTAGTGATCTTGTTTTGGGAATTAGCAAATATATCTTCTGCTTACTTGGTACAGGGAAGGTGAGGTTAGAGACACAGGGTTTAGGATAATATTGTGAAGGTCTTTGCATTTGCTATCATGCTTTATATCACTGCTGGTTTAATTTTTCTGGTTTTAAAGTAGGGGGGTGTCCTGACCAGTTTTGTGATTTAGAGGATTGTTCTGGAAGGAGAATTCGAAGAAGGCCTGAGTGCATAGTCAGACAGAAAATGGAGAAAAAACTTTGGAAGCTTAGTTTTATGTTTTTACCTAAAACTTAGGTAAAGGCATAAACTATGAAAATATCTTGGGAAAAGGTATTTAGGGTACAGACAGCAAGACTTACTTAGTATCTGTATGTGAAAGTGAGGAAGAGAGAGAAGCAAAGACTTTCATATTTTCAGCTTGGATGCCTTATAGATTATGTTGTTATTAGCTATTGAAAAATTTAAACAGAGAGGGGATTTGGAGAATATTAGTTTGCATAAGTTGAGTAGAGTTACTGATTATAAACCCTGGCAATTTGTTCAGTAGACAGCTAGCTCTGTGTTCCCATCAGTATCTCCAGCATGAAATCAGCTGAAAATAGAGATTTGCGTATCATCACCACATGGGTGGTGGTCAAAACCACAGGTGAGGATAATATTCCCCAGGGAAATGGTGAAGCATGAAAAGAGATAGAGCTATGAACAGACTCTAGGAGGGATACCAGCACGGTGGGTAGAGGCATTGTTGTGCAGATTAAATCAGGTCCTGTGCATGAAACACTTTATGAGTGGTAATGCACTCTTTAGATACAGGGATTATTATTATTATTATAAATACTAAGAATTTCAGCTTCCATAAGAGGATAAACATAAGTACCACCATATAATGCACTAAAGCACAACAGTTGCCACTTTTGCCTGGGAGGCATTGTGAAAACCTAGAGAACAATTTTTAGTGAAAACGTTTCAAATGCTGAGGTACAAGAAGCCTTTGTCAGGACTAAATAGGAGCCAGAGTTTTTAGTTTTGCTCATTCCATGGATGTGCCATCTGGACTTTGTAGTAACTGTAAGCAAGTGTGTTACCTCTGAGTCATCCACCATGGAGCGCTGGAGGAACAAGGCCTGGGTCCAGATCTCCATTCAAGAATTTGACAAAACTGCCTTCTAAGGAAGTACAAGGCATTCTCATGAAGCAGACTGGTCTAACATTTCTGAATACCTTTTGCTTGAATTTGCAATATCGAAGATATTTTTATTAAGGCTTTAGAAAGAAAAACAAATAATCACCTACATGTTCACTTCCCAAAATATTTTCAAAACTCATGATTTGTATTTTGTGTTGGAAATTGAGCCTTCCTTTGTACCTTAATTTGAAACTAAGGAAATATTTGTTCAGTAAACTATGTGATACATTGGAAACAGCTGTAGAATTTGAATTTGACTACATGAGTGGTTTATATTTGACCTCTGCTACTTGTTGATGTACAAACTTTATTTCCATGTTCTTCAGTTAATTTAGGTCGCAAAATGGGAGTAATAGCAGCTAACTTAAATGTCCACGGAAAAAGGTAAGATGCCCTATGACAACATGAGCATTTTAAGCTAAGCTATAAAAACACTTTATAAAATCTAAGAGACTATATAAATATAAAATTATAATAGTTAACTCTGTTATGACTCTGAAAGAAAGGGTTCAGTTTTAAAATTTTATTTTGGTCGATGGAATTATAGAGTTTGATACACTAACTTGTACTAAATGTTGAATCTCGAAAGATACCCATTTTGCTAAGTCTCAGAGAGTAGTGTGTGAAAATCCATAGTTGTATATTGACTATGAGATCAAAGTTCAAGGCCAACCTCATCGCTTTAGTGAAAGGTGTGAGTAACTTGGCCATGACATCTCCCATCCTGCTGATTTTGAGGACAGATTGCAAAGAGTAACTCTCAGTTTCATTATCCATCCCCTCCTGTCCCTCCCAGTTGTTGACCCTCTCAAATCCTTGGGTTTATTAGAAGGTATTCAATAACTCCCTGTCTGATCACATGCAGTTAATGATTTTTCCATCACATTTGTCATATACAATGGTGTGCTCTGGTTAGTGGTGAGTGCATCCTGTGTTCTGCTAAGCTGAAAACATGATATTGGAGGACCATGTCTTCACTTCATTTTTTAAGGTTTAGTATTTATTTTTTCTCTGTACATTAAAAGCACTTAATCCCATATTGTATTTAATTATATATTTTACATAGGGACTGACTAAGTAAGGGAGAAAAAATGGGAGAAGAAAGAGAGAAGGAAAACATAGACTTTTGGGTATCAGAATAAACTTTATAATGAACCTGAATGTCTTTGAATACTGTATACTGCAAAGTAATCCTCTGGTTGATGATTTGATCTCAAGGGTTTAAAATAATGTGTCATTTAAAACCTTAAATAACATCTGTAGCTAAGAAGCCAGATAAGCAATAAAAGGAAGAAGTCTCCCCAATATAGATTTTAATTGCTGTTGCAGATTATTTTTAAATGTGTGAAAAGTGAATTGAAAGGCTGAGTCCATTTAGTTTTATCTTCAGTGATGCAGTAATGCATGATGATAGTTTTGTTTCTTATTATGACAATGACCACTAAATTTAATACTATGAATGTATAAGTTTTTATATCTATACCTGATTCCTTTACATTTTAACCACTAAGTCTCATGATGTCTGTAAAATAGTTGACTAATGGAGTTTTCAAATTGTTACAGCGTATATGTATAAATATGTGTTTATATATTTGTATGCATGAGTGTAACTCTCTAGTCACTTGTCTATTCCCCCAATAGAGTAAAAGCAGCTTGAAGATAGGGGCTGTTTTACTTACCATTGTATTCCTGGTGCCTGCCATAGTCTAGCGCACAGCGAAGTGTATGATGTTTTTGTAGGTTGCATCAATGTCTAGATCACTTAATTTATTTGCAAAGAATAAGGGTCGTTTTGGTGTTTGAGTTAGGTTTTATATGTAATTCTAGGTTTTTTAGATCACATAATCAATAGTCTTGATAACTAAAATGATTTGAGAAAGAGAACTTTGAAGTGTATTGTTTGCCAGAGAAGAAAAAGCTTCAGTAATGTAGTCAATACTGCTTCTAGTGAGATGTACAAGTTATTAAGTTTATCTTTTAGTTCTGCAAAATAGGTAAGAACATTTCTTATTTCTAGCCATTGTAGGAAGCCAAAGTTCAGAGGAAACATTCTTAATGACCTGAGACAGATTCTCTCAGCCTAGAAATAATTCCCAAGGAGTTAAGTCGTGCGAAGCTAGATGCTGCATTAACTCTTTCAGGCCACTAGGGTACCATTGAGTGCACTGAAGCTGTAGTTTACCAAATGGCACCCTAGTGGTCTCACACAGTTATTGAAGCTTCCAGAAGGGCCTATGTCTTTCCAGAGAGCAGTTTAAACATTGGAAAATTTGGTCCAGTGTATGTTTTCCCAAGGTGATGCTTAAAGGAACTAGCTTGCATAGCTTTACCTTGTAAGGCACACAGGCAATTCTTTGTGTAAATCTGCTTCTGAACAATGAAGATGTTCCTGGCTTCTCTTTTGTTCAACACTGTTCGCAGGGGAATTAGAATAGGTTGTGGTGTAGCTTTGTTTAAAAACTGAAATCTATATAACATAATGGCTTATGTGATCTAATAATACTGGTACTTTGGAAATTATCTTAAGGCAGATGGGGATTCTAGGGGTGGAGAGAAGAACTTAGAAAAATGTCATATGTAACTTTGGATGTTACCAATATTTGTTTTACAGTGAAGTCCTTTGGGCCCCAGTAATTGCTGGATACAAGCAAGATTAGCAACATTTTTAGTCCTTTATCTTTTAATTTAGTCATGCGTGCTAGCTAGGAGGCAACATTGTTGAAATAATTGTAGCAGTGACTCAGACTTAACATTTGCTACACAATTAGATTTGCTTTAGGTCAACCACAGTCAGATCAAACTTTGCTTTCAGCAAACCTTCCTCAGATCTATTGTAATTTCATCAAAGAGCAGTGAAACATGATACTAGATGGGGTTTAGTGTTTGAAGAACCATCATACATTCATTTTTACATATTCCATTGATTTTGATGTTTTCTCTATTCCGTGTAACATTAGTTTTGTTCATTTATTTCTTTTGAAATATGAGATTATCTAGTGGTCCATTCTACTGGCCAGAGTTTAAGCCATTTTTAATATCTCCTTTCAATATGTTCTTACTCTCTTATTCATTCACAAAACATTTAATGAAATTGCCCCCATATAGCTTCTGAACTAGTTCTAGGGATACAAAAAGTGAACCAAATTCAGTTCCAGCTCTCAAGGATTCTTACAGTTTAGTAGAGAGAGGCAGGTATATGAATAAGCAGTTAATATGCAGTATAATAATAGCTATAATAAAAATATATAAAAAGTGCTATGGAAACACAAAAGAGCAAATGACTAAATTGATTCTGAGCCTTGGTGGTGGTGGAGGGGTGTACAGAGGAGGTGGCATTTTCGCTGGGCCATGGAAGGTAGGTGCAGGGTTTTTTTTGTTTTTGTTTTTTTTTTAAGAAAAACCTGGGTAGGGTGAGAAAAATTTTAGGAAAAGAAAGTGCCATGTAGAGTAGAACAAAAGAAGAGGGAAGAGAACTTGTTATATTTGGGAATAAAAGCTGTAAAATGGGTTTCCAGGAAAGGATAATCAATAGTGTCAAATTCTCCAGAAAAGCCAAGTCAGGTAATAATTAAGAAATTATTCTAAATTTGGCATTTAGGAGTTCTCCAATACTGAAGACCATTTTCCACAGAAGGATGGGGCCATGAGAGGTTTTTGTGAGATAATGGAATTGTTTGATGCAGTCGGGGTAGGAGGAATTGAATACTCTTAAGAACGTTTACAGAGAAGGAGATGGATAGGTTGGTAGTTGGAGGAAGGAGCGTGGTTTATAGAAGGCTGTGGAGATTAGAAAGATTTGAGAAATCTGCAAAGCAAAAATGAAAATACAAGTTTTAAAAGGCTAACTTTGTTTAATAATTTAGTAGACTATTACAGCTGATTAGATATTTATCTACTCACCTTCTCTCAATTATATGCTTGGCTATTACAAATTTATTTAACAAAGTTAGTCATATAAAAATTAGGTAGCAAATAAAGCACATTTTAATTATATGTAGAGACCATTTGTAGTAGTTCTCTTTGCAACCTGAAACACATAGTTCCAACTTAAAATGATTTGTCACACTAAGCTTTGAGTTAATTAGTAAATAACTATAAAGATTCATCTTCAAACTTATCTGTCTGATGGTAGATAAGCAGGGCTAATTTGGGAATAACCTTGAGTCTTTTTTGTATGTGCTCATATATTTTCCCAACTATTATACTTTATATGGGCAGAGACTATGTGTTTTACATCATCTCTGGACCATTTTACCAGATATTTTTCACACAGCCAGATATCTAGTCAGTATAAATCATTTTCAGTGCTTTACTTTAATGATGCTATAAAACCTTAGATTCCTGCTTCCCAAAAACCTATGTGATTGAGATGTAATTTTTTTCCTTAAACCTTAGTATCTAATTTTTATCAGTTTTTTTTAAAGTGAGATAACAGCCCAATCTAGTATTTCTACCCTCCTGGAAATTCTAGAAAGATATGATAATGAGCATTTTTCAGTAGAAGAAAATTCACTTTAGATAGATATATGATTAAAAAGATCTCAGGGAAAGAGAACAGGTTTCCCAAATAACAAAGTAAACTCATGATTAAAGAGAAAAATAGAAAGACTATTTTAATCCAAGGAAAATTTCTTTGGAGAGTATGTGAGAAACAAGATCATATTCTGTTCCTAGGATCTTTTAATGACCACTGAATTCCATAAGATTATTTAATAATGACTAAATTAATATATATGTTTAAACATATTGCTTCTAGTATTATTGTTTATAATTGGAAAAACTGTGAATAGCCTAAGTATCTATACACTCTGGCTTATTTATGTAATAGAATACTATACAGCAGTAAAAATGAATGATCTACCCATATGGGCTATAGTATGGATGAATTTTAATAACAATATTGAGTATAAAACAAAGAAAATATATTATATGGTTCTATTCACATAAAGTTCCAAAACAGGGGAAATTAAACAGTATAATTAGGAAAACACATGTGCATGATAATCACAGAGAAAAACAAAGGAATGGACAGTACAGAATGCTCTGGAGTACATGGGATTTGATTGGGCTTGACACACCTCATGATTCTGAGTCACGGGTAATAATACATGTTTTTAAGCTGGTCAGTGGGTGAACAGAAGATCATTTCATGATTCGTTAAAAAGTAAGAATGTGTTTATGTCCTTTTTATGTGCGGCATATATTTTAAAAAAAGAATTACAGCATTGGCATAAGATGAGAACTCAGTAAATGGCAGTGTGTGCTCATCACTGTGATTACTCTCTATTGTTGGTAGTAGTGTTGCGGCTACTACTGCTGCTCAATGAGTGTTAAATGAGTCACAGCTGCTTCTGTCAGAGGTTTGTTACATTTTACCAGATTTCTTGTTATTGGTGAAGACGTGGCATCACAGCAAGAAATCTTGGGAGGAAAAAGATGTAGCGTTTCAACATCTAGGACTTTAATGAGCATCTAACTATTTAGAAACATCTGGGTGATCCATTAAGTTCATTTTCATCTCCGTGTTTGGCACAGTTTTGGTAGAATCTACACTTGTAGAACTTGGATACAAGTTTGGATAATAACTATGCTACAAATCATATCTTGCTCCTGAATAGACAAAAGAAGACTATTAATTGTATATAAAACTAATAGTTTAAACAATTTGGTTGGTCAATATTTCACTTTCTATGTCTCCTTTTCACATACAACCTGACTGAACCTCACTTTCAAATTCATTGTGCTCATTCATAATTGATCCATCAACCGGTTAATAAGTATATAGTACACAGTACAATGTATCTATTATTACACTAATATATTTATAATACTAATAATAGTAGTTATTTGTTGATAGTTTAATAAGTAACAGGTGCTCCATTAAGTGCTTACATACCTCACCAGGTTCTTTATATACTGTCTAATTTGACAGATTTCATGAGATGTCAGTAATTTCTCATTCTCAGCTGACTGTTAAAGTGCATACCTCTGCTTTTAGCTTGATACATGAACTCCAACTACTTATCTCAAATGATAACCTCAGATTGACTAATACTCAATAACTATTTAAAGCTTGGCTGAGAGAAGTGGTAATTTTGGAAGAGTGCCTTAAAACTCTGCAGGAGTCCTCCTAGAATATCTAAAATCTATCTTTCTCTCAATCTAGCATGGGTGCTTCCCACTGCCCCCAAATTACTTTGTTGAAATGGTTTGAAATGATGTAAGTGAATATGGTGAAAGGAGCTAAGCTATAAAACCACTGCTCTGCCTACTGTAATGTGCTGCCACCAGATTTATCTTTCTGAGAACCTAGGGGAGCAAGTTGATTCTGAGTGGTTTGCCTACTCACCACTTCTCTTCTGCAAAATGGTAGCACTGTGGTATTATATCATTCCCATTACAGTGTCTCCTTATTTAAATTAACCTTTATTTTAAAAATTGTATTATATTTCTATCGCCTTAATTATTTTTCTAGAAAAAGACAAATCATGTACACAAGCTGTATAATTATCGTATAATTCCACAATTTGACATATATTTTTAGATAAGAAGGTTTAAATAATTTATCCAAAGTCACCCAATTTATGAACCATGGGACCGATATTCAAATCCAGTCTGATCTTTCTGTCTGCAGAGCCTGGGCACTTGGCACCTACCACATTGCGCTTTACTGAGTGCCTGTTATTGCTAGACACTGTTCTGTGTACTAGGAGCTCAAGAATGAATGAGACTGTCCCTGCCCCATGGAGCCTTCAGCCTTCTGAGGACAGTCCTTGAATTCAGCTGACATAGCTAAGGTGTGGAACTCAGAGTCTGCAAGAGCTCTCAGCACCTGTGCTGTGGTCAAAGACCCTGACATAAGCTCTGGATACCATTTGCCCTGGCCCAGAGGCAGGGGATGGGGCCTGTATCCCTGACCTAGTGGCTTTAGCAGTGAGCATTCCACCTCTATCCCAAGAAGCATGTGTTAGAGAATTGCCTTTGCCTGACCCATGTGATGCAGAAGATGAATGGTTCTACCTCCCAGCATCAGTTTCCTCCTGCTCCTTCCAACACTATGGCTACTTTCCTCTGCAGAGCATTCTCCGCTTCAGAACCTCACATTTGCTCACACAATTCTCACACCTGATTGCTCTCTCACTGGGAACAAGAGTGTGCAGTACTTTTCCTTGTGTACCATTTATTAGAAGCCATCTTTACTAAGTATTCCACTAAGTTTGGGAGACCTGGAAGTATGTGTGTGAGCTGGTGTTTACTAAATTACATGCTATAATTAGGGGCCGAACCAATCATTGTAGAATAGCAGAGGGACTGATCAATTCAAACAGTGTGAGTATTGATGAGGAAGAGTAGGGAGGAGAAGGGATGGGGGGAAGATGGGGGAAGGAAGGAGCAATGTACAGAGAAGCATATAGGTGGAATACAAGACAGGATTTCTGCCTCTAAGAAACTGTCACCATAAAAACACAGACCAATTAGCATGAAACAGTTAAAGAAAAATTAGAAGCTAAAAATTTGCTGATGACCTTGACTATGCCAGGAGTTCAGAGAAGAGCATTGGAGGGTGGAGGAGAGCAGCCAAGAAGGCTGTGCCCAGGAGGCCAGGCTTGAGAGCCTTTGAACGATGGGAAAATTTAATCAGGCAGAGAAAGGATGGCATTGCATACATAGACTTATAGAACCCTAGTGGCCATAATTCAATTGAGACTGTGTTCTGTAAGCCTTGTAGAAAATTGGTTTCATAAAATTCTGGACACTTCTGAGATTATTCTTAAATTTCTTATGTGTATGATTTATATTCACTCAGCTTATGAGTACCCAGAAGCCTAGGCTGTTTCTTCTATCTCTTGTATTGCCCAAATGTGCTTAGGACAGTGCTCTAAGCTAACGGTTTCTAATAAACACTTATTAACTGACCATACTGTCACCTTGTGAGGGAAAATTAGAATAGCATCAACTCACACAGTTATTGTGTCCCAGGGATATCCACCCACACCATTTGTAGGGCTTGAAGCAAAGATACAAATGGAGACCATGTATTAAATATTTAAAAGTTCTAAATCAGGCTAGCAACTGTTACTGGATACATTTAATCTTTCTACTTCAAAAATATTCCTTCAAAATGAACCTGGAAGGTCTGGTTCAAAATGAGACACGAATGGATTCTCAGACTCTTCAAAGTTCCCAACAATAAGGAAGCAATATAGGAAGAATGGACTCGAGTGCTTAGGTCAAGATCTGCCTTATTTTCTTCCTCCTCCCGTCAGACTTTACCCAACATTGGTTCAGGACTCACACTTAGAATTGTAGACACTCCACCACATGTTTATGAGCCACAGCTGTCTGAGAGCTGTTTCTCAAACTCAGGGTGCACACACCAAAGGGATGATCCACTACCAGAAGGATTAGGGACTTAGCCAGGATCTAGGAGCAGGATCATTTGACAGGAGATTCAGGGGTCCAGTTCATGGTGGGGTGATGCTTGGCTTCAGGTTAAGTACATGTTCTTGATCTGGGGGAGGAGTTCCTGCCAGAGGGTCAGAGTAAGGACTTTGAAAGCATGTGGCAGAGGCAGGAGTCTCACTGGCCCAGGGCTCTTGGCAGATGTGTTGCTAAGCATTTGAACAGTTTATTGATAAGACTAGACATCAAAATTGTTTAAGTGGCCTACTGAAGTTCCAAGATGTAATATGTAAATGGTAGTAGGATTAGGACCGTACTCTGTGTGACTCCAGAGTCACTTTTCTTCACTTGAGTGTCTTTCGGGTACTGGAAAATCTACTTCACTCTCTGCTCTTTCCTTCTCCTTTATTCTTCTAATGTAGGTTATGATGGTGAGATGAGGGAAGGAGCTAGAAATGGCAAGTGCAGAAAGGGAAGGGTGACAGTGGGGAAGCACAGGTGGGAGTTTTGAATTCCTTTGGTGGGTGGGAACAAAAAGTGGAAGAGGAAGAGTCAAGAAAATGACAAAAAGGGGAAGGGTTAGGATTAAGCTTTTGGATTTAAAGGACTGGTAATACCTTTTAAATATTTAGATCTCTTTTAAAGGAGGAAAAGTTCTATAATAAGTCATGTGTGTTATTTTTCTTACAAGATACTATTTAAATATAGATCAACATAACACAGGAGTAATTTTTATTCAACTATAAAACAAACATACATTTAGAAAACAAACACAAGCCAAAGATACTCCATTGATTCATTTTTATTCATTCATCGATTCAGCAAATATTTAGTAGATATTTATTTTGAGCCAGACATTGGAAATACAAGAGGGAATGAGACAGACAAAGCCCCTTTTCCCATAGAGTTGCCTTCTGGAGGATGAAATTAATATTAAGAACATTTATATACCTGTGAGTATTTTTATAACTGCCTATTTATACTTCTTAATCCCTTTCACTTTTCACCCATTTCTCCAACCTGCCCTCTCATCTGACAACCACCAATCTGTTCTTAGTATCTATGTTTGTTACTGTCTTGTTTGTTCATTTATTTTGTTGTTTAGATTCTACATATAAGTTAAATCTTTATCTGTCTGCATTATGTCACTTAGCATAGTACCCTCTATGTCTATTCATGTAGTTATAAATAGTAAGACTCCATTCTTTTTAATGGCTGAGTAATATTCCACTCTGTATGTACTACACCCCCTTTATCCACACATAGGTAATGTAGTCAATGATATTGTAATGGTGTATGATGTCAGTTAAGTACTAGACTTGTCAAGATAAACACTTCATAAGGAATATAAGTGCCTAATTGCTATTGTACACCTGAAACTAATATAATATTGTATGTCAACTGTGATTTAAAAATAAAATTTAAGAAAACCCACAAAAACAGTAACAGTACTGATTTAACATAGAGAATGTCAATTTGCTGAAACTAACTCTCTACTCAAAACATGGACACAATTCTGACAGCTTTTCAGTTTGGTATGACCATACCATACTATAAGCCTAAGATGACTCAATTCTCTCACCATTTGTTACTATTTATCTTTCTGTTAAATATCCCACAATACTAGTTGGCTTCCATGAGGCATATCCATAGCATTTAAATTTGAATTCATTTCTCACTATCCATGACAATTAAATAATACTTGATGCTATGCAATTATAATCACAAGCATAAACATAGACCCTGAAGTCAGTTATAGAGCGTCATTAAAAGGATCCTGAAAAACTTGTTTGATTAAAAAATCACATAAGTAAAATACAACATTAAAATATATATTCTAGAAAATTTCAAGAGCACAGGAAAACATTCTCAAAACCTGGTTTGGGGGAGTTCAGTCAAGATAGATGCACAGGTAGACATACCTCACCTCATTTCACAACCAAAAGAAGGAACACAATTAACTGAAAAAAGGAAACACCCAGGACTGCCAGAAAATCACCAGAAAAATACCCAGAACTGTACAGAAATCCAACAACTGAGGATGTAAAGAAGTTATATTAATCCCGATGGGTAGGAGGAACTGAGACAGGGAGTCTGCGAGGAGAGGACTTGGTGCAGCAGCAGCGAGCAGTGGGGGCAGAGAGGTGGACAAGCAGAGGCAGCAAGGTGGCAGTGGCCAGCTAAACGAGCAGCCCCACATTTATGTGTGGTGGATAAAAATCAGGAGACACCTTGTAAGCGAGTGAGCCCAGCTCCAGGCCAGACCACACAGCCCAGGGATCCTGTGCCAAGAAAAAGAAAATCTTATAACTTCTGGCTCTAAACCCAGTGGGCTTAGGGGTGGCAGAAGAAACTGCCGATTTCTCAGGAGAGCCCAGAATGTACACAAACCCACCCACTCTGGGAACCATAACCAGGGCAGCAGCTAGAAGGGTGCCAGTCGCATACAGGAAGTGGGTGAAGTGACTGGAAATGGGGCAAGAGCAGGCAAAACCCCAGAAGTCAGCCAGCAGCAGTATTGTCCCCTCTTTGACCTCCCCCCCTCCCACACACACAGAGCCACTGTTACCCTGCTCCAGCCAGTATGCAAAGCTCGGCCCCACATGACTTAACAGGTGTGCTAAAACAGAATCAAAGTGGCTTTACCTAGTACACAGACACAAGGAGGCTGCCAAAATCAGGAGAAAAAGAAATATGGCCCAAATTAAGGAACAGAACAGAACCCCAGAAAAAGAACTAAGTGATGCAGAGATAGCCAACCTATCAGATGCATAGCTCTACACACTGGTGGTCAGAATGCTCTAAGATCTCACTGAATACAGCAAAAACATAAGAGAAGAAATGAAGGCTCTATTAAGGGAAATATAGAAAAATCTGCAGTAAACCAACAGTGAAGGGAAGGAAGCTGGGATTCAAATCAATGATTTGGAACATAAGGAAGAAATAAACTTTCAACCAGAACAAGATGAAATAAGAATTCAAAAAAAAAATGAGAAGAGTTTAACAAGACTCTGGGAATTCTCCGAAAGGTCCAACATCCTAATCATAGGGGTGCCAGAAGGAGAAGAGGAAAAGCAAGAAATTGAAAACTTATTTGAAAAGGTAATGAAAGAAAACTTCCCCAGTTTGGCAAAGGAAATAGACATGCAAGTCCAGGAAGCACAGAGAGTCACAAACAAGTTGGATCCAAAGAGGACCACACCAAAACACATCATAATTAAAATGCCAAAGATTAAACATAAAGATCCTCTTAAAAGCAGCAAAAGAAAGGCAGAAAGTTACCTACAAAGGAGTTTCCATAAGACTATCAGCTGATTTCTCAAAAGAAACTTTGCAGGCTAGAAGGGAATGGAGTATTCAAAGTGATGAAAAGCAAGGATCTACAACCTAGATTACTCTATGCAGCAAAGCTATCATTTAGAATGCAAGGGCATATAAAGTGCCTCACAGACAAGGTTAAGCTAAAGGAGCTCCATCATCACCAAACCCTTATTATACAAAATGTTAAAGGGACTTATCAAAACTATGAACATTATTGAATATTAATTGACCACAGAGACACCGGTTTATTTCTGGGCTCTCTATTCTATTGAAGAGAGTAAGGGCGGGAGGTGGTGGAAATGGGGACAACTGTAATTGAACAACAATTTAAAAAGTATAAAAAACTATGAACATTAAAATGACAACAAACTCACAACTATCAACAACTGAATCTAAAAAACTGAATCTAAAAAACAAAAACAAAGCAAGCAAGTAGAATAGGAATAGAATCATAGATATGGAGACCATTGGGAGGGTTATCAGCTGGGAGTGGGGAGGGAGAGAATGGGGGAAAACGTATAGGGATTTTTAGTTTCTGCTGTTGAAATTGCCCATTTGATCCTTGGCACAATAGAGATAATTTTCCTGTGCATTTGTGAACATATGGTTATAAATATGGCAACAATATATCATTTTTATTAACATTAGTTATTTTAAAACTAAAATTGCAGAATTTAAAAAAGAACTCTTTTTCATTCTAATGGAACACTTTTTATTCATTGATATTTTCCTCCCATTTGTGTTTTCATAGAGAGAGTTGAAATTGGGTTTTGTGAATGTGTACATGCATTTCTCCCTTTACCATTGAGTAATATACATTTTTAATGTTGATTAATATACATAATCCCAATAGGTATCATGTTAAACTTGTTTAGAAAATTAAGACACACAGTAGAGAAAACAAAAATACAGATAAGGGAAATAATAAAGTATCACTAATCTTCCTATCATGAAGAAAAAAACTGCTGCATTGTATTTTCTGGTACCCTTTTTGTTTTTCTTTTAAATACATACATATGTATTGCATGTGTTTCTGTTCAAAATAAAAACCAACAGTGCATACTGTTTTAGACATAGTATATTTAAAACTACTAGGGAAGTGCTGGTGTGTAAAAAGTACAGGTAGGATGCCAAAAGGAAATCTAAGATGTATACTGCTACCATCTAGCTAAAATAACCACATTTTACAGAGCTTTGAAGCACCTGCATTTTCAGGGAAACTGGGTGGCGAATGGTAGGAAAAATCTGGGGATCAAAAGTGTCTAACTAAGCCAAAGCCCTAAGAACTGGAGATGGAGGGAAGCAGGATTTTGTTGCTAGGCAACCAACATTCCAGGAGGAGCCCTCCAGAAAGCACACCCACTGCTCTGCCCCACAGCGTGACCTGGGCTGAGTGTTTGTGAGGATGGCTACAGTCCTGCGCACCCTGGCCTTCAAAGTGCAGCGTGTGTCCTGTCTGGAGAGCATGCCCCTGACCTTCTCAGCTCCGTCTGCAGCCCAGACGGAAAGGACAGACACCTCTGGGACCAACCTTTCAGTGAAGCCCCAGGGGCTCACAGTGAAACTGTGCTGGACATGATCTGTCAAGGTCTGGCTGTCACTGGCTGTCCCAGTCAAAGGCTTCGGTGTGGAAGGGCTCGGCAGGAGTCCAGATTCAGAGCAGGAAAAGCCAAAATGACAAGCCTTTTCAGGCATATTCAAGATTTGGGTAGACATGTTTGGAGTAGCAGAGGGGGAGGTAAACAAAGTCTGTTCTCTGGGCAGAAAACATGTATCAGATCTCTTTAGATTTAGCACTGTGATTTTCTTACTCAAACTGTTACAAATGGCCAGCTCTGGTTGTTTTATGAGCATGACTAATTAGTGTCCCAAAATGCAGTGTTCTGGAGGGCCTGACCACCCTACAGTACAATTAATCATTGTCTGACACCTGAGAGGTACTTGTATCTTTTGTACTTTTTCTGCAGCACAAGAGAAGGAAACTACCAATTATTGAACTCAAAGTGATTCTAATATCCTAACCATATGTCCAGTAGCCAAAAAGTACTAAAAGTAAACTTTTATTTTTTGCCTTTATTAAAAAAATTTTAGAGAAAGTGTGCAAGAATATTCTAATTAATTCTGTGTCCCCTTTGATTAGATCCATTGATTGTTAGCATTTTGCCATATTTACCTAGATAATAAAAAGAGTTAAATAAGTTTTCAACTAGTTTGGCAATAAAACATCCTGAAATAATAGGTAGCAATATAAGATCTTTAGTCACTCTACTATGGTGAGGATATCTGTATATTTCATTGTAAAGCTATTAGTTATTTCATTACTGGTACTATCGAAGAATCTATTGGGGTGTTAGGTAATATAAGGTATATGAATCTTTAATCTTTCCAAAATGCAAATCAATTCTGAATTCCAAAATGAATCTGGTGTAAGAATTACAGAGGGATTATGGGCCTGCACTCTGTGCTAGAGACTGTGCTGGGCAACTGACTTCTTTCCTCTCTTTAATCTGTGCCGCAGGTCCACAGAGAAGTCAGTATCTCCACTTTGTAAGTTCAGAGACGTCACGGAATTCCCCCGGTATCGCAGAGTTAGTAAGTGGTAGATCTAGAATTTGAGTCTAGGTGCATCAGACTCTATCTTAGCTCATTCCAGTACACCATATTGCTTCACTCCTCTCCCCCTGTTGTACCCGCAAGGACTCTGAGTTGAGGAAATACCCCCGAGCTGCAATGGTAGGTGTAGGGCCCAATTAGAACCTGCTGCCCGAGGGAACCACAGTGGCCTGCTGCCTTCTTCTGCCTTGAGTCTTGGTAAGCTGGTGTCTTGAGTAGATATTTAGATCTATCCCTAACTCTGGGATGGAGGAACCAAAAGAAAGGAGACAGAGGTAAATGCCATCCTTTAAACACCCTCAGTACCATCAGCATGACAGCTAACAGCAAGGGCTTTGCTGAGAGCTCCACTGTTCACTCTTTCCTCCGATATTGCTCTCAGGGTTGTGAGTCACATGTCCTTGGCAGGATATTTAACTTTTCAAAGCTTTAATTTTTTATCTCTAAGGAGAGATAATAAGTTCTTAAATTATAAAGTTTTAAAAAATTAAATTAGTGCAGTGACTATCGGTAGCCAGCACCAATCCATGTCAGAAATTGTCATTATACTATCATCCCTTATTTCTCCCACTGTGCTTCAGCAGTGCCAGTGGTGGGGTGATTCTCACTGAAATCTGATTTTTTTATTCTGTTCAGTTCAGTTTCTTGTCCATAGTAATGACTGTTGATTATAATACTGACCAATTAATATTTTCCAAATACCACTCTGCTAAAGTTGCCCACTCCATCATGGAATACCCCATGCTTGTCTTTTTGCTAATTTAAGTCTTACAAATAACTTAAGGTCCAAGTTAAGTCTTGCTCTCATCAAGATGCCTTCACAGATTTCCATAGCCCTCAGTAATGCTGCCATCTAATGCATTCCAGTAGCATTTGTTCTCTTTGGTGCTGCTGGGCACGTAGACTCCATAAGGGTATAGTATTCACCTTGTACTTTTAAGTACCTATGAAGATTAGGATCTATGTCTGTATGAGAAGAAATTATAGTTAGAGCCTGTGTAAGGCCTATATAAATACTCATGATCTGAATATAACAGATTTTAATATGTCTAGTGGTTTGTTCCTGAAAACTTTCGGATTTAAAAAAAAGTTTTTATTGTCTTTTTTCCTATTACCATTTATCCCCCTGATAACCTTTTCTGCCTCCACCCATCCTTTCCCTTTTTTGTTCAATCTCTCCACCCGCACCCTACCCCCAGAGCTGTCAGTCTGCTCTCTATCTGTGAATCTGTCTCTATTTTGCTTATTAGTTCAGTTTGTTCATTAGATTCCACATATTAGTGAAATCATATGGTATTTGTCTTTCTCTGACTGGCTTACTTCACTTAGTATAATGTTCTCCAGGTCCATCCATGCTGTCACAAAGGGTAAATTTTCTTTTTTATGGCTGAGTAGTATTCCATTGTGTAAATATCCCATAGTTGTTTTATCCACTTATCTACTGATGGACACTTGGGCTGCTTTCATATCTTGGTGATTGTAAATAATGCTACAGTGAGCATAGGGGTGCTATGTTCTTTTGAATTAGTATTTTGGGTTCTTTTGGATATACTCCCAGAAGTGGGGTCACTGGATCAAAAGGCAGATCCATTTTTAATTTTCTGAGGATTCTCCATACTGTTTTCCACAGTGGCTGCACAAGTCTGCATTCCCACCAGTAACAGAAAGGGGAACCAGTGCAAAAGGGTTCCCCTTTCTCCACATCCTCACCAGCACTTAATACTTGTTGATTTATTGGTAATAGCCATTCTGACTTGAGTGAGGTGATATCTCATTGTGGCTTTAACTTGCATTTCTCAAATGATTAGTGATGTTGAGCATCTTTTCATATGTCTATTGGCCATCTATATGTCCTCTTTGGAGAAGTGTCTATTCAGATCTTTTGCCCATTTTTTAATTGGATTGTTTGGTTTTTGGTGTTGAGTTCTATAAGTTCTTTATAAATTTTGGATATTAACCTCTTATCAGATGTATTGGCAAATGTTCTCCTATTCTGTGGGTTGTCTTTATTTTGTTGATGGTTTCCTTTGCTGTGCAGAAACTTTTTAGTTTGATATAGTCCCATTTGTTTATTTTTTCTTTTGTTTCCCTTACCTGATGAGATATATCAGAAAAAAAAAAATGCTACAAGCAATGTCCAAGATTTCACTGCTTATGTTTTCTTTTAGGATGTTTATGATTTCAGGTACAACATTTAAGTCTTTAATCCATTTTGAATTTACTTTTGTGTGTGGCACAGGAAGGTGGCTAGTTTCATTTTTCTGCATGCATTTGTACAATTTCCCCAACACAATTTATTGAATGTTTTTAGCCCATTGTATGTGCTTGCTTCCTTTATCAAATATTAATTGACTATAATGGTGTGGATTTATTTCTGAGCTCTCTATTCTGTTCCACTGATATTTATGTCTGTTTTTATGTGAGGACCATGCTGTTTTGATTACTATGGCCTTCTATTACAGTATAATTTGGTAGTAGGTAGCATAATTCCTCCAACTTTGTTCTTCTTTCTCAAAGAAAACTTTTGAATTTGAATTAGGACTTTTGAGACCCTAAGCTAAAGATACAAAAAACAAAACATATGGGTCACCAACCTTCCTTCTCCCTAGGAAGATAACACAATTCAGTTGTGTCACTCTTCAGCAATGCAGTTGACCCTTGAAAAGCATGGGTTTGAACTGCGGTGGTCCAGTCATATGTACGGTTTTTTGGATAAACACCTTTACTGTTTTCCATCTGGATTTGAAAGTCCACAGCTGAGGAGGGCCAACTGTATGCACTGATCTATGCCTTTTTGTAGAAGGGACTTGAGCATCCACACATTTCAGTGTCTGAAGGGATTCTTGGAATTAATACCTCACAGATACTGAGGAACAACTAAGCTTTTTGGGAATCAAAAGTTGTATGTAGATTTTCAACTGCATGGGAGACCCCACCCCTCTGGCAACATTGTTTGAGCGTCAACCCTAAACCCAGATGCACCTCCATATCTCTTCAGCTGTGTTCAAGGCCAGATTGGCCAGTGTATCAAAAATTGAAGCTGTAGGTGATACATACTTGCTATGTAACATTTTTGCCTCCCAGCTGAACACAGGGCAGAGGATTTAGATGAAAGTAGAGCCAGCCAAGATTAGTTGATGTTCCTGAAACAGTGAGGAGCACAGAGTATTGTTGCTGATCTTTCTTGGAGATGGAGAGAAAGATAAAGGATGGAAGCTGACATAAAAAAGAACTTTATTCTTGAAATTGCAAAGCAGGTAAAAAGATAGCAAAATGCATCAATAAGAGAAAATCTTGTTTGATAATCAACCTGCAGTGATAGGCAGAAAAATAAAATGGAAATAGAAAGAAAATATGAACAAATAGGGGAGCCAATGTATTGTTGTTGTTGTGGTTTCTGAGAAACTTTCTTTAACTTCCAGAAATAGTCTTGAAGGTACTGGATTGCTTTGAGAAGCTTTGAATTGGTTAAATACAGCTAGATAATTGTGGGTACTAGTTATAACAGATGTAGTGGTCATGCTGAGGAAACTGAGGAGAGCAAACGAATCCCATTATTTAGCCCCAGAGATAGTCTTCTGTAATGAAAAAAATATAGACAGTGGAGATATGTACATTGGGATTTGAATTCCTGCTCTACCAATCTCCAAAAATGTGACTGGGGCAGGTAATTTAATAGTTTGAGGCTCAGCTTTCCCATATGTAGGGATTGAATGATGGTACTTGGTAAGTTATTATTTCCCTGGCTTAATGAAAAATTATTTAATCTCTCTTCTCTTGATCCCGATTAAGTGGCCTAGGCTAGATTAAGCGTGTATGTTCCCATCCATGTGTTCCCCCAGGTATTAACATGTTGTCACCAATGGAAGCTGAGATATTCTACATCAAAAGGGGACACAGGATTAATAGAGGCATCCCAGTCATAATGAATTTCTTTCAGGCTATTAATGAATTTTTTTTGCTATTTTAAAATTTTTCTCTAAGCATGAGTATAACCAGATGGTCAGTGATAAAATCCAAGTCCCCAGACTTCCCAATATCTATAGATGCCAGCGCTTTCCCTTTCATTATCAGCTCTCCAGTAAGTCTGAATTAAGAGTTTCACATCTTTTAAAGGAGGCTGTTTTGCTGTCATTTTTAATTATAACCCTACATCCGGATGTTTCCAGTACACTTCTTTGGAGAGCAATTTTTACGATTAACAAGTTAAAATTTTTTTCTTCAACATGAACAGATGGTGCTTTTCAGTGTCTTTTTAAAGGTGCTCTATATCTCTTGCACAGCAGAATCTGAACTATGAGTTGGACAATGGATAATTGAAAATACATGGAAAAGGAAGAGCACACAGTTTGGAGTCTACATCAACTCTTCCTACTTAGCAGAGATTTATTCTCTTTAACTCAGTAGTACTCGAGATAGTTTGACTTCACTGAAATCTGAGAAAAATCTGAGTTTAGGTATGTCTTAGGCAGAAACTTGAGATCATCTAAAATGAGAAGATTTGTGAAAATTTTAATTTTATATAACCTGTACTTTATAATAAATATTCCAAAATTATACTTTAATAGGCTTAATCCTTTAAATTGGCAATTTGAGCATGTTTGACAAGGTTGCATGTAAAGAATAATGGACATATAAATACATTCCTATAAACATTTTTTTATTATCCTCCCTGAACAATATGTTTCCTACTTCTGAAAATTATTGGTTCCTAACCAAATGAACTGTGTAATTACAGCAAATGACAAGTACTTGGCAAACGAAGTGCCTTGGCTCCTTCCACGTTCCACCGCTTTCAGATACATTCCAGTGTTATATAGAGAATATACAAACATAAGTAATTTCATGAGTTGTGGCTGTGGTCCGTCTAAATCATTTCTGACGATGGCACCAGGAGACCTTTGAGGGTGAACATGGGTATGGTTCTGTGCTTGCCAGGACAGACACAAGGTCTGCAAACTCCCTTTAGTAAAAATAACTTCTAGTCATTTTTCCCCCTTCACATTCACTAGCCTTAACAGATTGGGAGAAAATACATGACAGAAAAGAAAAGGACCTTTTTTTATTTCTTATTTAATTTTGATAGTCAACAGGTACATGTTTTTCCTGAGTTTTAAAAATGTAAGCCCCCAGAAGGCCTAGGATCTGTCTTGGGTATGGGGCAGGGAAGAGGCAGTAGACACAGGTTGATGATAAACAAACAAAACAAGCAAACAAACCAACAAAAATTTTGCAAACTAGCAATGAACCCTTGCTCATATTTCAGTGTCACCCATTATTCTTTGACCTTCCCAGGTTAATCTAATGCCCTTTTTCCCTTGAACTCCTGTCTGTATGGGACTCTCAAATATTTATATATTTGTGAGGCTTTCTCTCTTTGTAGATTACAAGTCCCATGGGAAAAAGATTCCTGGTTTACAAGTCTAAATCTCCTGAACCCAGCACAGTACCTAGTGAACAGTAGGCATTCAATAAACATTTGTGGGATTGATCTGCTTGAATTTCCAAGTGAAGTATCTTTCCTTGTATCTATTGATGATCACTGAGTCATTCTGTCAGTGCTTGAGTTTTCTCCATGGTAATGACTTGAAAATCCATTTATACCTTCTGGCCAGTGGAACATTAAATCTTTCTCTGGAACATTGTACCCTAAAAGGGATGATGTTTGGGTAGTGGTGGTGGTGGTTTTCATTGCTAAAAGCAGGAGTTACATGTAATGACTACCTAATAGGTGTTAGGCACAGTGCTATATATTTGTCCTGTGAGATGGATGTTTTTCATCTCCATTTTACAAATAGGATAACTGAGATATTAAGGAATTAAACAATTTGTCCATCCTCACATAGCCAGTAATATGCAGAGCCAAGAATGAAAGCCAGCTCTGTCTGACTGATTCAGCAACATTAAAGTGGATTCTGCACTGCCTTCACACTGTGTGTGCCTTTGCCCATGCCAGAAAATCATTAGGTGCTTGCAAAAACCTGCTTTGTTAAATTGTTTTCTGAATATCTGTGAAACTTCTCAGTCATTTCAGATAAAATCTTTTCCTTATAACATGCAAACAACTTTTGCACTCTGGCAAAAGTTGTTTTACAAGTTGTTTTATTCTGTGAAGTTGATTGGTGTGCTCTCTGCTTTGCCATCTAGATTTGCTAATGAAAACAAACCGTGGTGGTTGGGATCATAACAATGTCTTCCTAAAGCAGCACTGGCGTTATTTTCCACTTTCCATTGAATAATTTAAAAACTATTATTGAGAATGAGTCTGAAGTTAGTTTTTAGTTATCTGAAAGGTTGTTGATCAAGGTTATATTGAATCCCTACTCATTGCTGACATTACTTTTGGATTTCCTTAGGACTTTAAAACTAAAATGCTAGATAGCTCCAAGATGCTTATAAGAAATTTATAATTTCTTTTTTAGTTTTTTTCTATTCAATCCAAGTATTGGGTTGGCCAAAAAGTCCATTTAGTTTTTTCTATAAAATAAAAGACAAATTTTTCATTTTCACAAATAACTTCATTGATTTGGATATTTTAGTATGCTGGCTGTCTCCTGTTGTTGGCTTCTAAGTGAGTAGAGCCAGGGGTCTCACTAAACATCTTCCAATGCATAAGACAGCCCCACAACACAGAATTATTTGCCCAAAATGTCAATAGTACCAAGAAACTTCACAAACCTCTTTTGATACATTCGATCAGTCACAGCAACTTCTCATATATTGCACACGTCTTTTTTTTTGCATTTCAGTTGCATTTTTACCTTTCTTGAAATAATAAAGCATAATATGCCAAGAATGTTCCTATTTTTTCCATCTTAAATATTAAAGTGGCTGCACAAAAATGTACCAATTTTGATAAGGTTTTTAAATGAATGCTGATTAAGACCACAGTCACAACACAACCTAACGAAATTGTTTCAAATGAAGTTAAAGACAGCTAAGCACCACTAGAGCCATCGTATGGAAAAAACTAAGCAAACTTTTTGATGAACCCAATACTATCTCACCTTTTCTTCTTTTTTTTACTTTCTATTTATAAATGGAATTTAATGATTTCTTAGAGACTGTACTTGTTTTTTTACTTCAGATAAGTCCATTATTCTAAGACCTAATAGCCTAAAGATAAAATGGTCCACCCTTAACCAGAAAATGCTAACACCAGACTATGAGGACACTTGAAATTATTGTTTTCTTTTTCCCAAAAATTGTTTATAGCAATGGAACTCTGCTAAGTAAGAGAGTGTGTGTACACACACACACTTGGTTTGTGGTTTGATTTGGGGAGGCACAGCCTAAGATGCATATATCATATGTGTGAATAGCTTAGAATCCTTTCTGTGCTGTTGTTCTCAACATGATCCTGGTAATAAAGCAGTCAAACAATCCTCTTCAGGCTTAAAGTGCCAGCCAGGCTAATGTATAATGTTTTGCTATGAGAAGTCTCATGGTGCCCATGTATCTGCACAATTTTCTGCCAAAAGAAATTAAAATGCCTCCAAATACAGGTTCTACAGAGTGAATGCAGACCCAAACACAGGATTCAGGTTGAAAACACCAGGTATTTTGGCCTCATTCAGTTGCTGCTTACAGTCTGCTGAGAGTAATGAAACAAACCAAGCCTCAGAAGAAGCCTATTGCTAAGAACTCAGTCACTTAAGTAAATGGCATTTTTAAGACTGATTTAAATAAGTCCTTTGAAATAGAAGTGAACCCATTAGCACAGGAAGTTTGGGTCAAGGATTTGAACTGCCAGAATTTTCCTTCCAGCCACCCAGGTTAAAGGATATCATCACCAATTGGTAAGAGGAGAAATCGAAGAACAGATGTTGGTATGTGAACAGTAAATGCTCTTTAGAAGTTCTGTAGGTAATTCTCCTCTAGAAGTGTGAATTTAGTCATCCTCCACTTTTTGTCATCTTAGGAAAGTCTTGAATTGAAGAACCTTTATAAATTCTATTAATGACATACATCTGAACTTGGTTGACTGTTGCTAAGTATTACAACCAAGATTCTCGTGCCCAGAAAGGACAGATCCAGGCCCGCAGGATATACTTTCTTTCCTCATATTACTGGGTGTGAAGGGGTAAAGATAAATATGATTTACAAAAACATTTAAAAAAATAAGGCTGCAAATCTTAACATCCAATCTCAAATCACTTGTAATCTCTGTAAAAAGAGGAATGAGCAGGAATTTCTCTGACTCCTGGGCTCTGAGGCCCTCAGGTGCTTCCTTTCCAACTCTTCTCTGATTTCTCTTTCTACCTTTTGCAAGTGACCATGTTACAGAACAAAAACCAAGGGGGCCTGGAACGATAATACTCTTACGGAAAGAGACTCAGGTCAGGTCTTGTCGGCCGCCTTAAAGGAAAGATATCTCTCAATGCCAGAGACTCGTGAAAAGGAAAGGAAAACGTTTATTTAGTGCTATACAAACTTAAGATAGTGACCTAATGTCTTTATCAAAATCTTAAAGTCCCTTAAAACACCCACAAACGCACACAGTCCTTCCTTCCCCCTTGCCCAGTATGGGGTACCGTATCTCAGGAAAGGAAATAGAAGTCCAGTCTCAGGCAATGTCTGGTTATTCCCAGTAATCCGTGCTTGGCTGGTAGGCCTCTCTCAGTTCTCAGCACCATCAGCTGTGTCACCGGAATCTCTGCTAAAACCAGGTGATGGTTCCCCCTACTACTACTGTGGGGGTCCCCACTCTGGCAAAGGTGCATGGTCCTCTCTCCACTGCTCCAGCCATGTGGTCCTTTCTCCACCACTCCATCCACGTGGTCCTCTCTCCCCCAGGACCACGGGAGTCCCCACTCAGCCAAATCCGCGTGGTTCTCTCCCTCTATGGCTGCCGTGTCTGGGTTTAAATCCCCGTGCCAGTCTTCCTCTGCAGCCCTATTTCCGACTCCTCCTACACTCGGCCACACTTGCCCTCAATCTGCTGTCCTTTCCAGCTTTTCTGGTCACCATCATGGGTCTGGGCAAGTGTCACCTCATGTCCTGGAACCAATCTCCTCTGAGCTCCCATGCAAGCTCTGTAACTCAGGGGACCTGCCCCCCAGTCACATCCTGGGGAGGTGTTCCTTTCCATCCCCCTGGCCCAGAGCATGGCCATAGCTATTTAGCATATTCAAGCAACTGGCCCAAGGCTATAGGTATGTTAAATGACCGTGCCATGGATTAGCTGCAAAGCTGCCCTGCATGTTCTTGCTCTGTGCGCCCCTTCCCCCAACTCACACCTGTGGAGGAGGGAAGGGGTAAAAAAAACACCTTAGAATCTCCTGGACACCTTGAGTTCTGGGCCCCATTTCAAATGTCCATTTGGGGTCCCCCCTCTTAGCTGCACCCTGTAACAACCATGCCAGTGTCTTTTTTTAACCTTTCTTATTTTGTGAGAGTAAGTTTTCTTGTCTTATCACTTTCTGACCTTAGAAGATTTCATTGTTCTTTCCCAAGAAAAAAAAAATAAAAACTTTCTCTGATCCTGGAAGGGAACAAACACATCTTCCACATATATTTTATTTCTTCTGCCTTTCTTTTGATTTTAGTGACAAGCCTCTTCCTGGCAAGAATCTGATTTCTAAGTGCTTAAAGCTGGTGCTCCTTAGAAGTACAATGTATGTTTCCTTCGGAAAATTGGGTTTCAACACAGCCTTTATTCTTTGTTTCCTTTGGAGATCTCTCCCCTCAGGGAAGGTGCATTATGCTATTCAAGGACATGAGGATTAGAGTAGTAACAGTTTAATTTAATTTCGGGCATTGCAGTCATTCCTTTAGAGTCCATAAGAGAATTCTGTGAAGTACCCAGCATCTTATAAGGGCAACTCAGATTTGAAAATAGTAGCCACAAATCAATAAATACTGATATTTAAAATACATATTTTGAAAAGGCATTTAAAAGGAGTAAAAGATGGAGTGTGGGCCTGCTTTGGAAACTTTAAGTGATTCTAGGTAGCATTTTGGGGATCCCTGTCTAGCATAGCATTAAAAGCCATCAGAGGTATATAGGCCTTCAGGCTTGGTACCACCTCCAGCTGCTTATGTTCTGACCTGTCACCACTGGGCGTGCTAATTTCTCCACCAGGCATCATCATCACTGTGTTGTAGCCCGTCTTGTATGGTGGCTTATACCTAGGGGCAGTGCCCTTCCCTTAGGTACCTTTAGAAATGTTTGCTCACGTTTTTTGTGTGTTGTGGTTACTCAGGAAAGCTACTGATACTCAGTGGGAGGAGTTCAGGGATGCTAAGTAGCCAGCAAGGTATGAGACAATATGCACAATTGTCCTTCCAGAATGGAGTAGCATCCCTATTCAGAAATACTGCACTTCAATTTCAGGTTGCATGCCAGTTTCAGGTTGACTCAGCTGACTCTTGTCTTTGGACAGGCTATTGATCCTGGATTCGTACAGTGTGCTTTTGCCCACATTAGTAATTGGCCTGGGGTCTTTGGCAAAGAGCCATCCAGAAGCCTGTCTTAGTATATCCCATTCCCTTATGTTGGGAAGCTGACCTGAGAACTCACCTCTAGTCAGGTTTACAAATACCTGTTTGCCTATAGGCGTCCAGCTACAAAAGTGAAAATTCACACCAGGTAAGGGAAATGAATGTTAGTATCATTTTTTTTTTTCTTTGCTCTTGCACTACCTCCAAATGGAAGAGAATGCAAAACATCCCTGCTGGCTGATGTTGTGGGGGTTAGCCTTGTCCAAGGTGCTTAGAATGCAATGTTTATTTAAAGAAGGGTATAGACAAAAGATTCCTGACTGATATATAAAATGGCTGTTTTATTTTTTCATAAAGGATTAAGTCACTTGTGGGAGGTGAGGAGGCTTGGTAATAAAGAATCCAGGTGATGGTTCAAGGAATAGTAGGAAGGAAGATTGAAAAGCAAGTTCTGAAACCATGGGGGATGGGAGAAGTAAAGAAGAAACTGACAGATGTAACAACCAAGTAAGTCCTGTATCTGTCAGTTAATTGAGAATCTGAGGTTTATTAATCACATTCTAATCTACTTGGGAAACTCTGGTTATCATTCATCTCATTTTAGGGTAAAAAAGAAAGACAAATCAAAAAAGCATATTCAATTTTTATGTAGTCCAAATAACAAAAATATAGTTTGGATATGGTTTTTATCTCCTTACAACTCCCCCAAATCAGTATTTTAAGCAATTCATTAAAAGCAATTCTGATGTAAAAACTCTTGGAAACCCTTTTACCTAGTTTTTTTTTAAATTAATTGTTGTTCAAGTGTAGTTTTCTATCTTTTACTCCATCCCAGCCCACCCCCCAGCACTCCCCAGTTCCCTCCCATTTCCACCCCACCTCTAGTTTTTGTCCATATGTCCTTTATACTTGTTCCTGTAAACCATTCCCCTTTTACCTAGGTTTTTATTGAAACAATGTGGACAAGTAAGAATCTTCAGAACCAAAGACATGCTGAATATATGGAATCATGTCTACAATTATGTCCAGAAACGGCTTTTCATAGCAAAATGAAGAAAAATAAAAATTGAACTACTTTCTTTTAGTCTCCTCAATTGGATTTTAGAGAACAAAGTGTTGAAGGTCTTAGAAGTGAATAGCAAGTTATTTTATTTGAGTTTTTAAATTGAAGCTTGCAGTGTTTGCACAACCAAGATTCGTATACTACTGTCAGGAAGGGATAATAGGAGACATTCTAATTTCTGTCATTCCCAACTTATGTCCTAACAGCACTAAGATGGTTTGAAGATATGATGACCAGTTTAAGTACTTCAATTGGTTGCAATATGCTGCAGTTTTATTTTTCGATGAGTTGTCACATTCCTCGTAACTCTTACTTACAGTTACATCTGACCCACCAAATGTAAGCTCCATTAGTTTTTTATTTCTGTAATTCTAGTAGCTATCAATGTGTCTTGCTCAGGAGTAAGTGCTCAGTAAATGCTTGTTGGATAAATGAGTAAATTAATGATTCATTTTCTTAATTATTTTACACTGCAAGTCTAGAATTAGTGATTTGAGAGTGGGCCACAACAAGTTTTTCTTAGTGCTCTCCTCAAAACCAAACAATGCCAGTGCATTATGCATTCTGAAAACTCTTGAGCACTATGGAAAAAAAAATTAAGGTCTATGCCCGTGACTTTAATTTCTAATATATCCATCCTGCTTTGGAATAAAGGAGTGTCAGAATTAAAATACTTATTAGATGGGACATAGAGTTTATATTACACTATTCATTAGTTCAGGAAATTATCATTTATACAATTTGCATCTGCAAGGTAATATACTTATCCTTTTATTGTTCTATTGAATGTGTTTATGCAACCTGAAATGTTGGAATTATACCTTTGAAAAAATTCAGACTGTTTCAGCCCTAAACTCATGGTTCTTGTACTTGGCTGTGCAGATGGCTGACTGACATGGTGAGGGATTCTGAAATGGTAAGTCACCAGGATGGCTGGGCATTTTACAATCTACATGTTTCCATAGTGATTCCCAGTTGGAACTGACTGATGCTTTGAGTACGCTCCAGTTCCATGAAGGCAATCTCCATCATAGGCAAGGGTGATATGATTCTGCCTTTTGGGGACTTCTTCCTGCTTATTTTCTTAGTCAGACTCGGGTTCTCCTTGTGCAACCTTACAGTGATTTCTTTCTCCCCTAAGTGTTTGCTCTCTCCTGAGTGATCCATTTCCTCTCCTTTCATTCTTAACTACTATGATTACTGCATTATCTTTGTCCCAAGTTATTCATAGTATGATTCTTGTACTTTTTTAAGAAAATCACTTCATAGTACCCTTCTTGTTTTCAGCTTGCTTATTAAAAGTTTTTGAAGTTGGTTGTTTTCCTAGGCAGTCAATGATTTGGAATTTTTCTAAACACATCTGCTAGTATAAATTATGCTAGACTGGGTTCTTTTTCATTCAAGTACCAGAAGTCACTGCTACAAAGAGAAGCTGGAATTAGATGGAGCTTGATATCATTCATTCTTGGATCTAAGTGTATTTTTTACCTTTGTATTTTGAAATGAAATGTATATAACATTTTATAATATATGTTATATAACCCATAAAATATTCTGATGCACACTTATGGGATCATAGGAATCATCAACAAATAATGATATTGACAATGGAAATTTCCAGCCACATACTTTTCTTCAACTGAACAGGTCTACTTCCTACCATTCATAATCCCCAAACGCACTGTCCTTTCCTAATCAGATTGGAAATGTACCTCTTCTCTCACCTTGCCTCTTACCATTTTTATTATTAGAACACAACACACAATCAGTTTTCCTCCCAAAAGCCCTCACTAACCACTCTGTTCTAAATGCATAAATTTAATGGCCCTTCTAACCTATTGTCTTGTGACATATAATTGTCTTGAGCTAAATAAGATATGAATTTCTGGAAGCCAAAATTTATTTTATGCTTCTTAAAACAGTCCAAAGTATCAAATATCTCATTTTGCGGGGTCACTCATTAACTATTTGATTTTTAAGAATTCAATTGAACCAGGAATGTCATCCTATTTTTAAGGTAGTCAGTGTTTTATGGCATCATTAAAGGAATAACTTATCTTTACTGATTGACTTACAGCCATTTTGGTGACTGACAGAGACCCAGAGGAGCCTTCACTGTCACAGTTAGTTGCCTGGTAGATAGAGAAACCAGACATACAGCCCAAAGGGGCACAGAAATTTCACAACTGTAGTTTTGTGGTGGATTCATCCTCAATACTTTGTTGAAGCTCCACATTCATTCTGATTAGTAGAGAAAGCTAGTAACTCATATTTTATAAATATAATCAAACTTCAAAACCACACACTGATTTTTGCCTCCAGTCTCTGAACAAACTAGAATTCTAGTCTTTGCTGTGCTACTGAGAAACAAATATTAGGCTTTAATGTGGTACACCCACCTTTGAACAAGCAGGAAGTCAATGGAGAAAAAGAGGGTCATCATTGTCTTTCTCCAGTTCACTACAGAAAATCTTGACCTATAGTGAATTTGTTACATATCTCTTTGAAAAGATTTTGCATTTCTATAATGATTGGATACAATTTATTTTTTAATTTTATTTCTTTAATTTTTATTGATTATACAATTAGAGTTGCCCTGAATTTTCCCCCATTGTACTGCCTCCACCCTGCACCGCCCACTCCCTCAGGCAATCTCCATGCCATTGTTCATGTCCATGGGTCATGCGTATAAGTTCTTTGGCTACTTCATTACCTGTACTTGTTCTTAACATCCCCATGGCTATTCTCTAACTACCAATTTGTACTTCTTAGTCCCTTTACCTTTTCCCCCACTCCCTTAGACACCCTCTCCCCACTGGCTACCACCCCAATGCTCTCTAGATGTATGATTCTGTTTCTGTTCTGCTTGTTTGCTTAGTCTGTTTTTAGATTCAGTTTTGATAGTTATGTGATTATTGACATTTTAATGTTCACATTTTGATCTTTTTCTAAATAAGTTCCTTCAATATTTCATATAATAATGGTTTGGTAATGATGAACTCCTTTAGTTTTACCTTGTCCAGGAAGCACTTTATCTTCCCTTCAATTTTAAATGGTAGCTTTGCTGGATAGAGTATTATAGGTTGTGGGTCTTTGCTTTCTATCACTTTGAATTCTTTTTACCAGTCTCTTCTAGCCAGCAAAGTTTGTTTTGAAAAATCAGCTGACAGTCTTATGAGCACTCCCCTGTAGGTAACTAACTTATTTTCTCTTGCTGCTTTTAAGATTCTCTCTTTATCTTTAAACTTTGGCATTTTAATTATGATGTGTCTTGGAATAGGCCTCTTTGCATCCATCTTCTTTGAGACTTGCTTCCTGGACTTGCAAGTCTGTTTCCTTTACCAAACTAGGGACATTTTCTTTCATTTTTTTTCTAAAGAGATTTCCATTTTTTTGCTCTTTCTCTTCTCCTTTTGACACCCTATATGATATCAATGTTGTACCTCTTGAAGTTGTCCCTAGGCTGCTTCTGCTATTGTTATTTTTTTCTTCTTGTTGTACTGATTGGTTGTTTTTTGCTTCCTTATGTTCCAAATTATTGATTTGATTTTCAGCTTCATCTACTTTACTATTCTTTCCCTGTAAATTGTTCTTTATATCAATTAGTGTATCCTTCATTTATGGCTGGATCTTTTTTATGCTGTTGAGGTCCTCACTAAGTTCCTTGAGTATCCTTATAACTAGTGTTTTGAACTCTGCATCTGATATATTGCTTATCTCTCTTTTGTTTAGTTGGGGTTTTTCTTTTGAGTTTTGATCTGTTCTTTCATTTAGGCCATGTTTCCTTGTGTCCTAATTTTGGCAGCCTCTCTGCATTTGTTTTTATGTATTAGGTAGAGCTGCTGTGACTCCCTGTCTTGACAGCAGGGCCTATAGGTACCCTGTAGGGTCTGGTGGCACAACCTCCCCTATCACTCAAGCTGGGTACTCAAGGTGTGCTGTTTGTGTGGGCTGAGGACAGCTTCCTCTTGTAGTTGAAACTTGATTGCTGTTGGCAGGCCAATGGAAGGGATTTACCCAGGCCAGTCTGCTGCAAGGACTGGCTATGACCACTGACCACCAACATCCACACTCCATGGAAGATAAACTGTACAAGGGCAGGGTCGTGGTGCTTTGAAGTGGTCTGTAGCTGTGCAATGGTTGTGCAGTCCCTGGAGTTTTCTGGGTGGTGCAGGCCAGGGTCTATCCCCACCTGTGCTTTTCCTGGGGCACCTTGCCTGGGTGATAAAGCAATATGAGATGGCTCCTACTTGTACTGGGCCTGGAGATGACAAGGTGAAGCTAGGTTGTGAATCTAGGCTGATCATTGCTAATACCACATCTGGGGCCACTTAACAAGAAGTATGGAGTGCTAGGGGCTCAGAGGCCAGCTGTTGCTTGTTTGAGAAGATTTAGGAAGTTGTGAAGCATGAACCAAGACCAGCCGTTCATATGGAAAAGTCTCTGGTAACAGCTTCGGTTGACCCATAAGTTGGGTGGGATGGAGTCTCAGGGGATCTCCATGACAGGGTAAACAGTGTTAGCCAAGTTGATGGAGTCTCATCTCTGACATGGCACCCACCTGCCAGCTCTGTGGCTCTGTCCAGGTAGGGTTCAGAAAAGGGACCATGTCCTCTGCCTGCCGTTCTGTCTGGGAGAAAGCTGACCCCAGCTCTCATCTTTATGAGAGACAATTTAGTTCCTCCCTCTATGTCATGGTGCCTCTCAAGCTGCTGCCCTGGTGCCGGAGCTCAGAGGGAGTGAGTCTAAGTCTGTGTGTGGGTTCCTTAAGAGGAACTGCTTGTGACCCCAGAAATTTCTTACACTGACTCAATCTCCAGTGGTTTTTGCAGCCAGAAGTTGTGGGGACTTACCTGTCTTGTACTGAGAACCTGGGCTGCAGGGGTCTGTTGTGAGGCTGGGACTCCTCACTCCCAGGATATCCCTCCCAAATTTTTATCCACCACACATGGATGTGAGACCAGCCCACTCTGCTTCTCCATCCCTCTACATGCCTGGGTGGATGTGGTTTCTTCAATTCTGTAGTTGTTAGACCTCCATTTAACTGGATTTCTGATGGTTCTAGATGATGGTTGTTGTATATTTTAGGTGTAATTTTGATATGGAGGTTGAGCAAGGAGAGAAGTCATCTTTACCTAATGCCATCATCTTGGCCAGAAGTCTCACAATTCATTTCTTATTGTGCAACATAATGAGTTGGCAGCTTGCTATATTAAAAAGAGATGCTATATTAGCTCTTTGGTTAGCTTCTCTAATTTTCAGGGACTTCATCTGAAATATGGAGTTCTGGAAAATATCAAGGAGCAAAAAAAAGGAGGGATGAACTGCATGTGAAAAGGAAAGGGAACCATGATTTTTTTCTACTTTCATTGAAATTCATTTGTTCCTTGTTAGATTCTGTATGATATCTGTAGGCACTGCTTGGCAGGAGAAAGGAAGATCTTGATGTTCGAAGATGATGAAGTATCATCAATTGTATCCCTCCCCCTGGTGGAGGGATACTCATATCAGAATCAAAGCCCTAGAGTTCTTACTCATATCAGTACTCATATCAGAATCAAGGCCCTAGAGTTCTTAATATTCCATTTAGTCAGGTGCTATATATTTTTTACCACTGTGGTCCTCAGCACTCTTATTCTCAACCTTCTCCCAAGGGGGTCTCATTCACATCCATGACATCAGTTGTTGCTTATTTACCCAAATTCCTATCACCTACCCCTATTCTCAACTGCTGACCTTAATATCCAATTACCTTCCAGCATTTTTACTTGGATGCCTTAAAGGAACATGAAACCAGTGTATCCAAAACTGAGTTTATGATTTTCTGCTTGGTAAATCTACGTCTCCAGTGTTCTTTGCCTGAGGTTTGGCCCCATCATTTGACATTTGGTCATGCCAGATGACCATGGCTCATTTTTTTCTCTCACCACCTTTCACATCAGTCAGTTTTAGCTCCTAAATACTTCTTGAATATGTCCTTTTCTCTCCATCTCCATGGCTATCAGTCTAATTCACCCATCATCTCTCACATGAACTGATGACTCATCTCCCCAAATCATTCTTGTCCCATGCCAATCATATTCCACACAGAAACCAGGGTGAGATTTGAAAGTGACAAATTTGATCGCAGTTTGTCCCTACTTAATATTTGTTGATAGCATATCATTTTTTTCCTGATATACCGCATAACCTTTAATGATAACCCAGAAAATGCTGGGTGATCACCTCCTGCCAGCCTCATCTTATGCCTTATGGTCTTTTCTTTCAGTTCTTTAAATACAGGGTTTGGCACAAATAACACCCCCTTTTTAAATAAAATCTTTTATTACAAAACCATAACCATGTAATTCTGTTACATAACAATATAACACTCAAGCATACCATATGACATTTTATGTGAAATGTTCAAATTAAAACTATAAATTATTACACCCATATTATTACCCTACCAACCACAGTCAAGTAGGCGTTACTTCTTCTGGACCCTGTGAATCAAGTTTCTTTCCATATTGGAATCTTTGCACATGCTTTTTTATTTAGCTGGAATATTCTCAAAAGGATTTTCTACTCTTATTGTCACCTTAATTCACATATCTTCAAAGGAAGCCTTCCTTGACACTATGAACTAAATTTTGTGCCTCTATCCCTTTCTCAAATTTATATGTTGGAGCCCTAATCTCCATTGTGTTGTTATTTGGAGATAGACCTTTGGGAAGTTATTAGGTTTAGATGAGGTCATGAGGATAGGGCCCTCATGCGGGGCCGAGTGACCTTGTAAGAGATACCAAAGAACTAGTGCGCCCGTTCTTGCTCTCTCTCTCTCTCTCTTTCTCTCTCTGGAACACAAGAAGAAGGCAGGTGTCTGTAAGTCAGGCAGTAAGCCCTCACCAGAAATCAATCATGCTGGCACCCTGGTCTTGGACTTCCAGTCTCCAGAACTGTGAAAAAATAAATCTCTATTGTATAAGCCTCCCAGTGTATGGTATTATGTTTTAGCAGCCCTAATCAACTAATACACTTGACTAGCCACAAACTAGTCAGGATTCCCTTTTATACACTCTTGGAGCCCTTTGTAGTTTTCTCTCTTAGTCTTTAGGCTTGGTAAGGCAAGGGACAAGTTGTTTCTTGAACATTGCTCTAGTTCCAGCTTCCAGCACAGTATCTGAATAAAATATGTATGTTAAATCATATTTGTATGAAGTATACAATTTACAAATATGATATATAAGTATCATATACTTCAAATGTGAAGTATACAATTACTGTGATGTTCATTAGTACTTACAAACAAATATAATATCCTATTTTGGTCCATATCCTTTTTGTAAAACCTTACCACAAAAAAGTATCTCTTCCTAGAATTCCTTGATTGCATTGATAGTTCATGTGCCTGATGCCATAACCATCTTTTTAGAAAACCAACTAAGAAAACTGTCAGTCGTGGTTGGGTTCTTGAAGCCAAGAATTTTTATCAGTGCTCTTATTACTAGGAAAAAAGGTAGAAGAGGCCGAGGTTTAGCTTTCTCTAGGGCTTTTAACCTGTATTGGTACTGGTGCTTTGATACTAGTCAAAACTGGTGCTTTTTTTGAGCATTTTACTTACATAAGGTTAAGGTGAAGGGTAGTGTTGTTGGGATTTGACTGTCATGATATTATCCAGTCCCTTGTCTTGCAGACTGGCATTATACCATTGGCCATACCTCAGGTATTATTTGATCTGAGAACTTTATTCGGATGAGGGGCAGTTGGCTTATTCACAACATTATTCAGATTCAAGTTATTCTTTTCAGGAAAGATTGTTAAGGAACCCGAAGGCTGTATGTTGTTCAGTGGACCTCAACATACTTTTGGAAAATTCTAGAGAAAAGAGCACAGATTCTATAGCTTTACTGAGTATGACAATATTTCTGAATAATAACCAGGACTGAGTAACCCTCTCTCCCATTTGTCCAGGAAATTTTTGTCCTCTCACATGGAAATGCTATAAGTGATATAAAATTATATGGCTTTTTATGCTTCAAGCTCTAATTTGGCTATTCTTTCCATGCAGCCAAAAGTATTAGTTTACGAATGTATTAAATATATTAGTTTACTAATGTTGATGTAATGAATTATCACAAACTTGGTGTTTTAAAACAACAAAATTTACCTTAAATTTCTCGAGATCAGAAGTCAGAAATAAGTCTTAGAAGGATAAAAGTCAGTGTCAGCACAACTGCTTCTAGAGGTTCCAGAAAAGACTGTTTCCAGTTTCTAGAAGCCACTTGTATTCCTTAGTTTGTGCCTCCTTCCCCCACCTTCAAAATACTCCACCCCACCTTCTTTCACCCTCTTTTCTGACTCTGATCTGCTGCCTCCCTCTTATACTCGTGTGACTACATTGGGCTCATCTGGATAATCCAAGATAATGATTATTTTCTCCTTAACTTAATCACATTTACAAAGTCCCTTTTGCCCTGTAAGGTAACGTATTCAAAGGTTCTGGGGATTAGTATGTGGATATCTTTCTGGGGGGCCGTGGTGGCATTACTCTGTTTATCATAGTGAAATAGCTCAAACAACATATTTCTAAAGATACAAATCAGGCAAGATTTAAGTCTAGAAACAAAAGTTTAGCATGTCTTTTTTTTTCCTAGTGCCTTACTTAAGGTCTTGATTTTCCCACATAAATTGCCATCTACATATTGTGGCTACTTGTTATCAGTTTCTATAATTAAGTTCCAAGCTTTGCTCAGATGTGAAGGATAATCATTTGTTAGCTTAAGTTAGACCTCTGATATAATATAATTTACCTTGTGACACTGTAAAGAGAGTAAGAAGACTTTAAGAATGGGAGACTATGCATTTCATGCTTACATAGGAATTTCTGGCATATTACCACCAAAAGCAACAAAAGTTCACCAAAAGCAGCAAAAATTAGAGGGAATTAAATATAATCCAATTCAATCTTCAAGATACAACTTCAGTGTTATCTATTTTATGAACTCAATGCTGACTTCGCTGGGTAGAACTTGGCACTGCTTCCTCTTCACTATGATAGTGTGCTGTAAATACCTCTATTACAGTGTTTACCACATTGATGTATTCATCTGTGTATATGACTGCATCCTAAACTACCAATAAGATCCTCCAAGGCAAGGACTCTGTTTTGTTTTCCTTAGTACTAATGCTGCCTAAAACAGTGTCTGACACCTAGCTGGTGTTTTATTGATGCTTTTTGAGGGGATGCATTTTTTCGCCGTCCCGTTTGACATCTCTTTGCTGGCTCACTTGTAGCATTGACTGGGGAACACAATGACACTGGTTGAAAAAGTATAGATGAATCAACAAAAATCTGCCTCCAACCCTGAGAAAGCAAATCTGATCACACACCCCTGATTATGATGGGTCAGTAGCATTATTTGCCAGCACCAGTCATGTTCTAATACATAATCAAGACAGGCACATAGCCACAGATACAAGACTAGTGATAAAGACAATAAGTCTTTCTTTAGAGGAATAAAATAGGATATAAGTATTTTAATGAAAATTTAAACTGCATTAACTGAATAAAGTAGATCTAAACAAACTATTAGAAACAGGTAGTTCTATAGCTATGTTTAAGGCGCATGAATCTGATAAACCTTTTTATAATACTAGGAACCTTTAAACTTTCATATTCTCTTTCAGTTTTCTTTTTTACAGATTAAAAAAATCTTGCTTTTATTTTTTAAAGCTACATCAAGGTAAAATTGATACACAAAGTTGCTCATATTTAATGTATACATATTGATGAGTTTGGATGTATGCATACATTATCACCACAATGAAGGTACTTAACATACCCATCACCTCCAAAAATTCCCTTGTGTTCCTGTGTGTTTGTGTGTGTGCAAATGTGTATGCATATGTATGTTGTAGTAACACAATGTGAAATTTATCTTTTTAACATTTTTTAAAGTATGCAATAACATATTGTTAGTTGAGTGTTATGTTGAACAGTGAATCTCTAGAACTTACTCATTTTGCATAACTACAGTTTCATATCCATTAATCAACAACTCCTCATTTTCCCTCCCCCAACCCCCAGGCACCTACATTCTGTTGTCTGCTTCTGTGAGTTTAACTATTTTAGATACCTAATGTAAGTGAGACCATGCAATAGTCCTTCTGTGATGGGCTCATTTTATTCAGCATAATGTCTTCTGGGATGAATTTATTTTGTTGCATATGTCAGGATTTCCTTCTTTTTTAAGGTTAATATTCCTATATTAGAAATTATATTCACATTTTCTTTATCCATTCATCTGTTGATGGATACTGCATTGTTTACATATTTTGGCTATGGTGAATAATGATAAAATGAACATGAAAGTGCAGGCACCTCTCTGATATCTGGATTTTATTTCTGCTTAATAACTGCTTTCATCATTTTGGTGAATAACTGCCTTCATTGTTTCAGTTTCTTTGAGCTTCACCATAGCTTTCTAAAAGTTTGGCTACAGAAGAAAGCTTTTTAAATGTGTTACTGGTAGTGATCATTGAACTTCCTGGGGCCAAGTGTTGGGGTCCTTTAGCCACTGTCTTTGCAGTGGCTGTCCATACCAGCCTAGCCGATGCTCTCCAGAAGGCCCAGGAACGTACCATCAGTCATTTCAATACTGACTCAGCATCAGGATTGCTTGTGCTGCTTTCTAAAGATGAAAATCTAGGAACGCACCTGAGATCTTGCTTTGGGAAGTCTGGAGAAGAGTCTGATTAATTTTCAAAAGTCCCTGGGAAATTCTGATGTACAGCTAGTGTTGGAAACATGTGAGTAAGTTTAAGCATGGAGAAAACTGTGTGAAGAGGCGGGTCTGAAGCAGAAGATATTTCAGCTCACACCCTCACAAGATTATGTTTACCACATGGTTGTCAGTGGTAGTTGTCAACTGTGTTTTGTGTATTAAATACCAATGCATTTTTCAAGATGATAAATAAATGAAATAATGAATATAATGAACTTGAGATAGTTTTTCTTATTATGGATTCTGAGCTAATTTCCTTTTTTGTTTAATTTTTTTCTTTTTGGTCAGCTCAGATCAACTCTGTAATAGGCTGTTCTATCAGGGGCAAATTTTTCTCTGAAGGAAGAGGAGTGATATTAAGAATCTAAGCTTATTACATCTGTATTTCATCACATTATAAATAGGAAGGGTCAAAAGAGTTACTGTTATTAGATGGGAATATATATATATATGTAAGTATATATATACACACAAAATATATAAATGTACATATTATATAAACATGGGGTTGAGATATTCATATACCTATTCATGCATCTGTATGACATGTCACTTCATCATCAACTGAAAAAAAGCCTTTGTGAATTTCCTGGAGAGTAATTCAGAAATAATCAGATTGATATTCAAAAGATGTTTTTCTCTTAGGGAAAAGCAAAAAAAAAAAAAAAAAAAGGCATTCTTATGTCATTCTCTCATAGCATTCTAATCTAGGGGAAAAAGAACCCTAACAGACCTTTTCAGAGAGTCAGTTGGAATACCATAGTCTATTCTTTCTCTTGGTCACTTTTAAAGCTTGGAGAAGAACAAGATCTTATTGAGAAGAAAATGAGAGGAAGAGATTTTTCCATTTTTACCTTTGACCTCCCTGAGTGTTCTCAACCTGCTTTCAGCTTCCCAGATTTCCCCCTTTCCACCAACTCCTAAGATACTATTGTCTCCGGGTCACAGTATACTCCATCTATTCTCCTTGGATGACATAATTCATTCATATTACACCTGAAATGATGATGATGACTTACAAATTTATATGTCCACTTTGATGACCTATATATACCCCATAGTTTACATGTATAAAGTTAACCTTGGTGTATTTCCATCCAAACTTGCTCTATTCCCTGTCCTTGCAAGCTCTGCGGTTGTGCTTTTATGTCTTCAATTAACCTACCAATAAACTAGGACACCTTCATACCCTCCTGGCTCATCCTCTCTCATACCCAACTCTACCATAGTCTACTTGCTTAATTAAGGAAGTTGCAGTTAGCAGTTCCCTTTCTCCTTTTCCTCCCCTGCTGCCTTGGTTTACACTCATTGCATCTCACATAGAAATACCATTGTAGTATCTTTAAGTTTTTCCCCACCTCTAGGCTCATAATCTATTCTCTCTGTTGCTGAGAAGAATCTTCCTGAAATATAAATCTAATCATAAGATTCTCCTGGACTATCCTCAAAAGCTTTACTTTCCATTATCCATGCCATAAAGACTCAAACTCCTTAATGGGCATATGAAGCCCTACAAGTTTTGGTCTCTTTTTTATACCCCTCTAGGTTTATATTTTTCTTCAATATTCAGTGAACCTAAAACTCCAGGTATTCTAAACTGTGCACATCCTCAAATTCTTGAGGTTGTTTCATATTCCCGCACCACTGCATCCCACTGATCCCTCAGCTGGAAGCGCCTGTCATGCCTCTCCCTGAACACCTAATGGACACTTCTGCATCTTCCAGAATCACTTTCCAGTCACCTGTTTGTGAAATCCCATCCTTCAGTGGAGTTGTGTAGTTCCAGTGTTGTGCTGACACTGTTTCATGTTTTTTTCCCCAAAAGTGACAGACTACATTGGTGTAGGGAAAGTACTATTTGTAATTAAGTCTTGGTTGTCCAATTAGTACATTATTGTTTCTTTTTCAGTATCCTGATCTGGAACTACCTATCTTCCCCAGCATTTTTTAAAAATACATATTGTTTACCAAATTAAAGAGAATATTGCAAAATATCCTTAGTACTGATATATCAAAATCAAATTCACCAAATATATAAATTAGTGGCTATTTACTTAAGTTGGTTACGAAGCACTGAGTGAATGCCTTCTTGGCACCCACTGTCATGCCAAGCATAGTGCTGGACACTGGAATTCAGAAGTTGGGGACACACAGTCCCTTTCCTTAGAGATCATAGTCTAGAAGAAAAAAATGGAGATATTTCTTATACAAAATTGTTTATTATAGGCTTTCTCTCAGCAATGATTTTATCAGGAGATTTTAATATATCTTTTTATTTATATGGTACCTTTTCTGGATGCTTTTGGTTGTATGTTGGATTCTTAAAATGGAACACACCTATAGATTTCATAGAAACACTATTCCAAATTGAGGCAGGAGGAACTGTTTTACCCATTTTTATTATATAAGGTTAAAGCTTTCAGAGTTTGCCAGAGACACACTGATTTAAAAAAAAAAAGAAGGGCATTGAACAAGACTATCTTAACTTTGCCAATCTGCCTGTGACAGATGAAGGCACTAAAAGGCTCAGCCATCATATCCAGCTATCTGTTAGGTGATGCTTGCTGCATCTGAAATCCTGAAATAGGGCAAGCCTCTCACTGAGCAGGAGGCAGTGCTGCAGGCACCACAGGTTGCTCAGTAGATCACCTAATGGCCATGTCCTTCCCCTGAAGCCTAGAAGAGAAATAACAGTGGTATCCGTGACTTGCAAGTCCAATTCTATACAACAGTCACTGTGGACAGATTAGAGAGAAGCCAGATGCAGGGAACTAGCAATCTCACAGCAGCTGTTAACAAACAACAAAGTAGAAACCTGAATGTGTAGTTTTGCTCTTCCTTGTTGTAGTTGATTTGATAACCTGTCTCACAGATGTGCTGTTTTCCAGGGCCCATCATTTCGGCAGTATTAACCAGATTCTGGTTGGGTTTTTTAGTTCAGTCCAGTGTCATCAGGGCCTGATCTCCAGGTCTAGAATCTGAAAGCTCATAGTATGACCAGATATGACCCTATTCAGTTACTTGATAATCATTTGCTTCCACTGTATGCCAGGTACTTTGCTAGTAAATGACCTTTGTAATAATTTCTTCTCTGATATATTGGCCACCTTCCTCAGCTACAGGTTCCATCTGTGAATGAATCATACAATTCCATGTGGGAGGTCTCTGTCTCCCCAATCCACCACTGTCCTAAGCCTGAGAAGTCTCTGTTTTTCAAGTATCACCAACTATGACAAACTCCTTGATTCTCCTCCCAAGTTCTCCTCCTCCTAGCCTAGGAGATTTTTAGTCATGAAAGTGGGAAGATTTGGCATGTTCTCATCTGGTGTTCTCCAAATCCACAGAGAATTCTTTCTATTTCTTCAACTGAGATACAGACTTGGAATTCTTATTTGCTTGTTTGATTGATTGTTTTGGTGTCATCCCTTACTTGAGGCAATGAATGCAAAATGAGCTGGCTGAATGAATGGAGTAAAGGCCAAAGAATATGATAACATAAGTTTAAAAAGGCTTGTTTATTTATTTAAAATATTTTTCTGTCACTGAAAAATGCTTGGTGGAACTAGAATTTGAAAAAGAGGGGGCATTTCATAACCCTATTGAATATTCTGTTTAGATCAGGAAGAAATCTAATAAAAGTTCCCTGCTGTGTAAGCCTGGCCTTCAGTAAACATGACAGTGATGTGTCTTTCCTCCACAGTCATTATTGGACAAGGCACTCACAACTTTTTCTACACTTACTCTCTTACCCTCAATGCATCTGCCTTCTGAAGATTTTCCAGACTCATTACTGCTCATGTTAGTCCCAAGGATGCCTAGCTCTCTTCCTATTAAGTAGTATTATCATTACTATTTTGGGCTTTTCAAATTTCTCTAATTTCTTGCATTTTGAGTCCACTATAAATTTTGTTTTTTGTTTTAATTGAATGTATTGGGGTGACATTGGTTAATAAAATTATATAGGTTTCAGGTTTATAATTTTATCATGCATCATTTGTGTAATGTATTGTGTATTTTCTACCCCAATTCAAGTTTCCTTCAATCATCATTTATTCCCTCTTTACCCTCATCTACCTCCCCCAACCCCTTCTCTTTCCCTCTGGCAATCATCAAACTGTTGTCTGTGTCTATGAATTTGTTTTTGCTTAATCCCTTCACCTTTTTCACCCAGATCCCCCCTCAACCTCTCTCCCTTCTGACAGCTGTCAGTCTGTTTTCTGTATTTATGATCTGTTTCTGTTTTGTTTGTTAGTTTATTTTGTTCATTAGATTCCAGATATAAGGGAAATCATATGGTATTTGCCTTTCACTGAATACTATTCTATAAGCTTTGACTTCATTTAAAGCCCTTCTTTATTTTAATAATATTGGTAATGTTTAACTTGATACATCAAAGGCAAACCAGGGACAGAAAGCTAGACTTAAAAGCATGGCAAATATTTGGTTGCACATAGCTTACAGACTTGAACATTGGGACTCAAATATTATTTATGCAACAGTCCTAAAGTAGCAAGTGAAAACAGCTCTCCCAGTCCATCATGGCTCACATTCAGCTGTGCTAAGGACCCTTACTCCTACTTCTGGTTAAGCCCCAAAGACTTTAGAGAAGTAACTTCTGCCAATTTTAGTGTGTGCTTACAATGGAATCAATTAATTCTCTGAAACCACAGAAGACAAAACTGAGGGTAGATTTTAGTGGGGGGTAGATTTGTTTCTGTGTGTCTGTCTCTACACTATGACTCCTTTGAAGGCAGGACATGCATATTATTCATTTTTGAATGTTCAGCTTCCAACTAGAAACAAGGTGTCTGACAAATAGGGTGTGCCCAATCAATGTTTATTTAGCTAGATTGAGCTCAACTAATACATGAGGTCTTTCCAGAAGGTATCCAGCCATGTAATATGAAAAATAGAGACATTTATTAAAGAAGATACAAGACACAAGAAACACTATACATAGAATAATGACACGTAAGTTCCCTTCAAAGTAGGCACTTTGTGAACCTCACATAATTCTCCCAATCACCATCAGCTGCCCTTTGTATTTTCCTGATCTCATCAGCAGTCTGAAATCTCTTCCCTTTCTAAGGTGATTTGAGTCTTGGGAAAAGTCAGAAGTCACAGGGCACCAAATCTAGGCTGTAGGAGTACTCACTCACTTGGGTGATTGGATGTTGCTGCAAAAACTTCTGCACGAGATGTGCTGCATGAGTGGGCATATTGTTGAGATGAAGCTGCCAATCACCAGTTGCCCATAGTAATGGCCTTCTGAATCATCTGAATAGTTTCTGTGTAGAAATGTTCAAGCTTAACACAAAATTTGATGCTGTTCCATTCCTCTACTCTCTCAATAAATTTGCATGTGACAGCCACACAGTATACGTGCTCCCTGTGTCTATACCCCCATTGACCATTACCATGAAGTTGTCATTGTTCACACATGCCCTTTCCTATCCACTCTCCCTGACTGCCAGGTTACATTGATGTTGTACAAGCCATTCTTGTTGTATTAACAATGGTTGGGCTTTTTCTGGACATACCTCATAAAGTTAAAAACATTAATTTATTCATCCAATCTGTATTAAGTACCTACTGTGTAATAAATGTGTTAGGTACTAGGGGTACTAGAGAGCTTAACCACAGACCTTCCCTTAAGAACTTTAACGAGGACTTCCAGCCAAGATGGAGGCATAGGCAGATATGCTTTGCTTCCTCACACAACCAAAAGAAGGACAACAAATAAAAAACAAACAAACAAACAACCAGAACTGCCAGAAAACTGAACTGTATGGAAGCGCAATGACCAAGGAGTTAAAGGGGAAACATTCAACCAGACTGGTAGGAAGGACAGAGATGGGCAGCCAGGGCAGGGAGGATGTCCAGCAAGGTGGAAGACTGGGCAGGTGAGGTGGTGGCTGGTGGACCAGGTGGTCCCACATTCAAATGTGGATAAACTGTGAGGAACAACTGGGGAACAAAGCAGACCATGCAACCCAGGGTTCTAGCATGAGAAATTAAAGCCTCAAAATCTCTGGCCAACAAAAACCTATGGGGTTTGTAGTGGTGGGAGAAACTCCCAGCCTCACAGAAGATTTCATTAGAGAGACTCATGGAGTCCCAGAAAGTATACAAACACCCACCTGGGAATCAGCACCAGAAAGGCCCAATTTGCTTGAGGGTAGCAGAGGAAGCGACAGAAAGCAGAGCAAGAGCCAAGCAAGCAGCATTGTTCCCTCTACCATATACAGTACCTCAATGCAGTAATGTGGGTTGTCCTGCTCTGGTGAATACCTGAGGCTCTGCCCCTTACTACATAACAGGTACGCCCAGAGAAAGAAATATGGCCCAAATGAAATAACAGGTCAAAACTCCAGAAAAAGAACTAAGCAACAAGGAGCTAGCCAACCTATCAGGTGCAGAGTGTGAAACACTGGTATTCAGATGCTCATAGAAATGATTGAGTATGAATGTGAAATAGAGGAAAAAGTGAAGGCTCTGCTAAGTGAAATAAAGGAAAATATACAGGGAACCAACAGTGAAGGGAAGGAAACCATAACTCAAATCAATGATTTAGACCAGAAGGAAGAAATAAACATTCAACCAGAACAGAATGAAGAAACAAGCATTCAAAAATTGACAGAGGCTTAAGAGCCTCTGGAACAACTTTAAACATTCCAACACCCAAATCATAGAGGTTCCAGAAGGAGAAGAGGAAGAGTCTGAAATTGAAAACTTATTTGAAAAAATAATGAAGGAAAAGTGCCCCAATCTGGTGAAGGATGTATACTTCCAGGAAGTTCAGGTAACTTGGAGAGTCCCAAAGAAATAGGACCCAACTAGGAATAGACAAAGACACATCATAATTACATTATCCAATATTAAAGATAAGAAGAGAATCTTAAAAGCAGTAAGAGAAAAGAAGGCAGTTACCTACAAAGGAGTTCCCATAAGACAATGAATTGATTTTTCAAAAGAAACCTTGCAGGCAAGAAGGTGCTAGAAAGAAATATTCAAAGTCATGAAAGTCAAGGACCTACATCCAAGATTGTTCTATCCAGAAAAACTGTCATTTAGAACGGAGGGGCAGATAAAGCAAGCACTTCCCAGATGAGGTAAAGTTAAAGGAGTTCATCATCACCAAGCCCTTATTATACGAAATGTTAAAGGAATTTATCTAAGAAAAAGAAGAAAATCAAAACTATGAATAGTAAAATGACAACAAACTCAACTATCAACAAGTATCAACAATTGTATCCAACACCCCCCCCCCAAAAAAAAAACAAACAAAACTAAGCAAACAACTAGAACAGGAACAGAATCACAGCAATGGAGATCACATGAAGGGTTATCATCAGGGAGGGATGAAAATGGAGGAAAGTTACAGGGAATAAGAAGCATAATTGGTAGGCACAAAATAGACAGGGGGAGTTAAAAATAATATGGGAAATGGAGAAGCCAAAGAACTTATATGTATGACACATGGACATGAACTAAGGTTGGGAAAATGTTGGTGTGTGGGAGTGCAGGGCAGAGAGGGATAAAGGGTAGGGAAAAAAATGGGACAATTGTGATAGCATAATCAATAAAATATACTTAAAAAAGAACTTTGAAGAGACAGACACAATGCAGTGAAAAGGACATTAACTTTTGAATCAAGACTTGAACTCTGTTTCTGCCACTTGTCATCTGGTAAACACTGGACATGTCACTTAAGCTCTCTAGACCCCAGGTTCTTCACTAAATAAAAAAAGAGGTAATAACTACTTCACAGTATTGTAGTAAAGATTAAATGCAAGCATATGGGATAAATTTTACCTTCAGTTGTTGTAGTCAGCCCTCTCCCCTATTCCTTCATCAATATCTGAATAAACAGAGAAAGAAACAGATTTTACTCACTCAGATGAGAACAGAGTGTTTCTGTGGAGTTGAGTGATGCTTCCAGGCTCATAAAGCTAGTGACTTACGGGAGAAGATTCCAACCAGCATCTGCAGAACCAGAGAGATTTCCATCCTACATCTCACAGCTCCATGGACTGGGGTTCTCTGATGAAAGCCAGTCCCCTTCCCTCACTGTAATCTTGCTCATAGCAATCATACCTTCCAAGTGAAGTCTTACTCCCTGTCTCTTTTTGCATGCCTGACTGAGAATTTTTTTTAAAGATTTCATTTATTTATTTCTAGAGAGGAAGGGAGGGAGAAAGAGAAGGAGAGAAACATCGATGTATGAGAGAAACATTGATTGGTTGCCTCTCAAATGTCTCCAACTGGGGGGACCTGGCTTACAACCAAGGAATGTGCCTTGATGGGGAATCAAACTAGTGATTTTGGTTTACAGGATGACGCTCAGTCCTCTGAGCCACACCAATCAGGGCCAGACTGAGAATCTTTTTGGTCTTGTCTTTCTCCTTCTAAGAGTTTGTGGGGATTTTTTTGTTTTGTTTTGTTTTGTTTTGTTTTTTAATTTATGGTTTGGAAGAGACAGGCAAATATTTGGTCAGGCTCAGGTTCTGGCAGCGAATCACCTTGACTTTGATATGCTTCTGTTGTGAGTTTGCCCAGAAGACAAGAGCAAAAGAATTTCCCACAGAGGGAGCACAGACTAGGAGTTTTACATGTAATTGATTGAAATTTGAGATTACCCAGATTTCCATCATTCATGGACTCAGCTGTTTAAAAGAAGTGGTATCTTGCTTAATCATTTCCCCAACCTTTTAATCCTTTCCCTGTTGATAATCACTGCCTAGCATATTTCTTGCTGCTGAGACAGTGGGCAGGCAGCTGGTACAGCTCATAGCAGATTCTAAGGTTGCTCCTCAGGGGGTTGGCAAAGGATACCCTGTGAAGCTGAAGGTTTAGAAAAAAATGTGTTTGCTTCCTTTACTCTGGAGAGTGAGCAATCAGTCCTGGGCTTTTCCTTTCTAAACTGTTTATGCTTATAAAGGAAATAATTAATCTGTGTGAAAGTGGATTTTTTTCTAAGCATTTTCTGCTTTGGTGGCTAATTTACATGTATGTTATAGGAACTTTGCAAATTGATTTGGGAACTTTGTTCTGTGCAGCCTGTTTATACTAATTGTGTTTCTAGGATGTCTTTACCAGGTAACATAGGGTAACATTTGTTATTAATTTAAAATTGTTAACTATTTATCACTTTCAAAAAGCTAGTCAGTTGTCTAGTTATTTGACTACACTTGGAATTTTGGATGATTGGCATTGCCATTCTCTTCCAGGTAGTTAGTGTCCAGACTCTCTCCCCAAAGAGGGCCACTCAGAGTCATCCAAGAGCATCACACAGACTGAGCTAGGTAAGGCAGAAATGCATTCATGAGCTCTTAATGGCCACATATGGGGTGTAGTGAAAGGATTAATTCTGGATTATAAATGTATCTTTTAGGGTCCCCCTTCCCTCTTAATGGTTTCATTTCAAGTGCCAACTCTGATTAATTGATGGTGGGCCTTATAGAAAAGAAATCTCTCTGGGGAAGGATTCTGAGGCTGTATCCAGACTTGTGGAGATAAAGGCCTTCATTGATTAGCAGTGTGTACCTTGAATGCAGCAAGAGTCAGAGATGGTCACACCCTGGACACTACCCCTGTTGGCCTGTAAAGTTGTAGATTCTATGCAGCTGCCTCACAGGAATGACAGAGAAGAGTCTCTCATGCATTTTTTGTGGACGGGGCTTTAAGCAGGGTACCTCTAGTTTCTGTCAAGCCCTTCTTAACCTGTGTAGGCAGGTTTTCCTTAGCGTAAACCTAATGTGGTCTGTTAACCTGTCCTGACATGTTATTTCTGTGTATAAATAATTTACTCTTCAATATCTTGAATTTTCACATCTTGATGCCTTAGTTTAAGATATCTCCTCTATCTGAAAACACTGTCCTTTCTTCATTTGGAAATTCTTCTCACTGTTTATGGGCCACCTCAAATACTGTCTCCTTTGCTGTCTGCAAAGCTTTCTCTGACCTTCTCAGGCAGGAAGAATGACTCTCTTTTTCATCTCTCCAAAGACTTCAGTTGACTCTATTACTACACCTGCCACATTGCTCCGTAATTATTCACATGCCAGAATCTAGCTGGGAACATTAGACATGTGTTTGTAGACTTCAAGTGGATTAAGCATTCTTCTAAAAGCCCACAGTTCCTTAAAGCTGTTGAATTTCTAAACTGTATTTAAAGAGAGTATAGTGGGAGCAAATATGATGACAGTGGTGACTGGAAGGGTAGAGGGAGGGAGATAGTAAAGAAAAGAGAAAGATGTAATTGATGTAGAGTCAGCAGAGAAGACAGTGATCAGGGAAGGACATTTAGAGACAGGACGAGGGAACAAATCCAGGCCGATGCATGTAAGTGTGTGTAGAGCTTCTGAATGCCCTCAGAGTGATAGGACACTACTGACTCTGCCCTAGGTGGGTACGGGTATATTCAGTACACTCAAAGCTTTGCAAGTTTATTTGACAGCAGTAGAGTAAATTCTTGCCTTGTCAGAAGAGAAATAGTGGGGGCTCAGATGAGCTAGAAAGCTTACTTTCCTTCTAAAGCCTTTCAAATTCTCATTTAACAACACCGTGGACATGAAAGCAAGCGTGTGCTGGAGGATTGAGCTACAACCGTTGGAACACTTCTGCCTGTGTTAGATAGTCTTCAGTAGGGTGTGTAGAAGTGAACAGTCTATTCAATCAATGTATTGCTCTCCACTGCCTTGAGGAAAGTACCCCTTCCCAGGTAGTGCTTAATTCTCTTAAAATTACCTGAAAGTTTATAAAGAAATTTCATGTGTTTCATTTCAATGGAGACTTACCAATTTTTGAAAAAATCTAGCCCAAACGGATGTAGAACTGTCTTAATTTTAAACATGTAGTAGTTCAGAGAGGTTATGCAACTGGCTCAAGGCTGAAGTGAATAGCCAGCTAGCCTTTAAACCTGGATTCTCAGTGTACTGAGTCCCATGCTTCTTTTTTTTTGAACTTCCATAACATTTTTGCTGTATTTCTTTTACCACATTCTTCCTTTATTTTATTAACTTTATATATTCTTATTGTATCTCTCCCATTAGGCTCCAAGCACCTTGAAGTTCTTTGTTGTCTGTTTCTTCTGATGAAGCCCACATGGTTCTAGCACAGTGCCTTGTTCTTAGCAAGTACGAAATATACATGTTAGTTTAATGTGCCAATAATGAAGGAATAAAAGAATGCAGGGATTAAAGAATGAGATAAATAACAAAGCTAATAATCCCATAATAATGTCAATTAAGTGGTTTCCCTTTTCTCGGACTAGCTGTTGCATGTTAAAGGGTAAAGAAAAATCCACCTGAGATACTCACTTAACTGAGGAGACCTATGAAGGAAGAAACGAAGCTATAGAGCTTAATTGAGGAAATAGTTAGACATCATCAAATAGGGAATTTCTGATGGAGAAGGCAGTCTCAGGTCAGAAGCATTAGAAGAATGAAATTGGACAATCCATTATTGGACTGAAGGCTTTTAAAGATGGAGTTGTGAACTTTACCATCCACATAGACAGCCAGGCCTGAAAAATTAAAGGTCAGCTTTAAACTGTGATAAAAGATCTGCATTAAATGATACAGCTATATAATAGGTCAGGTAAATCCTGAGCCATCATGAATTGGCTAAGGAGCTTCGTAGGGAGTAGAAGGATAGGAAACAGGGAATGGGGAGGGGTGTTGTCCCCTTTCTCAGGGAAGGAAGTAGTATTTGTTAAGCTCCCTCTGGATGTCAGTTACTACGCCAGTAGTATGAGTATGAAAGTGCTCAAATGATAGGAAATCAAGACTCAGCAGATGTTAGTAATAGCAGAAGTGAAACAGCTAGTAGCAGAGCTGGGCTGTCAATCCAGCCACACTGAACTTTTCTCAGGCTCGTGAATGTCTCACACTCTAACTCATTTCCAGGGTTCTGCACATGCTGATCCCCTTTCTCCTTCCCCACCTGACCCTCTCTACCAAGATATTGTATCTATTTTTTACCTCTCAGCTTACATTACTACGCCTGCAATTAGTTCCCTGACCCTCAAACCAGAGAAAGGTATCCACTTCTGTGTTCATACAATAGCGTATAATACTACCAAATATGATTTATGGTACTTCTCATACTGAATTGGGATTATTTGATCACTTCTTTGTCTCCTTCTTATTCAATATGAGCTCTATAAAGACAGGGACCGCATCTACTTTTCTTGTTAGTCCCTGGCACACAGCATAGTGCATGACACATAGTAGGTGGTCAGCAAATATGTACTGGATGAATAAATAATTAGATGTTCTTTCTGACTCGAAGCTTATGCCTGTTCTATTCTTATTACATACACCTACACCTGCTCTTCCCTTCTTGGCTAAGCCAATTCCCATTTGGCTTTCAGGGAAATTCTCTTTTCTTTAATGCTTTATCACTTGACTTTTATATTTCAAGTTAAGTGCTTTGGATTAGATATTAAAGTACAACATTCTAGGATATTAGCTATTGTGCCAAGCTGCCAGTAATCTGGCAATTGCAGAGAAGGTCGAGTTTGGCCTGCTACTACTGCCAACACAGATATCCTTTATGATTCTTTTGCAGACACTATTAGATGATTCGTCAGATGCATTTCTTTACCTGGAAGTACAGTGCACAGATGAGATAGCTTTCTGACAGTGGGTGGAGGGGAATGTGAATAATGGTGTGAATGAAAGTACCATTAAAATTGATTTTTTTATTTTAATCAATAGAAAATCCTAGTTCACACACGTAAAATATATTCTACCTACAAATGAAACCCTTGCTTCAACTGTCAGGAAATTATGTTCCAAAGGTAAGTCATTCAGTAAGTACTTAATGAGTTTTCTCTGTTATTGTGCTGGGCCCCACTCAGATAGAGTTGGGGTGGTGAAATATAGATTGTGGGCCACACCTGGAGGAGCTTACAATATTATTGTAGGGGTGAGATTAACACATGTGAATTAATTAAGAAAGCAAGAAATCATATTGTTTAATGCCAATTCATGAATCATGACAATACATATAAAAGGATTTTGAAGAAGGTCGAAATTCATTCATTTGCTCACTCAACCAGTGTGTATTGATTTTTGGTTGCGTGCGAAACACTGTGTTAAGCCTTGGGGAGGCCAAGATCAATCCAACCAATCTCTGCCACTAAAGAGCTGCCAAAGCGTTGAGATTACATGGACAGTTGTGACAGTGATGTGAAGGACAGGGATGCTGAGAAGCACACAAATGGCTCTTCCTGAGAAGTCAGGGATGCTGCATAGAGGTGATGACTTTTGACCAAGTCTTAAATCAGAAATCACAATTTTCATTTTCTCAAGAAGGAAGTAAGCCAGTTTTTTTAAAAAAATCTTGCCTCTACATCATATTGACTGTTATCATTAGCAATAGATGTTAAATTGTATAGTGCTGAAAGGGATGAAGAAATCAGAGGTATTTTACTACAAAGGTTATAGTGTATAGAAGAACCTTGTAGAATGGGAAGAGAGAAGAAAGAGAAGGAAAATAGTTGTTTTATATTATTTCTCTGTATTCTGTTGTGTTTACTATTTGGTACTTATACAAGTTAATTGTAATCTAGCATTCTTTCCCTTTAATCTTCTAGCAATACTTGTGCTTTAATGTATTAATTATATGTTGATTTTATTTAATATCAGTTGTATTTTATGTTTGCATATTCTTTTATTGGATTGGGTTTTCTAGATTGCAGGAACTAGATTTCATCCTTTTTATTTTCATGGTGAGAAGTATAAGGAAACAAATTTAATGTATGCTTATTATGTTTCAATAACTGTGCTAAGTGCTTTATATGTGATATCTTAATTCATTCAATAACTCTACAAAGTATGTTATATCCACTCATCTCACACAGTAAAAACTAAGGTAAAAAAAGAGTAAATGTTTTACCCAAGGTCATATAGCTAAGTAGTTAGTGCCTGAGATGTGATTCAGACCTCGGTTATTTGCTTCCTCTCCTCTTTCTGTCACTACACACCATGTCAGTTTTAAAATATATAGAATGTATCTTCTCAGTATTTTTACTGTACTTTTATTACCATTTATCCACCTGTACCCTCTTCCACTTCCATCCCAACCCCCTCTACAATGTATTTTCATAAAAGACAAAACACTGGTTAGTTCTCTTAATTTAAGGTCTCTATCTCATTCATTCCTTAATTCACAAAATATTCTGCCACATATTTTAAATTCTAAAAATAAGACATTCATTGCTTTAAGGGAATTCTTGTTTAGTAGAAATAAGGTATCTTGAGATCACTAGGAGCTCTCTTAATTTATCTCTTTCAATACAATGAAAATTCTAGTAGGGTCCACTATGTTTATCTTAGTCAAGTCATTGACAAAGAACTTTCAGAGTAGTGTTTTAAAGGAATTTAAAGTCAATTAACTTTTCAGTCCCCTAATCAATTTCAGCCCAGAGGTCTTCCTATCAGAAGCTAACTTGCACTATTTGCAAATAGTAACAATCATTTTTTTCTGGGCAACCATAACCTCACTACTATTTCTAAACTTGGCCCTTAGGGACTATATGTATATTCATACACACGCACACATACACATATACATATGTATATATGTACATATATATTCTATTTGTTTATTACTTGTTACTTCTACAAATTAATTATAATCTAGTGTTTTTTAATCTTCTAGCAATACTTGTACTTTAATACATTATTATAATATTTGATATTAAATTATAATATAATTTGATGTTATGTATGTAATATATATTATATTTCTTTAACAGTGGCTTTAAAGATTGGGTAAATAATAGCTTTACTGGTGCAAACCTTAGTTTGAAATAACAACATGTCAGTGAGCTACGGTTTATACAATGGGTCAAAATGAAATGTGAAAGAGCAGTCTCCTGCTTGGAGTGGGATTAATTCAAGTTGAGATTCTAAGAAGTATCATTCTGGGGTAGATGAGGAGGCACAGAAAAAATGGGAGTAATTTTTATAATGGAGAGTGGTTGAAGTGTGAAGACTAGAGTAAATGCATTCTGATTTAGTGCAAAAGGTATACTTATTAAAAGAGCTTAAACTTTTGCTTACATTTCACAGTAACTTCCTTACATCTATAGTATATCATATATTTAGAAGTGCAATAAGAATTTTTTCTCTTTTTCATAGACTCCTCCCCATCTCTAAAACTTACTAGTTTTCTTCCTCATAAGAAAAATATCATTATCTTTCTGTTGGCCAAAAAGTTCATTTAGTTTTTCTCATATGATGGCTGTAGTAGCTCTTAGCTTTCTTTATCTCCACTCAAAACAAATTTGTTAGATTGTACTGTGACAGCTGCCATACCAGCATGCATTAAAAAAACATCAAAATTGAATTTTTGTGTAGCCATTTTAATATATGGAAGAAAATATGCAACACTTTTAGTGTATTATGCTTTATTATTTCAAGAAAGGTAAAAGTGTAACTGAAACACAAAACAAAGATTTGTGCAGTGTATGGTGAAGGAGCTGTGACTGATTGCGTCAAAAGTGGTTTGCAAAGTTTCTTGGTACTACTGACATTTTGGTCAAATGATTCTTTGCTGTGGTCAAATAACCTTTTATGCATTGAGAGCTGTTTAGCAGCACCCCTGGCCTCTGCCCACTGAAAGCCAATAGTGGGAGATAGCCGACACACCCAAAATATACAAATCAATAGTTATTGGTGAAAGTGAAAAATGTGTCTTTTATTTTACAGAAGAAAACAAAACAGGCTTTTTGGCCAACCCAATATTTCTCATACTATTTAACTCTCTCCTGGGGGACTCACTATACACCATACATGGAGCTAGCTATTTTCCATAATCTATTGTTGTCTTGATCTCACTTTCTCACCTTTCAGGAATCTGGTCTAATCAGTTGACTCCATTTTTGCCTAGAAATTTGTTTTTATAAAAACTTATTAGTGACTTCCTAGATACCAAATATCATTTTATTTCAACCTGCTTGTAGCATTTGAATTTCTTGTCACACCTCCCTATACTAAAATTTCTCTTGACTTGTGACAACACATATTTTTTTTCCCCTTATTTCCTCTATGACTGTTCTTTTCAGTCCCCTTCATGGTTTAATTTTTACTTCCTTTTACTTATCTAGGAAGACCAGTAGGAAGGCCAGTGTGCAAAAGGAGAAAGATGCTGAGAGAAGACAGAGGCTGGAACAAGCTGAGCCTGTATTAGGGAAGTCGGTCTCTATCCTGAGAGAAGCTGGAAGCCTTTGAAGGGTTTGGAACAGGGTGTAATGAGATCTGATTTACAGTTTAGAGATAGGTAAGTGGGGTCACTAGTCACAGGAAAGAAGAATAAGCTTAGAAAAAGGAGGCTAATAGCTTAGAATACAGTGGTAGCAGTAAAAATGAAAATAAGTGAATATATTCAAGTGAAGACATATATAAGTGAATATATGCTGAAAAGTGAAGACATTTGGTATATATTACTGGGAAGGAAGTCACTGAAGCTGGTAGTTGAAGGGTACCCCACTTGGTCTCCCCATATCTCTGTTTCTTCCATGCTAACATAACCCACCTGACATGGTTTCCTAATGACGTTCCTGGTGTAGAAGTGCCATGACCTTTTGGTAACCCTCATTATTCCTGACATTATTGTACATATTCTAAAGGATGAAATATGTGATGACCTTTTAAATATTGAGAAGACTATTAATTGGAAGAAGGATGAGAATGACTTGTGTGACCCTAGAGAGGAGAATAAGGACCTATAGGAAGACAGACTTTAGCTGAATGCAAATAAAGAATTTTATAATGATTAATGAAAAGGAACATGTCAAGATAGGGTAAGCAAGGCCCATGTGATTGGAGTAGGTGGTGCAATCCTCTGTGACTATTTCATGGAGGTTATTGTAGAGACAATTTATACATTGGATGGGGCAGGATCTCAGAATAGGTGACTGGATGACCACTAGGCTCTATTCTAGCCCCAAGGTTCTGTGGCTCTGTGAAATTTCCATGTTCTTCTTCCATTGTGACAAATACAGGGAGTTCCAAATAATAATGGCCTGAAGAATCTCTCCTGGGTGCTGACTGCTTATTCATTCAGAATTTTGTCGTTTCTTTCAGTGCAGGCATGAGAGCACCATTTATTCAGAACAGTCACTCAGCAATAAGACACCAAGAATACATTAATGAAGCTACAGTAATTGAGGATTTTACCCAAGTGTAGCTCCCGGCCCTAACTCATGCATAATTCTTCTTCAGAATAGATTGTGCCTTTCTCAGCTAGCACAGAGAGGCTGCCTTAGAAGAGCTGCATGTTTTAATTATGTGAGAAGATGTTTCTTATTTTGATGATCCAAACAAGGGAATTGTTTGCTTCTGGAAACATAGATGAGTTTGGAACACCAGGAGCACTAGGAGGTAGGGGGAAAATATCCCCCTCCTCAGATATTTTATTAACTCTCCATCTACATTATCTCAAGCCTGTCTTTTATATAGATAAGAAATAGGTATTTGATTTTTAAATTATTGTTTATATTAAGCTATTATGCACATTAAAAATGACACCTCTGTCAATAAACAGTGAGGAGCCACATTCAGCATCCACAGTTATCCTGTGAATCTTTTTATGAAGCAGAATGGGCAAATTCCTGTGATCTCTGGGAAGCAGTTAGACTTTTAAAGCTGAGAGTGCACTGCTGTTTCCAATTTGGTATGCTAAAAATAGGGTAGGGAGTGTGAGTTTCTTGAAAGACAATTTTATTTTTAGTTACTCTCTGAGGTTGTTCAAAGTATGATGGTCGCTACTAATTTTTCAGATGTGTTGTAAGTGTGTGAAAGCAAGACCTGTGCTGTCATGTTTATCATTGAGTTTTGTACATCTGACAAGGTGTCTGTCATGTAGTAGGCAATCAATAAATATTTTTGGCAAGCAGAGGCAAACTGGGATATTGTCTAATGTCAAGAAAGCAAACTTGGGAAAGATACGCAAATCTTGTCCTTGATGGAAAATAGAAGTCACGTTCATGAGGAAGGACAGATACTAACCTTGTGTAATGACAGAGGTCATGTCCAAGTGAGAGACTCATATTTCATGACCAAAATTTTCTGTCTATATTAGTAGCAGTTAACATGGGGCAGAAATATGACTGGCTGGTCAAAGCTCAGACCTTATAAATAAGCTTCTTTGGTAGTTTTAAAGGCTTCACTAGCTGTCTGAGTCCATTTCCACCACCACGGAAACTCAAGAAATTGTTTTAGGTAGATGGTTGAAGATACTTAAAAATAGACAATTTAGCTGCTACCCTTACAGGGCTGAATGTTCTCAATGGAGGAAATCTTTTGTACAAAAATACAATGGAAAGAAACATGTGATAAATATCAAAGTGAGCAGTACTTCACAATAAAGGGGTCACCATGGGTTGCCGAGAGCAGTCCAGGATTCATGGGCAGGAAGGGTTTATGCCAGACTTTAAATGCATGCTTTGGATTTGCGTCATCCATGAGGAACGGGAAGGCATTTTAGGCAAGAATCAGGCATGGATGCAGGAATACTTACATTGTGCTGAGTGTCCACACATCTAAATTTCAGATGGTTCCCATTAAAACTGTCCTGGAGCACAAATGATTCAGTTTCTGAACAGAGATGTAACCTCAATGAAAATGGTTTACTATGTGAAAAAAGGAGACTGGGGTTTTCAGTGGACATGTTTGCCCTTGGTAAACACAGTGCTGAGTTGTAAGTCTAGCTGCTAGCAACAATGGAGTGATTCATAGCGATGGCAGCATCAGCTGCTACTTCACTAGGCTCTATTTGTGTCAACTTATTTAATCATTCACAAACTTGATTCCCTGGTTGGTATGGTTCAGTTAATTGAGTACCAGCCTGTGAACTGAAAGGCCTCTGGTCTGATTTCCAGTCAGGACACATTCCTGGGTTGCAGGCCAGGTCTCCTGTTGGCGGTGAGCAAGAGGCAACCGCTTGATATATCTCTCACACATTGATGTTTTGTTCCCTTTCTTTCTCTAAAAATAAATAGATAAAATCTTTTTAAAAAAGAACTCTACAAGCAAGTACTAATATCATTCCAATCTTGCAGATGAGGAAGCTGAGGCTCAGAGAGATTAACAAGAAAAAAGAAAAGAAACTTATCCATAGTCCCAGAGTTGGAAAATACCAATTTATTACACAGGGTTTATATTGCAGAATAACAAGAAGTTGGAAGAGAGGCAGTGATTTGATGCCAAAACTTAGATTAAGAAGTTTGGGTTTTATTCCATCATCGTAGGTGGTTGTTGAAGATATTCCTGTTCTTAATGCTGTGTGGGAACTAGGCTGGAACCCAATTCACCTCATCCCATCAACATATAAGCAGTGACTGGCTGGTACCCAGTACTGTGAATCTGTAGCAAATGAGGTCAATGGGATTTCCCATCTCTTGTGGCTGTTCATGCCAATCGCAGTTCTCCAGAAATGACACACTGCATTTTGGTGTTCTCCCACTGATTCTTTAAGGCATCTTAAAATGAGAGAGATCATCTAGCTCCCACTCAGAGCAAATTATTAGTATTCAGCCAGCTTGCTTTACTTCCTTGTCTGTTAAAACCCACAGGTGACCAAATTTCAAGATGGCTCACATTGGAATTTCTCTTCAGAACAAATGATTCAATTTTTGAACAAAAAACTTAGCTTAACTGAAGACTGGTTTGCTCTCTGAAGGAAGAAGACTGGGGTTTTACAGTGGACTCATTTGCTCTTAATAAACCTAACTAAGGATTATTGCTAATTATTGTAATGACAGAAAAAAGCCTCATCCTATTGCACATTTCTGTTGTCCCTAAGACCTAGCACAGTGCTTGATGCATGGCAGACACAAATAGGTATTTCTTTAATAAATGACAAGACATATAAATTAGAATTAATGATTTGTGTTCAATTTCTAAATGTCTGATTAGAGAGAAATTTTGTAGCTATTGGAACAGTTTTGACAATACAAATAAGAACTTTTCCAGCTGCTTCTCTCACAAGTTGTACTGTCACCTAGGAAGAAGGGACCAGTCTGCCAATTCTCCAGTGAGTAATATTGTTGATAAAGAATCTCCTCTTTTTCATGTTACGTTATCATTTCAGTGTAAAAGACCCTGCTATTCATTGGATCGCACTTGCCAATGTTGCCTTTCTGTAGCCTCCGGAAAGACAGTGTGGTTCAGAGAGGAAGCAAGTGGGGTCACTTAATTAAAGTCCTTTAAACACAAAGGCTTTTAGGAAACCTATTTTCAGAACTCTGTTCCTACAATTATGCTTTGATATAAGGCCAGTAAATGGCCACTTTGCATCTCAAATTCTTTATTTGTAAAACTGAAGATAATAATACCTCCTTTACTGGATTCTTATGAGAATAAATGAGGCAATTGTGTAAAGCACGTGCCACATAGTAGGTACAAAATAAATCTCAGTTCTTCATTCCTTTTGTCAAGTGAATAGTTTGTACAATTAAATAGTAAGTATAGCTCTGCTAAATTTGGTCTGTGTGGAGGTTCTAGCACTGAGTTACTATGACAACTAACTTTTTTTCTGGAAAGGCATTTTCTCTAGATTTGGTACTTTTTAAAATTAAAGTGCTTTATTTAAAAGCTCTGAAATGTCTGCCAAACACTATTTGTATTCCATCTCTATTAAAATTTTTCTTGAAGTACTATTATTTTATTTTAGTGTAATAGAGGAGCTGCTTCCCCCTCCCCCTGCCCCAATAAACATACCTGGGGTGCTTTTCTCCATTTATTTAAAAATGATTCTTTTAAATAAATATTTATACTGAAGCATTCTAATCAAGGATTCCCCTTAAGACATCAAGAATCATAGAAGATCAAGACTATTTATTGCTTTTTAAATCAAGGGTGGCAAATAAATAGCACAAATTTATGTACTTAACATATTCACGTTCATGATATATTTTTCCCTAATATCCCAGTTTTTATCTCAGAACCTTTCTGAACACAACACTGCAAAAATCACCTACCTATCCAAAAGTTAGTGTTAACGTATAAATTCATACCAGTTAACATATAAATTCATACCATGTCCTTCATGGACTAAGCCATCAGTGAGGTTCAGGTATCCATAAATGTTGATTGGTATTCTGCTCGAATTGTATCATTCTGCATCATTTGGTATGCAGCGCTTGGGTTATCACTGCCTTCCCTCCAAGGATCTCTTTGAACATGTTTCTACCCCCTGAAGTTGGTAATGCATTGACCCTATGAGATGTGTTGTCATTTATCAACCCTAAGGAGAAAGGTTGGGACAAGACAGGATATACAAGAGGAAGGGGATACAGCTGCAAGTTTACTGCAGGTTGGCTCACCCTTAATTTAAAAAGTGAATATACAACTAGTGTTTATATTTAACTGAAGGAATTTAAGTTGAACCATAAATTCAGTATTTTTAGTCTTAAATCATTTACTTACCAACTTCATATGTTTTGAACTATTTTTTTAAAGATTTTATTTATTTATTTTTAGAGAGGGAAGGGAGGGAGGGAGAGAGAGAGAGAGAGAGAGAGAGAGAGAGAGAGAGAAACATCAATGTGCGGTTGCTGGGAGACATGGCCTGCAACCTAGGCATGTGCCCTGACTGGGAATCGAACCTGCGATGCCTGGTTCACAGACCATGCTCAATCCACTGAGCTACACCAGCCAGGGCTAAACTATTATTTAATAAATCTGATTATCATGGCTTAATTCTACTTGAAGTTTAAACAAAATTTTATTTCTCCATTATGATACATGTCTACATCATTGCACATCATAGAATGTAACTATAAACATAAACACTTCAAAAATTAGCCCGCATCAAAGCATTTTTCTCAGTCTGCTGAGATCTTGCTTCCAGACATACCCTTTGTTGGGCTCAATTAAATTTTTATATGAAAAAATACCAAGAAAACCCCAAATTAGACTATGTCATTAAATTCTACTTCGAAACCTTATCTATTAATAACTCTAAGAAGCTAGTTCTTTCTTTGTAATAAAACATATATGTATGTTTTTTATCGGTTGGAACTAAAAGGGTCCAATTTTTGAGAGATCCATACTTCCTCCAGAGTTTGAAAACAAAATGAAAAGGAGTAGGGATTACCAAGTAGGTACTGTGAGTTTATATTTTACTGCCCTAAGCCCTTCTATATGACCTAGGTTTGATGAAAAGACTGATAAACATCTATGAACCAGAAATGGACAAAAACATACAGCTGTTGATGGGGGCTGAAGCCATAAATCTCCTGGGCTTCAAATTTGGCAGGAACATGATTCATTGAGTTAATAAAAACTGAAAAAAAAAATACATGTGGCAAGGACCAGAGTCAGGCCCACTGTATTACATGTCATATACTCGTACCATGGAGTACTATATAACATTACAAATGAATTATCTACAAATACAACATTATGCATGGAGCTCTCAAACAATATTATGTGAAAGAAGGCAAACACAAGAGTACCCACCATAAGATTATTTTTCTGCCCTGGCTGGCATACCTCAGTGGATTGATCTTGGGCTGTGAACCAAAACATCACAGGTTCGATTCTCTGTCAGGGCACATGCCTGGGTTGCAGGCCACACCCCCTGGCAACCGCACATTGATCTCTCTCTCTCTCTCTCTCTCTCTCTCTCTTTTTCTCTCCCCCTTCCCTCTCTAAAATAAATAAATAAATAAAATCTTGAAAAAAAAAAAGATTATTTTTCTAAAGTACAAAAATGGGTGCAACTAGTCCCTGTTGTTGGAACTCAGTATAACAGTTACCCTTGAGGGGAGGTGACTAGAACAGCAGGTAATATTCTGTTTATCGCTCTACATGCTGATTGTACATGTTCTGTTTTTGAGTATTCATCCATTACAATTGTTATGTACATTTTTCTATATATAAAATTTAAAAGACACCATGAGTTCACAGAAAACTATAAAATAAAAATAATTTCACACACATGTTATAGTGAAACTACAGAGTATCAGAACGAGACCACCAGAAAGTGAAGGTAGTGTATCTTCACAGGTACCATAATTAGATGGAGAGTGGATTTCTGTCAACTACAATAGACACCCAGAAGTCAGTAGTCTAACATCTTCAAAATGCTGATGGAAAGTAACCATCATTTTCAGATACTACATAGATCTAGCTTAGCCATCATTCAAGACTGAGGATAAGAAAAAATACCCAGACATTTTCCAATATCTCAAATTTGCTACCAGTAGACTCTGGCTGAAAGGGTGCACTTGACCAAAAGTAGAGGTGGATTTGTGTTAAACAAAAACTCATTAAAATATATTTGTAATTAAATACTTATCATAAAGCATAACTTTTGAAATATAAACCAAAAATGTAACTATCACTTAGAAAAAAAGCATGAGAAGTGAAAGATGGAGAATGTTTAATAGATAGTTAAAATGCTGTGATTCTTGAATTTTTCAAGAAAGGATAGAGATAATGTATAATTTAAGATTTTATTAAATTATGTAGTAAAATGTACAAGTTAAAATTCAAGTAATTGACTCATAAATTTTATATCTATGTATATATCGAGGAAAACTCATATATCTGCACAAGAAGACATACACTGTATTATTTACAATAGTAAAAAGCTAAAAGTAACTCACAGGTCCATTAACAGAAGAATTATGTGTATGATGGAATTCTGTAACAGTTAAAATGAAAAAAATCTGTCTATAAAAATATATGAATATTTTAAAATGTTGAATAAAATAGTAAGTTGTAAAAATATGTATGGTATAATGACATTTGTGCAAACATTTTAAAGTCATTCAATAGTAATATATATGTGTACACATTTACGAAAGCTTCAGAAACATGAGTTGGATGAATATATTGATAGAAGTTACTTCTGGAGAGGTGAAGCCAGCTACTTATACTATGTTTTTAGAAATTGATAAAGCAATGTAAAATGTTAATATTTTTTGTTATAGAGGGTGGTTACATTGGGTGTTCTTTTTTCTTAACATTTTTCTGTATTTTTTAAGTGAGAGAATTAAATATTTGAAAATTGATATTATCTAATACTCTAAAATTATTATCAAAATGATTTGATTGATATTGGTGAACACCATATAGCATGATAGAAAAATCATAGAAATTTCTGGGAATGAGAGGCTGGTTGGTGAGCAGCTGAAACCAATTGGTCAGAACCAGAGGGTCCAATTTTTGAGATCGGTACTTCCCCTAAATCAAGAAGACAAAGGTTTTCTTTTAAGAAGGCAATTTTTGGTTTCTTTTGAAGAAAATAAGGGAAAACAATAATTAATGGTTTTAATACTGTCCTTTAAATTTAAATATTTTTCTTTAGATGTCTTTTAAACACTTTATATATGTAGTTTCTTTGACTAATCATGCTGATTTTTCTTCCTCCTTGTTGATCTTTTCTCTGCTACATCAAAAGATAGTCAGCAATCAAATATTTTGATTCAATGAAAAAACAGTCAGGGTTGAAAAACCTCAGTGTTTCTGGCAGAGGTTAGTAAGCCAGTAGGATATAGATCACCTGTCATGTGCCACTACGAGGTAGGGAAAGGCATTAATTTGAACTTCTTAATTTTTTTCTTCTTCTAAAAACGTTGGTAATTTTAAATAAAGGACTTTTAGGCAGATTTAAACAACATATTCAATATGTTCATATATTTGTTTTAGTTCTCTGTATTATTCTGTCATAGTTATGTAAAACAACTATCATTTAAACAAAATATCAGTACTTTATATATGACATTTAATTTAATAAGTGTACATTCTGGGTATATATCTCTTACCAGGTTTTTTCATTTTTTAATTATATTTTATTGACTGTGCTATTAAACTTGACCCAATTTTTCCCCTTTTGCCTCCCTCCACTCAGCACGCCACACTCCCTCAGGCAATCCCCACACCATTGTTCATGTTCATGGGTCATGCGTATAGATTTTTTGGCTACTCCATTTTCTATACTGTACTTTACATCCCCATGGCCATTCTTTAGCTACCTATTTGGTAGCTACCTAATTCTTAATCCCCTCACTTCTTCACCAGCTTCCCTACACCCCCATCTCATCTGGTAATGATCAAAACACTCTCTGTATCCATGATTCTGTCTCTGTTGTTCTTGTTTGCTTAGTTTGTTTGCTAGATTCAATTGTTGACAGATATGTATTTATTGCCACTTTATTGTTCAGTTTTGATCTTTTTCTTTAAAAAGTCTCTTTAACATTTCATATAATAATGGTTTGGTGATGATGAACTCCTGTAGTTTTTTCTTGTCCAGGAAACTCTTTATCTGCCCTTCAATTCTAAATGACAGCTTTGCTGGGTAGAGGAATCTTGGCTATAGGCCCCTGCTTTTCACAACTTTGAATATTCCTGAGCAATCCCTGCTGGTGGTATTCAAAGTTTCTTTTGAGAAATCAGCTGACAGTCTTATGGGAACTCCCCTGTAGGTAACTAATTTCTTTTATCTTGCTGTTTTTAAGATTCTCTCTTTATTATTAAACTTTGCTATTTTAATTATGATGTATCTTAGAGTGGGCCCCTTTGTGTCCATCTTGTCTGGGATTCTCTATTTTTCCTAGACTTGCATATCTATTTCCTTCACCAAATTAAGTAAGTTTTCGTTCATTATTTTTTCAATAAGATTTCCAATTCTTTACTATTTCTCTTTTCCTTCTGGTACCCCTATAATATGAACATTGGAAAGCTTGAAGTTGTCCCAGAGGGCTGGTTACACTATCCTTATTCTTTTGGATTATTGTTTCTTCTTCTTGTTCTGATTTTTTTTTTTTTTGCTTCTTTATGTACCACATCATTGATTTGATGTGCAGCTCATCTACTCTACTGCTGTTTCCCTGTAAATTGTTATTTGTTTCAATTAGTGAATCCTTTGCTTCTGACTGGATTTTTTTTATACTGTTGTGGTCCTCACTAAGTTCCTTGAACATCCTTATAAATAGTGTTTTGAACTCTGTGTCTGATAGATTGCTTATCTGTCTTTTTTTAAATTCTAATTCTAGAGTTTTGATCTCCTCTTTCATTTGGGCCATGTTTCTTTGTCTCCTCATTTTGGCAGCCTCCCTGTGTTTGTTTCTATTTACTAGGTAGACTTGCTATGACCTCCTGTCTTGGTACTGGGGACTAATGTATAGGTGTCCTGTAGGGTTCAGTGGCACAGCCTTCCCTATCAGTAAAGATGGTCATTCAAGGAGTGTCTTTCCTGTGGGCTGAGTACACCCTTCTCTTGTAGTTGAGCCTTGATTGCTATATACAGGTCGATGGGAGAGATTTTGCCAGAAAAATCAGCTGCAAGGACTGTCTGTGGCCACTGACCACCAACATCCATCTTCTTTGGAGGATAAGCTATGCAGGGGCAGGATGGTGGAGCTCCAACATGGTCTGTAGCTGTCCACTGGGTGTGCTGACCCTGGGGTGTCCTGGGTGGTATAGACCAAGATCATCCTCCTCCTGTGTTTTGCCCTGGGCCACCCTCCCTGGGCTATAAAGCTAGCTGAGATGGCTGCTACTTGTGTTAGGCTTAGAGATTCCCAGGTGAAGCTGAGCTTTGAATTTAGGGTGCCTGTGTCTAGTACCTTGAGGTACAGGGACCTGGGGGCTCACTGAGGCTGGATGTTGCTTGTTTGAAAACATTTAGAAAGTTCTGAAGCATGAGCCAAAACCAACCATTCATATGGAAAGGCCTCTTTTAACACCTGCATGTTGGGTAGGATGGAGCCTCATGGGACCTCCAGGTCAGGGCAAACAGTGTTAGACAGGTTGATAGAGCCTCAGTTATGGCATCCACTTGCTGGCTCTGTGGCTCTGTGGGAGGAGGGTTCAGAAAAGGAACAATGGCCTCTGCGCATCTTTCCTCCTGAGGGAAAGCTGGGAAAGCTGTCCCACAGATCTCACTTTGATGCCAGATACTTTAGTTCCTTCTTGTGTGCCTTTCAAGCTACTACCCTAGTGCTAGAGCTCAGAGGAAATGAGTCTGATTATTTCTATGTGGGTTCTTTAAACATAACTGCTTGGGACTCTAGAATTTTCTTCCACTGACTCAATCCCTTGGTTTTTGCAACCAGAAGTTATGGGGACTTATCTTCCTGGCACTGGAACCCTTGTCTGGGGGCCTGGTGTGGGACTGAGTTCCTTGCTCTCAAGATATTCCTCCCAGATTTTTATCTACCACACATGGATGTGGAACCAGCCCATTTGGCATCTGTACCCTTCCTACTAGTTGGATGGATGTGTGTTTTTTTTTTTAATTCTGTAGTTGTCAGGCTTCCATTCCACTGGATTTCTGATGACTCCAAGTGACGGTTGTTCTATAATTTAGTTGTAATGTTGATGTGGTTGTTCGAGGTGGTGAGCCATGTTTACCTATGCGACTCTACTTCTGCTTTGCAACCTTTCCAGATGCGCTCTCAACCTAGGTGACCGAATGTCTTATGTGGAGAACTGTGATTCCTTGAAGCACATTATTGGAAGTTTTTTTTTAAGTTTTTCACCAATTTTTAAAAATAATTGATATACATCACTGTACAAGTTGAAGTTGTGTAATATGGTGGCTTGATTTACATATATTGTGAAATGATTTCCACAATAGGTTTAGTTATCATCTGTCATCTCATACAGCTATAATAAAAATAAATTTTCCTTGTGATGAGAACTTTCAAGATCTATTCTCTTATCAATTTTTTATTTATTATATAGCAGTGCTAACTATAGTCACTATGTTGCACATTACGTTCTTAGAATTTATTTATCTTATCACTGGATGTTTATGCCTTTTGATCATCTTTCTTTAATTCCTCCTGCCCTGATCCTCTGTCTCTGATAAACAAGCAATAAAATAAAAAATGAACAAGTGAGACTGTAACAAATTAAGAAAGCATCTGTGCAGAATAGGAAACCATCCCCAAAGTGAAAAGATAACTTATAGATGGGAAAAATATTTGCAAACTGCATATGTAATAAGAGATTAATATCTAAAATATATAAAGAATTCATACTTATTAATCGCAAAAAAACCACCCCAAGTTTAAAAAGGCAAAGCACCTGAATAGACATTTTTCCAAAGAAGATTTAGGAAATGTCAACAGGAACACGAAAAGGTGCTTGACATCACTAATCACTAGGGAAATGCAAACCAAAACCACAATGGGCTATCATCTCACATGTGTTAGAATGGCCATGACCAAATAGACAAGAGATAACAAATGCTGGAATGTGTGTCGAGAAAAGGGAACCCTTGTACACTGTTGGTGGGATGTAAATTGCTTATGCTTTAGGGATGATTTCCAGAACATCATTACCAAAACCCATGTCAAATAGCTTTTTTCCTATGTTTTCTTCTACATGTTTTATGGTTTCAGAGCTCACATTTAAATCTTTAATCCATTTCATGTTAATTTTTGTGATGTAAGATAGGGGTCAAATTTCATTCTTTTACATGTGTTCAGTTTTTCCCAACAACATTTATTGAAGAGACTTTTTTTATGCATTTAGTAGTCTTGGCGCCCTTGTCAAATAATACTTGACATTATTGTCATTCCTTCTTAAGGTATAGTCCTGGGGCTGGCACAATGTCACTTCTATTGCAGTATATTGGTTAAAGGCCAGCCTAGCATCACTGTGGGAGGAGACTGCACATGGACTTGAATACCAGCACTTGTGGTTCATTCGGGGTCATTTTTAGAGGCTGACTGATATGGCCTGCCCTCCAGCCCCAAATGATCTATGTCCCTCCCATATTCAAAATACCCTTTCTGCCAACCCCAAACTCTCAAGTCTGATCCCATTAAGGCATCGAGCTCAGGCTTCAAGTCTAAGATCTCATCATTTAAATAAGGTGTAGGAACAGATAACATTCTACAAAATTTGAAGATGTGTGAACCAAGGACACGAGTGATGTGTCCCCTGCATGCCCAACAGAAAATAGTGAGACAGAGACAGGACTACCACAATAGAACCTCCTATTAAAAAAGCTGGGGGTTGGGATAGTATTCACTAACTGCTAATAATTATGAAATCCAGCAAGGCACATGTTACCAAATCACTTTTCTGGAGGCAGACAATGTATGTTGATTAGGTACCAGTTGTTCTCTGTGGGAGTAGTTCTCTTTAGTTTTCATCTTTATTATCCGGACTCCTGGATCTGTCTTCTGAGTTATTTTTTCTTTCCATTAAAAATGGCCTATGATAATCCTATCAAAAGACATGGGGGGCTCTGAATGGTTAAGAAAAAAAACCCTTACATATGCCATCTATGAGACTCACTTTAGATTGAAACACACACACAAACTGAAACTAAAGCAATAGAAAAAGATATTTTTTGAAAATAGAAACAAAAAGGTGGGGTAGCAATACTTATACCAGACAAAAATAGACTTTGAAACAAAGGCTATATCCAAAGACAAAGAAGAACCCAGCAATTCCACTTCTAGGTATTTATCTGAAGAAACCCAAAACACTAAATAGAAAAGATACATGCATCTATATGTTCATTATAGCATTATTTACACTTGCCAAAAAATGGAATATCCATCAATAGATGACTGGATAAAGAAGGACTGCATAGATATAATGGGATATGACTCAGGCAGAAAAAGATTACAATCTTCCCATCTGCAACAACAGGGATGGACCTAGATGGCCTTCTGCTGAGTGAAATATGTCAGACAGAGAAAGACAAATGACATGTGATTTCACTTATGTAGAATCCAGAAACAAAATAAATGAACAAACAAAATAGAAACAGACTCATAGTATAGAGAACATTCTGATGGTCACCAGATGGGAGGGCAGTTAAGGCGAAGGGGTGAAAAAGGTGAAGAGATTAAGAGGTAAGAATTGGTAGTTACAGAATAATCATGGGAATATAAATTAGAGTATAGAAATTTTGTCAATAATACTGTAATAACTATGTATGGTGTCAGATGGTACTAGTTTTATTGAGCTAATCACTTTGTAAGTTATGTAAATGTCCAATCACTGGGTTGTACACCTGAAACTAATATAATGCACATCAACAGTAACTGAAAAATAAAAAACAAAAAAAAATGGTCTATGTTTACAGTTGAGAAACTTTCTTACCCTCTTTCTCCCTATAGGAAGTTGGGAACCCAATTTCTCTTTTCTTTAAACTGTCTCTGTTCATTTCAGTCTAAGCTCATATAATTCCTTTAAAAACTTTGTTGACTTCCTGTGTGTTACATTATAAATAAACGTTATGAAACAGAACCATAAATCTCTGAAACAGGCTCTTTTCAAATTTTGGCTCAGAGTCTGAATACGATGAGACAATATCATTAATTGTCTTAGAAGCTGTCTTTTCCAGCCAAGAGAGTGTATTAGGCTTGGCTTCCAGTTTTTCTGAGGTTTAATAACTTTGATCTAACCTTTATCCTAAGGCCATGTTTTATTGGCATTACTGTGGATTTTTTTTTGGTCTAAAGCCATTTCTAACTTTGTAAGTCTGGCTGGCTGGCCAACTAAGAATGAGAAATAGTCTTTTTTCAACCTAGCAATCCCTGGGTTGGTAATATTTCTTTGAGACTTTGTTTGAAAACTGAACAGTTCCATCTTTTTTTTCCCCATTCCTATTAGTACTTATTAATACAAAATTTAAAAATACAAACAACACAAAAGACAACAGTTGACACTTTCAGTGTTCTTTCTGGAAATGTCCTTAGTCAAATAGATAAGGTCATTTGTTGTATTTTTTATTTTTCATGTCAATGCAAGAGGTAATGTCAAACTTTTTACTACAATATAATATAAAACTGCCTTTCTCTAGCCTCCAATAACAATGTCTCCCCTTTCCTTGAAGACTTCACTAACAATCTAACTTTTGCTTGCCACCCAATTCCATAGCCACTGCTGTATATTTTAGGTTTTTGTTATGACAGGACCTACTTTCAGACATCAATATATTTATTGCTATGAAACAAAATATCCCAAGTTCTCATGGTTTAAAATAACAATGTATTATTATATCTAACTTTTCTGTGAGTCAGTAGGGCTCAGCCAGGAAATTCTTCTGTAGTCATGACTGAGGTCTCTCAAGTGGTTATATTGAGATAGCCTCTGGAGTTGAACTCATCTGAAAGTTTTACTGGGATATTAAGATAACTGCCTGTCAGAAGTTGGAGAGCCTCTCTTCTCTGCTTGTGGTCTTTTCTCACATAATCACTCCACATGATTGCTGGACATGGGCTTTCTAACAGAGTAGCCAGAATTCCTTCAGGAGATTAAGGGCTCCCCAAAACAGAAGTTGCCAAGTATTTTTTTTAAGGCTTAGGACCAGACTGGTATAAAGTAACTTCTGATACATTAATTAGTTAAAGCAAAGCATAGACCAGTCCAGATTCAGTGTGGGAGGGACTACATAGGATTTGAATACCATAAAACAGATTTTAGTGGAGGCAATCCTTAGAGACTAGCTACCACATACCACACATGCTGTGATTTAAGCCAGCAGAAGGTTACTTTGATTGCTATAGAGATAATGAAATGTGTGGGATATCCCTGAAGCAGCATGAGTGAGAAATAATTGTGGCTTACCACTGAGGGGAGGTAATGGAAATGGGGAGAATCAGTCTGTTCAAGATATATCAGGAAATAGATTTGGAAGCACTTATTGATATATTGGTTGTGAAAGATGAATAATAAAGAGATTCAGAAAGTAATTCTTAATTTTTAAGGATCTGCAATAGAGTGAAAGGTGCAGCCATTTATTGAGATGGGTTAGAATGGGATAGAAAAATGTTTGGAGCATTGACAACCAATAGTTGTTTTTGATTTGTTAAATTTGAGAGAAATCATATATATATGTGTGTGTGTGTGTGTGTGTGTGTGTGTGTAAAGATTTTATTTATTTTTTCAAATGCATACAATTATCAAATAACTATTTTTTAAAGAATTTATTTATTTATTTATTTTTAGAGAGAGGGGAGGGATACAAAAAGAGAGGGAGAGAAACATTTGGTTTCCTCTTGCACGCCCCCAATGAGGGAGCTGGCCCACAACTGAGGCATGTACCCTGACCAGGAATTGAACTAGTGACCCTTCAGTTCATAGGCTGATGCTCAATCCACTGAGCCGCATCAGCCAGGGCTATATGTAAAGATTTTAAGTAAAGGTATAAATACACAGATCTGTGGCTGAGGAAAGGAAGCAGGAATAAATATTCTATAATCATCAGCTATATATGATATTTAAAACCCTAAGTTTCTAAATAAAATCACTTAGGAAGAAGAACAAGTGAAGAAGAGTAAAGGGTCCAGAACTGAGCCTAGGAAACTCCAGTGTTTAAAAGTCAAGAGGTAGAAAAGGAGCAGATAAAGAAGCTTAGAGTAGGGAATGATGATAAAAGACTGGGACTCACAGAAACCAAGAGGAAACTGTTTTAGTAGGAGGGATGGGTTAACTGATTTAAATTCTGCTGGTAAGTCTGTAAGAAGAAGACTAGGAGATATCCATTGAATGTCTTCAGTGACTACCTCATTTCATCCTAAGAAATAATTAAAATATAAATTATTTTTGTATAGTCATTATGTACTTATTTCTTTATTGTCTTTGTTCTCCATTAGAATATAAGCTCCAGGACAACAGCCACTATTGTCTGTTTGGTTTATTGTTGTGTCTAGCACCTAAAATTGAACCTGACACATATGTGCTATTCATTTATCCAATCACTCAACAACACTAAGAAATTAATATAAGTATTCTCACTTTACAGAAATGGACACTGAAGATAAGCTATGTTAGATTCATATGGGGTATAAATTGGATAACCGTGTTTCAAATCCAGATATCTATCTCTGACCCTAACTGGGTAGTTCAGTTGGTTAGAGCCTCATCCCGATAAGCAAAGGCTGTGGGTTTGATCTCTGGCCAAGGCACATACAAAAAGCAGTCAATGAATACTTAAATATTAAGCAGAGTAACAAACTGATGTCTCTCTCTCTCTCTTTCTCTCACTTTCTCCCTTCCCACATCTCTCTCTCTCTAAAATCAATTTAAAAAACACAGATATCTGAATCTGAAACCCTTTATTGTCACTAAATCATTTGTCATCTACTAGGAATGTTTTGTCACATGATCATAGGTTAACTGGGAATATTTTAGTGGTTAACTGTTAGATACATTTTAAAAAGACATAATAGTAATTGCTGTTTGATTAAGTCTGTGATTGGAATAATAAATACTGTATTTGCTTCTGTGAAAGTTCTTTCTATCTTAAAATGCAGCTGTTCTTCAAAACAGCATTAATATTCACAGTTGTTTAATTTGCATATGATTTGCATGTTGATCAATTCATTTTGTACTTCAAGTAACAGGGAAAGTGTTCACATAAGTAATACATTAAATGATATAACCAAAACAACAGATAATTTAATCTACTATATGTAGCTTTTTAAATGCATGATTTTTAAAATCCCCATACACATATGACCATATATGTTACTCGATTTGCTTGGTGTTCTTTGACTTCCAATTAATTTGTTCTGTCTGGAGACCTAGAGACAGGATAGCAAGTAAGCAAAGATGTTAACTAGAGGCTGACAGGAGAAGATAAATGAAAATGAGGGAAGAGAAAGAAAGAGGTCTGGGGCCACAGAGAGCTGAGGAGGATGAGGAGTTATCAGGGAAGAGATGTGAGGGAAGTAAGGAAGAGGCAGAGAAGATTGTGAGGGCATGTAGGTACCTGAAGTTCTTTGGAATGATGAAGAGATTTTCTGGAATGTGGAAAAGGGCTCTTCCTTCCCGTGTACCCGAGATCACCTATATAAACCCAAACTGATAAACATACTTAGTATATACTCTATGCTATGCTAGGTGCTATGCTAGCTCCTTTATATGCATTGTCTTCGTGTATCCTGTATTCCTTACTCAAGATACCTGCAAAATTACATATGCATATGTATGAATCTTCTCATTATACAGATGAATAATGATGATAATAATGGTGGTAGTGGCTTAAATGCATTTAACATGCTTAGTACCTATCAGGAACTATGTTCATTGTATTCAATCCAATTATATTGGTACTATAAGATATATGGAAAAACTGAGTTAAGTAATCTCATTTAAGATATGTTTAGTGGGTAGTGGAATGGGAATCTTAAGACAGACCTGATTACAAACTCCTCCTTTTATCATCAAGACATACATCATTGGTAAGAATGTACTTACTTGTATCTCTCAGAGCCCTGTCACTTAGATATCTTGGCCAATTTTTTTCCCATGTATACATGTGAGGACATGGAGTGGATTTGGTGGTGGTAAAATATAGCAATATTGGCAGACTTTGTGCACACATATACGTGCGCGCACACACATATACATTCCTGTACATATATCCATCACATTTTCCCCCTTGGTGATCCCAAAGCTTCAGTTATACTCAGTGTTACTCTTCCATTGTAAATCCCAGGAACCACTTATTTAGCTCTTTCTCCTACTACTCAGTCTTTCTGTAAGAATGGCTATTGAGCTGGTGGGTAGGAGAGCTTCAGAATATTCTCCTAGCCTTGATAGTGGTCTGGACAGACATTTATGTATGGCTGTGTGGAGTAAAGGAGTTTGAGAACAAAAGATGAGCTATTTGTCTCCTGCTAGTAATGGCAAGGTTCGTCTAGAACTTACCTTTTGAAGTCACCTTGCTCCAATAGTCAGAAAGTATGGGTTCTGCCTTCATACCTCAAATATTGTTCATTGAGAAGATTTTGAACTTTGAATCTTTATATATCATGCTGGTGACACTGGACAAATCCTTAACCTCCAGGAATTTTGGTTTTAACATTTATAAAGTGAAGAGAATAGTATGTACCAAGCAGGATTGTTATGAAAAGCAGAGATAATTCATGTTAAGCATTTAAGATAGTGCCATGTTTATAGTAGAAACCCAGTAAATGTAAGGCATCCTTATTTTCGGGAGGTTGGACTTCCTAATCTTTATAATCCCTCCCAAACCTGTGGTGCTGAGACTGGGAGTCTAATAGGATGAGTAGGAAAAGGAAGAGAAGACAAACCCTGCTGGTGGCAGTGCAAATTTGTATTGTATAATCATTTCAGAATGTAGTAGGTGAAAATAGCCATAAAGATGTCCAAGCCCTATTGACCCAGGGATATCATTTCTGGAAGTTTATCTTCAGGAAATAATTTAATATAAGAACAAAACTATCCAAATAACAGTATTTATTACAACATTACCTATACTAGTAAAAAATTAGAAACCTCTAGAGGAGTGGTTAAGTAAATTATAATGTACCAAATAAGGATTTTCTTAGGAATAATAAAGATCAGAACAGGGAATTGTGTTTGTCATATAATGTTAACTCAAAAATAAAAAGGATAATGCACATTAGTTATCCTATGAAATATTATGCACATTAGATAAGCCTAAAAAGTAATGCAGAAAAATAGAGATTATCTGTGGTATGATAGGATTAAAAGGACAAAGTTTGTCCTCACTGGTGTGGTTTAGTGGATTGAGAGCCAGCCGGAGAGCTGTAAGGTTGCCAGTCTGATTCCTGGTCAGAGCACATGACTGGGCTGAGGGCCAGGTCCCAGTTGGGGGTATGTTTCTCTTTCTCTCTCCCTGTCCCTCTCTTTAAAAATAAATAAATAAAGTAATAAAAAGACAAAGTTTTTGAAAACTTGGTTTTATTTAAAAATAAAATCCATTTTCTCATATAATAAATATTTATGGGATGCCTACACTTTACCAGTTGCTCCTCTAAATGTAGCAAATACTTCTGTGTACAAAAATGGTTTAAAAAGTTGAAAATTTATACTTGGTGTTGTCAGAGCACTTTGTAAATTTTTCAAAGTACTCATATCCAAATAAACATTTGATTTTTTTAAATCAGATTTCCAAAGTTAGTCAATATTAAAAGCATACACAGTAACATGGAATATAACATGATATTCATCCATGTACTTAGAACACAGAGTTAACAGATGTTAATACTTTTTATTTCCATCCCAACCCCACTTCCAGGAAGCCAAACAAGCACAATGAAAGCTGAATCCCCTCATCCCCTTCATCTTCTTTCCTACCTAGAGGTAACCCTCATCTCAGTTATCCACCACACCTACCCATGTTTTTATTTTTTCTATATACATATGTAACCCTAAACTATATATAATATTATTTTGTGGATTTTAAGACTTTATATAAATTATAGCATGTGGTATTTCTCTTTCTGTGATCATTTCTGATGCTATGTACTATTGCAATGAATGACTGAACAGTATATTCTGCCATCTTCCTACTGAGAATTTCCAAATTTTGCTACTATGAACACTTCTGAGGTGAATATTCTGAAGCACATATCCTTATGCACTTGAGCCAGAGCTTCTACAGTTTATGCATGAACTGAAATTACTGGGTGGTGGATATGTGTATCTTCAATTTTAAAGTGGGTTGCCAAGGTGCCTTCCCCAGAGGTTGTCACAATTGACATTCTTGGCAGCATTGTATGTTTCCTCACATCCTTCCCAATATTTAAAGGATTTTTGCCTGCTTTATACATGTGACAAGGTATTATCCTTTTTATTTCCATCATTTAATCTGTTCTGGGTTTGGCACAAAATTAAGACAGGTTCCACTCTCAAGTGCAGTGTGAATCATTGGTGAAGGAGCCTTTTCCTAGGCAGACAGAGACCTCATCCTGGGAAATAAACAATGGAGAGAAGTTTGAAGGAGGCTGTCCATTGGGAGTAATTTGAGTGGAGACTCAGGCCATAGTGATTTGAGGTATATGGGGATTGTATTATGTATCTAATGAACTTACAGGTATTATATAAAATGTGAGGTATCTCATTCATAGTAGGAACTTAATTAATGTTACTTCCTTTTCTTTTCCAAAGAGTACTCAGGGTAATACCCTAAATAGCTTTTTCTTGGCTCTTGTGTGTAAATATTGTCAGGTCAGTAGTCCCCAACTGTAGCATGCATTCATGAACAGAATCACCTGGAGGCTTTGTTAAGACATAAACTGCTGATTCAGTTTCTGGTTCAGTAGACCTTGTGTGTGGCCTGTGAGTTTGCGTCTCTTAGAAGTCTTCAGGTGATTTTGCTCTTGTTGCTGGTCTAGGAACCGTCTTTTGCAAATCACTATTTTATATATATCAGCAAAAATGTTATGTCACCACTGTGTGTGTGGGGGGGGAGTTGAAGGTTGAATGTTGTCAGGGTTACGCTGATCATTCCACTGATCAATTCACTGATATTCCTTTCTATTTAATGTTGGGGTTCCCCTGAATGCCCTCAGTTTTATTGAGGTGACATTTTCTATAGTAGTGGAACACCGTTCTACCTTCTTTCTTCACTCAGCACATTTGGCTAATGATTCATGAAATCAAAAAGGATTGAACTTTTTGCTTCGTTCTGCCTGTCTGACTCTGATTACAATTGAGCTAAAATAAGCAGGTCGAGATTTAGGGCAGTTTTTACTGATAGAGAGCTGCTTGGTACTGGGAGCCATCTAGGGGAATGGGTAGGGGTTGCAGGGTTGTTTTTTTTTTTTAAATTTTTATTGTGGTAAAGTTGCCATACAAGGTTATACATATTTCAGGCATTAAATATTATAATTTGATATTGATATACACTACATAGTGTTTACACCCTAAGACTAATTATTATCTATAACCATACTGTTGATCCCCTTCACTCCTTTTGCCTTCCTTCCAAACCCCTTCCCCTCAGGTAACCAGTCTATTCTCTGTGAGTTTGTTTTTGTTTTGTTTTGTTTGTTCATTGGTTTTGCTTTTCTTTTTTTAGATTCCACATATAAGTGAAATTATATGATATTTGTCTTTCTCTATCTGACTTATTTCACTTACCATGATGCCCTCAAGGTCCGTCCATCCATGTTGTTGAAAATAGGAAGGCTTCCTTCTTTTTTATGATGGAATAGTAATCCATTATATATATATCTTCTTCATTATTCATCTCAACAATTCTACCCATCCCATCAGCAGCTGCCCCATAGTATTTTTAGTTTTGTGAAAAGCCAGAAGTCATGGAGTGCCAAATCTGGGCTGTAGCGGGGCTGAGTCACCTGGGTAATTTGATGTTTGGCAAAAAAAATTCTGCACAATATATAATGCATGAGCAGGTGCATTGTCATTATGAAGCTGCCAATCACCATTTGTCTATATCATTCAAATAGTTTCCATGGGGGAATGTTTAAACTTAAATTTGATGCAGATTCATTCCTCTACACACTCAGTCATTTTGAATGAGTTGCCCCACAGTCCACCTGCTCACTCAATGGCATCTACCACCCCCACTGACTAGTACAGTGAAGTCATCATTGTTCACTCATATGCATTCTAGTTCACTCTCCTTGACTACCTGATTACATTGATACTGTACAGACTATTCTCATTATATTAACAATGGCTGGACTTTTCCAGACAGACCTATATACATGCATCAAGTCAGCATGTTATACCTTAACCTTATACAATGTTATATGTCAATTATATCTTAATAAAGCTGGAAATAATGATTAGGAATTTAAAAAAACATAGTTAACCTTCAAACAAAAAGTCATACTGTTGTCTAAAATATATATCTATTCAATATGATATATACCTTTGAAATAGATGGTTGCTTCCCAGACAAGCACTGGAGCTGGAAAACTGCATACCCGGATAAAGCATTTCACATTCATATTAACAACAATGATAAATATAGTATTCACTGTACAACTCTCTGGTGCAGGTTATTATGCTAAGATCTTTATGTGCATTGGATAAATTCCCCCTGATTATATACATACCCCTGGAAAAAGGTCATTATCCTCATTTTATACACAAGGAATTAACTATAGCCTTAGTAAGTTTAAATAAGTTACCTACATTTACACATGTCAAAAAGCTAACTCCAAAATATTAGAATGTGGCCTGTCTCCCTGCAGAATTGAAGCTCTAAACACTAACCCCCATAAATATTTATTGTCATCTTTACAGAGGATAGAGCGATTACCAAAACAAAAAGATCACTGCTGCCTTGGCATTGAAATCTGGCTCTAAATACAGAATAAATAGTCCAGAGTGAATGCAAGATATTTCCTAAATAATGTCTCATGGAAAAAAGAATATCTTAAGAGATTTTGTTTTTATTTTTAAAATGGAAAAGGCAACCAGAACTCTATGGTTTAGGAAACTTTGCACGCTGTATCCCTGTCTTAGAGATGCACATTACATAGTATGGAAAGTTAATGACAAGTCCTGCTCTTTCAAATATTAGCATTTCTAAATTAATTTGATGAGAAAATTTTTTTCAAAGATTATTTTTATTAATCCCCTTCAGGGTAGCATCATTCCATGGGATGTAGTACAGGAAATGCGGGGCTAGAGAAATTATTTAATACATTTGTTTTCTTCTGAGAAAAGACTATAATCCTTGGCATATGGGTTTTTTCCCAGCACTCCATTTTCATAGTGTGTATATTAGTCTTTGTTTCTTTCTCTAAAAAATGTCCATCATGCACCTTATGTCTCCATGCTCATTCAATCTCCTTAACTCTCTTCCCTGCATAGCTATCTTTCTTTAAAGTACAGCTCTCTCCATTACTTCACCACCCATTTTTCCCACAATGTGCTTATTTCTGCCTTAATGCCTGCCAGGTTCAGCTGTGTGGTAGAGGTTGAAAAGGAATAAGTGGTGAAGGTTTACAAAGATGGTCCATGGGGCAAAGAAAATTTCAAGGAATTGATGGCACTGGGGACATGAATAGGAGAGAGAAAAGCTGTTTACTTTGAAGGTTACTTGTGAATAAATAGGAGAAAAGGCAGAATTGAACATAGGTGGGAAAAGATCTCTCTCAGGGACGGGATTTGGAAAGTGGGCTTTGGTGGGCAGCTCACCTTTTTCTATAGCTTGATGGAGTTATCTCAAAATCGATTTGAAGTTCAAACTTTTAGTTTGGAAAAAACGAAGGAGGGTGATTTGTTTTCCTTATCACATCCATCAAACATTATCTAGTGGTTCTTATTTTCAAAGTAAAAACTGCTATTTGAAATGGTTATTTAATTATATTAGAAATCTTTTCACTCTCCTCTGTAAAGGCTTCCCTAAAATTATAGACTTTAGAAATAACCATTGCAGTTTCTTTCCAGAGTGTTTATTACTTTCTGCAAAAATATGAGCCCCTCAACCTGTGTGTATTCTAATTTATAAAGAATGTAAAATGCTAAATTTCACATGGTAGGGGTAAAAATAAAAGCTTGCCCCCTTTCCTTTACACCCAATTTGATGTGAATGCATAGCCCTGTGCGTGTTATCTTTGAGAAGTCCATAGCCATTTGGAAATGCAGACAAGTTACTCAACTTCAGGAAGAACATAAAGTTTGTCCTGTGTGGAAAGCCATTATTTTTATTGCCTTTAAGATGGACTTTAACTCAAGAAATTATAGTGTTTGCTGCTTCTGGACTTGAGTCAAATTTCCAGTGTCTTAGTTTGATTTCATAACAACCTATTAAGGTAAGAATAATTAGGCTCTTTCTAAAAACGTGAGAAGTGAGTCTCAGAGAAGCTAAATAACACACTAAGGAGGTGATGCTGTCAATGTGCAAACCCATAGTGGTCTAAGTCACTATCCTATAGGATGTGTGTAGAATACTTGGGGCATCACCTGGCATGTGGTAAGGGTGAAATGAACGTTGGTTTCCATTCCATTCTATTTTATTTGTTATCCCATGAACAGTAAATAAACATCCTGCTGAAATAAAGTTCAGACGTTAAAATGGTACTGGCTTTCAGCTACCTCTTCTCCCTGCTGTGAATTCATGAGCTCAGTGAACTCAGTAGCTTCAACCTGCTGGGAAAGAGAAGACGTGGGGGTGGGGCACTCTCTGGTTCAGAGGAATCAATCACAAATTTGCTCTCTGACATTCTCTCTCTCTCACACACACACACACTTTCCCCCTTTATACTCACTAAATAGAGAAGACTTTGAATTACTTTCTCTGTGAGTGTAGGTTCAATGAGAGCAAATTCATATAATCCTTCCATAATTCATTTTGAAAAATAGAACTTTTGCTCATTAAAAAACAGGCCAGCATTCCAATTAAGCAAAAATATATGCCTTATAATCACCATACAGTTCTTGTGCTTCATCTTTGGATGCTATGCCCTGGTACAGAAGAGGCTTTTGAATATAGACAGTAAAAGTGGTGGAAGTTGCTGAACAACTATTAGTAGTTTGATCACTTGTGTTAAATGCCATGGATATAACCCAAAGTGGAGGTGGAATTGCTTCCTAGAGTGGTGCACTTCAGCAGTGTAAGCTTAAGACATTTTTCTTTCAGCAGAGTATTTGGATTTCAATCTTAGGTCTGTAAATAATATAAATAAATAATACAGTTAAGTACAGTGACTCGTAAGTGGAATCAGACAGCATGTTATCACTGCACAATGTATGATTACTTATTTATATTGCTTTTCAATTTATATTTGCTGAATAACAAATTGTTCTATTTTATAATGTATGTTTTTTTTAAATCTGCTAGAATCATGAACCACCATCCCCAGTACCCTGCCTGGCATTTTCTCTAGAACTGTCCCTATCTCAGGTTGTAGTTATGTGTATAATCATTTGGATCAACAGAGAGGCCACTCCTAGACTTCTGGAAGGACTGGGCTTGTGTTTGTCCTACTTCAAACATATTTGTTTTTGTTATCTGTAAAATAAACTTTAACCCAGAAGACCAAAAAGACTCACTGCTTCAGAAGAAAAATCAACCTTACAGAACTGAAGTGTCTCAATTAGTTCAGCATTTGGTATTAGACTGGTGTGACCAGACCTTTATGCGTCTGATACAAATTCATTTAATTTGACATCTCCCTCTGAGTTGTCCCTGGAGTTCTTGCTTTTAGTGCAGTTTCTAGCTGTGATAATAAAACAGACAAAAAAAGAAAGACAAGGGGAATAAAGGTATGACAAAGAAAGAAGGATCCAGAATTTTTCTCTATGCATGGGGTGGGGGGGACAGTGATGGCATACACATGACCCAGGTTGTCATTGTTTCTCCTATGCCTTTGGAAAGTAGTTTGCAGTCACAACACCTTTCCCCAACCAACAGTTCTTAGAAATTTGAACAGTACCTGGCATTTAAAGTCCTTAATTGATTGTTGAATGAGCTTATGCTCTGTTTCCTGAACTTAATTTCAAACTCTCTGTGAGCATACCGTCACTACATCTGCTTCACTAGCGGCAGTGCATCCAATGAAACTACATTTAAAACAGTCACACTTTGAAATACTTAAACCCTCAGAGAAAACTAAATTGCACATGGGTGTTTGTCTTCCATTTATATGTTGGAGGGAGGTGGATTACAAATGAGATGGTAAAGGCAGTTAGAAATGCAGACTACAGACCTTTTTTAAGCAGAGTTGAGTTAGTAAACAGTAAAATGTCAAAGACACAATGCAGGGGCAGGAAGGGTCATTTTTACTCTTTTTTCATTTTTTTTAATACTCTACTGTAAAGTGAAAAAAAACATAGGCTTTAGGGTCAGTTTAAACCCATGTTTTGTTTTGTTTTTCTATTTGCTTGCTGTATGATCTTAAATGAGCTTTTGAATTGTTACATACCCCTGACCTAGTTTGCAAAAATATAAAGAAAATAATAATTATCTTATTTATTTTTGAGAAAAATCAAATTATGTAACATGGATAAGATAGTCTTGTCTGTATTTTACTATTCATTGAAGACTTTGGAGAAAGGGCTCAGTAGATAAATAGTAGCTATTATACAGATAGCTGTTAGAAATAGTTATTTCTAATAAAATGTTTATTTCCATATTCTGTTGGAAATAATGTAAAAGAGAATTACAGCTACGTCCCAAATTTGCCTCATCTCTGGCTTGCCCTTTGTTAATGACCTAAACTGCCTTTATGCCTCCTTGTACTGTCAGTCTCTGCAGAGTTGAAAGCAAAAGAGGACATCTGTGTGGCTTTGATATTCAGAAACAGCACAATTCTGCATCTGTGTCTGGAAATGCATTCTCAAAGAAAGAACAGTTTTCTTAATAGTATTTTGCTCCACTGCCCTTTTTGGTGTTTAAAATGCCCTGTGAAGTACTTCCTTTTTCAATATTGGGGAGGATGGGAACAGGGAAGGGAGAGGCAGAAGGGGGAGAGAAAATAGAAAGAAACTGCTTTCCTTGATTAATGGTATGAATTTTCACAGCTCAAGGGCTCTTTAAATCTTTCATTTCTTTGAAATGGGAAATGATGAAAGTTTTGTTCATAACTGTATTGATGTTTGTTGCAAATGCCCTTGTATTTCATTAAGAGGGGTAAATTTTGAAGTGAAGCCAGGCTAAGCATGTTTTATAAATTGAAAAGCAAGTGTTCTAAGGGAAAGATTTCAGTTGGTTTTCCCCAAGAATCTAGGTATGAGCTAATTAATATGTTTGCTTATAACAAAGATCCACTCATTTTTGTAGTTATATAGGCATTGTCAGAGGTTCCCTGCATCTGAGTTATACCAGCTCCTTCCTGCTGACCCAGCTTAGTGCTACCGACTGAAGGCTGGAGCAGAATACTTGGCATATTGACTTCACTTGGGACTTGTGTGGGAAGGCTCCTGTTTTGCCTGATTTCACAAGGTGAAAGAGTTCACTTATCAGCTTGAAGATAAATTACTGAACACCATTTTTCACTCTTTTCCACCTACTTCCACACCTTTTTCCTTTCAGGTTGGCTTCTGCCTATTCCCTTGAGTTCCTCCACCTGCCAAACAAAAAGTAGATGAGACCTGCTGTTAACATTTTATTTAGGTCAGGTGGGAGTGCTACACCCTTGCAAAGACAGAGAGCCTCTGCATATTCACTCCCTGTAGGAGACAGGATCTATTTTACAGAGTAGTTAACCTTCACTCTTACTTGCCTCCTCCTACCAGGACATGGAATGGTGCTGTTAATGAAAAGAGGCAGTGGTTAAGAATTCTGTAGAGAGAGACACCTGTGTTTGAATGCAGCCTCTGCTACTTCCCAGTCTCCTGACCTTGGACATTCCTTCTCTGAGCCCCAGTGCCCTCACCTGTAAAATGGAGAGGATAAAGATGTGTGTGCATGTGTATGTATTCACTAAGTATGCACACTAAGTATAATACCTAACACAAAAAAAGTACTCAGTTCATAGTAATAATGAATTTTTGATATTTTCACATTATATATTATATCATGTTTTTCACTGATAATGCCTGTGTGATTAGCAGTTACCCAACTTCATTATAAGAACCTCAAGTGCAGTATTTACAACTTAGCCTCTAATCCTTTCTTTGGACTTATTAAACATATATTTTGATTTTTTAAAAATTATATTTTATTGATTATACTATTACAGTTGTCCTGATTTTTTCTCTTTTGCCCCCCTCCACCCAGCACCCTACACTTCTTCAGGCAATCCCCACACCATTCTTCATATCCATGGGTCATGCATATAAGTTCTTTGGCTACTCCTCCTGTATGGTACCATACATCTCCATGGCTATTATTTAACTACCTATTTGTACTTTTTAATCCCCTCACCTCTTCACCCATTCCCTCACACTCTCCTCCCATCTGGCAACCATCAACTGCTCTCCATATCCATGATCCATGATTCTGTCTCTGTTCCTGTTGTTTGCTTAGATTCAATTGTGATAGATATGTATTTTTTGCCATTTTATTATTCATAGTTTTCATCTTTTTAAAAAAATTATTTACTTGTTTATTTATTTTTTAAAAGATTTTATTTATTTATTTTTAGAGAGGGAAGGGAAGGAGAGAGAGAGACAGAGAGAGAAACATCAATGTGCGGTTGCTGGGAGACATGGCCTGCAACCTAGGCATGTGCCCTGACTGAGAATCGAACCTGTGATGCCTGGTTCACAGCCTGCACTCAATCCACTGAGTTACACCAGCCAGGGCTTGTTTATTTATTTTGTTTTTCAAGTACAGTTGTCTCCATTTTCCTGCTACTTCTTTCCCCTGCCCCACTCACCTGCACCTCCCATCCTCAGTCCTACCTCCACTTTGGTTTTGTCCATGGGTCCTTTATACATGTTCCTTGACTACCTTTCCTCTTCTTTTTCCTGTTACCTGTCTCCTTCCTCTCTAGTTACTGTCAATTTCTTCTTGCTTCAGTGTCTCTGGTACTATTTTGCTTGCTTGATTTTTTTTTTGTTGTTGTTGTTGTTGATTAGATTCCATTTATTGGTGACATCATATGGTATTTGTCTTTCACCTCCTGACTTATTTTACTTAGCATAATGTTTTCCAGTTCCATCCATACAAAGTGAAGGAGCTCCTTCTTTTTTTTCTGCTGTGCAGTGTTCCATTGTGTGAATATGCCATAGTGTTTTTTTTACCCACTAATTTACTGATGGGCACTTAGGTTGCTTCTAGTACTTGGCTATTATAAATTGTGTTGCTATGAACATTGGGGTGCACAGGGTCTTTTGAATTGGTGTTTCAGGATTCTTAGGGTATAATTATCTTCTTGTTTTTCTCAAAAAGTCCCTTTAACATTTCATATAATAATGGTTTGGTGATGATTAACTCCTTTAGTTTTTTCTTATCTGGGAAACTCTGTCTGTCCTTCAATTTTAAATAATAGCTTTGCTGGGTAGAGCAACCTTGGCAGTAGATCTCCACTTTTCATGACTTTGAATATTTTTTTCCAGTCCCTTCTAGTATTCAAAGTTTCTTTTGAGAAATCAGCTGACAGCTTTATGGGAACTCCCTTGTAGGTAACTAACCTCTTTTCTCTTGCTGCTTTTAAGAGTCTCTCTTTGTCTTTAACCTTTGGCATTTTAATTATGACGCATCTTGGAGTGCTCCTCTTTGCATCCATCTTGTTTGGGACTTTCTGTGCTTCCTGGACTTGTAAGTCTATTTCCTTCACCAAATCAGGGGAGTTTTCTTTCATTATTTTTTTAATAGACTTCTAATTTCTTGCCTTTTCTCTTCTCCTTCTGGTACACTTATGATGCATATGTTGGATCTCTTGAAGTTGTCCCAGGGGCTGCTTATACTGTACTTTTTTTTGGTTTCTTTTTTCTTTTTGTTGTTGTGATTGGTTGTTTTTTGCTTCCTTATCTTCAAAATTATTGATTTGATTCTTGGCTTCATCCATTCTACTATTGTTACCTATAAAGTGTCCTTTATTTCAGTTAGTGAATCCTTTGTTTCTGATTGGATCTTTTGTATGCTGCTGAAGTCCTCACTAAGTTCATCGAGCATCCTTATAACCAATGTTTTGACCTCTGCATCTGATAGATTGTTTATCTCCATTTCATTTAGCTCTTTTTTCTGAGTTTTGATCTCCTCTTTCATTTGGGCTATGCTTCTTTATCTCCTCATTTTGGCAGCCTCCCTATGTTTGTTTCTATGTATTAGGTAGAGCTGCTTTGATTCCATGTCTTGGTAGCATGCCCTAATGTAGAAGGTGTCCTGTAGGGATCCTACAGGATCCTGTGGCACAGCCTCCCCTATCACTCAAGCTGGTACACCTTTTGTGTGGGATGAATACACCCTCCTCTTGTAGTTGAGTCTTGGTTGCTGTTGGCAGATCAATGGGAGGGATTTACCCAGGCCAGTCAGCTGCAAGGACTCTCTGTGACCACTGACCACCCACATCCACTGTCCCTGGAGTATAAGCTATGCAGGGCCAGGATGGTGCTGCTCAGACGTGGTCTGTAGCTATACATTGGGTGCACTGGCACTGGGTTTTCTTGCGTGGTGCAGGCCAAGGTCAGCCCCCACCTGTGTTTTGCCTGCGACCACCCTGCCTGAGGTAAAACCACTCTGAGATGGCTGCTACTTGTGCTGGGTTTGGAGATTCCCAGGCAAAGCCAAGCTTTGGATCTGGGCTGGCTGCTGCTTATGCTGAGCCTGGGGCTCAGTGAGGCCAGCTGTTGCTTGTTTGAGAGAAGTTAGGAAGTTGTGAAGCATGAGCCAACACCAGCCAATTCATATAGAAAAGACACTTGTTTGAGCCAGTACGTTGAGTGGGGTGGGGCAGAGCCTCTGGGGATCTCCATGGTGGATCAAACAGTGTTAGCTAGGTTGATGTAGTCTCAGACACAGCACCAGCCAGCCGGCTGTCTGGGTAAGGGACCAGAAAAGAGAAAATGGCCTCTGCTCACCTTGATGCTAGATACCTTAGCCTCCCCCTGCATACCACTGATGCCCTTCAAGCAGCTACCCCAGAGAGAGTAAGTCTGAGTGGGTCCATGTGTGGGTTCTTTAAGAAGGACTGCTTGGGGTTCTAGCAGTTTCTTCTACTGACTCAATTCCTGCTGGGTTTTATAGCCAGAAGTTGTGGGCTCTTGTCTTCCTGGCTCTGTAACCCTGGCCTGGGGCATCTGGTGTGTGGCTGGGACTCCTTGCTCCTGAGATATCCCTCCTGGATTTTTATCTACCACACATGGGTGAGACACCAGCCCATTCCCCATCTGCGCCTCTCCTACCAGTCTGGATGAATGTGGTTTCTTTTATTCTGTAGTTGTCAGGCTTCCATTCAACTGGCTTTCTGATGGTTCTGAGTGATGGTTGTCCTGTATTTTATTTGTAATTTTGATGTGGTTGTGCAAAGAGGTGAGCCATGCCTGCCTGTGCTGCCATCTTGACTGGATATTTTGATTTTTAATATAAACCTCAGTTAGGATATTCTATTCTATTTATTTATAAACATACATCTCAAATTTTAATATAGAAAATTTGATCACTTTTGCCATAGGTAGTGTGGATATGCTTTGTCCTACACACCTTTTGATATAACTAACATTTATTGCAGACCTTACTTGTATTATGTGCATTATCTGTGATACCTCTTCATCCTCAACAGCCCTTCTGGAAGGAAGGGTTATTAACTATGGGACTGGAGAGGAAATTAGGTTTAGAGCAGTTAAAATAATGATCTAGTTCAACTGGCCTTAAGTAGCTACAATAGAATTAAAACATTAGCCTGTTTAATTTTTGCTGGACAGGGGCCTGGCCCTAAGTAGGTCTGCCTAGGGCCAGCTGTACTGTGTGGGTTCTTGACTTCATGTAGGGAAAATTTCACAACATGTGTCCAGGTGGCTATGGGGATACATTTATTAAAGCTGGGGACAACGAAACAAAGAAGGGCTTAGCACAGAAGATGCACAGGAGAGCGTAGGCTGGGCTGGCTTAGTCCACTGGGGAGTAAGGCAGAATGGGGCTCTGGGGTTCGGGGGGTCAGCCTGGGACAAGCTGCCAGCTGCCCATTGCCTTAGAGTTTAGGAGACTCCTGCCTGTAAAGAAAGAAGTGGGGAAGAAAGAAGGAAATGGTTAGGGCTGCTTCCCAGAGGGAGAGCTCTGTACTGGGTCCTTTGTCTTGAGGTTTTTATCTTTTTCTTTTTTTTTTTTTTTTTTTTTTTGGCAGGCAGGAATGTTAGGGGAGGTCTCAGGGCAGGGTTTCAGCAGAATATTCATCAGTTCTCCAGGTGCGCCCTTTCAGGGTCCTGATGCCCACTGATTGGTCCGTGACAGGGCAGGGGGCTTTAGTCATTGAAGTTGGTCCTGGCATCATCCACATGGTTTTGCTGCTTTCCTGGGCCTGGAGCAGAATCACAATAGTGGCCTCCCCAGGGAGGAAAGGTCAGGGAGGAATCTTACCCTGGGGGTGAGATTCTTTTTTCCCCAATTTTACTCCTGCTAGGCACTTGGGGCCTTCCATCCTGGTGACCATCTGCACCTGGCTGTAAATTGCTTGGACACTGTGTTCAGCTATCTGTCTCAGTTTTCCTGTTCTACATGCCAAGGAATTTACTAGCTTCTCACTATTCTCTCTCAAAACTGCTAAACTCATTGTCTTTCCACTACACCATGCTGCTTCTCCATATCTATAAATAATGTAAAGTGATTTTACAGTTGTTTCTATCACACCAGACAGGGTTATACTAAACTATAATGATTTATGTCAACAAAATATACTTCTCCTTTATGTTACATGTGCAGTGTAGATCATTATTCTTGGACTCAGGCTGAAGGAACAGCCCCTATATTATTATATGAATGTCTTAGGGCAGTGAGAAAAATAGCAAAGATAATACTCTAGCCCTGTGCCTCAGTTGGTTGGGCATAGTCCTGCAAAGCAAAAGGTCACTGGTTAGATTCCCAGTCAGGCACTTGCCTGGGTTGCAGGTTGCAGGTTTGGTCCCAGTTAAGGAGCATACAAGAGGCAACTGATAGATGTTTCTCTTTCATGTCAATGTTTTTCTCGCCCTCTTTCTCCCTTTTCTCCCCTCTATAAATAAACAAACAAATTTTAAACAAAATACTCTGTAATGAGTCTTAAAGCTTCTAGTCAGAAGAGTCATATACTATTACTTCTGCTCACAGTCAGTTGACCAAAAACAAATCACATGGCCAAGCTCAGTATGTGTGAGTCAGGGAGGTGTCTTTCTCACACACGGAGGACAGTGATTATTGGGGAATAATAGCAAATCTACCATAATATTATATGTGATTTGCTTATTTGCCTTGCCTAATTTTATTTTACTCAGACTTACATAAACACATGTCTGTATTCCCTGAAGTGCACATGACTGATGCTGGTAGGAGAGTCTGCAGAGGGCTCAGTAGAATAGACTTGCTGTTGACTTAGCTTGTGTAATGCACAATGGTGTTATTGGAAATTGATACTATGCCTTATGTGGGCAGCATCAGTATACAGGGACTATCCCACCATTTGCTAAGTTTGTTTCTTTCACTGCTCTAATCTTTTGGTATACCAGCAGTTTGATAAATAATTGTTTTACATTTTACAGTAGCCAATGGAGCTAAAATTGTGTTTCTGTGATAATATACTGAGCTAGAATTGTGTTTACATTTTCAACCAAGCTAATGACATGGACGTGGTTTTATTGTCTTAGCTTTAACGCCTCCACATCTTCATTCCTCCTCACCGATTCCGTCACGGAACTCCTTTGGCTTTATTGGCAGCATGAATCTGAGATCAATAACAGGAAGATAAGCAGAGGAGTTAACTGGAGAATAAAATCAGAGAAATATCTTTCCTTCTATCATTACTTACTCCTATTTCTCTCTTTAAAAGAGAACATTAAGTTCATTTTTTTTCCTCCATTGTCTCAACAACTACTCTACTCCCGGTCTTGAGTACCTCAAAAGTGAAACACTACAAAAGCCTCCTAGTCTGCCTCCCTGCCTCTAGTAGCTTCCCCTATCCTTCGTCATGAATGATATCAGAAACGACTGGAATCTTTTAAGAACCAGGTACTGAATGCTTCACGGATCCTGTAGATACAAATCTTGGCAGCTCTAGAAAGAGCCCAATCCCCATCAGTTTTACTCGGTGACACCTCTGTGACTTCCGTCACTGTTGCCTCTGCCCATTGGTCTCGATCCTTTGAGATCCTTTGAGATCCTTTGAGACCCATTTCATCTTTGGCTTTCTGTCCTAGCATGACAACTGGGTGTTTGGTTTTGCAAACTTCTTCCACCTTCATGTCAAAACTTGCCTATCGGTCTTTTTTTTACTCTTCATTTCCAGTTCTGAAGTATTTAAGGTATATAAGAACATGTACATGGTATATATCTGGATTGTAAAGAATAATAAGATAAAAAACAAAAGAAGAAATTGGCTCTTGGTCTTTGCTTTCAAGTTCTGCTGGTCCCTAAGGTTTGTTCTCCTGGCCTGGCCCTTTTTTTGAGCATTTGCACTCAGTTCCAGCCCAGATCATGGTCCCTTGGTCCTCCTGTGAACCTTCCCTATCCCTACAGCTTTACTCTTGGACTTTTGCCCTGGCACTCTCACTTTTTAACCCCTGACGTGGGGTTTACATCTACTGTATCCAGACTACTCTTCCAAAAATTCTGCTTTGCTCTGTCAGTGCCACCCTAAGTTTAAAAGCCAATGTTGTTTCCCTTCCCTATTTCCTATTGAGTCAAGTCTGAGTTCTCTCTCCCTGTTTTTTAAATCCCTCCATGAAATCTTATCTGAAATGAGTCCAATATACATAAAATTCTTAGTTTTTCTTATCTGGTTTCTTAGCTGGCTTTCAGTTGAGGTAAATTCCCATTCTTTTCTCTTTATAATTATACGCACTTTCCTATCTAGCTCATCTTTTTCCTACTAACTCTAACATGTGATGTAGTGTGGTAAGAGCAGCAGAGACTTCAATGTTGGGAAAATTTGGCTTGAATCTTGACCTCCATAATTTACTAGCTACCTAACTTTGTTTAATATATATATCACTCATGATTTATATAATCACTCCTATCTTCTCCACCAATGGGGTTATTAATATGCCACAAGAGTATCGAGAGAGTAAAGGGATGGGCTCTCTAAAGCAGGGGTGTCAAATTCATTTTCACCAGGGGCCACATCAACCTTGCAGTTTGCCTTCAAAGGGCTAAATGTAATTTTAGGACTGTATAAATATAACTACTCCTTAACAGTTAATCTAGAGCTCAGTGCTGCCGCCAGGTAGAAGCAAGGTGCCAGGCAGGATAAAACAAGGTAGAGGGCCGGATTCAGCCCACTGGCCTTGTGTTTGCCAGCTGTGCTCTAAAAGATATAGAATATTGTAGATAGTCTACAGTTAGAGTTCTCAATATTCTTTCATCCAGTATCACCCTGTTCTATAGAAAAACCTTGTTAGAAAGTCTTTCTATCTCCTTCTTCATTGACTGTTCAAGCTAGGACCACATTATACAGAAGAAGAGAATTACAGGGAACTGGAAAGATAAGATTTTCTCTTAGAAAGGTCACTCAGACTGCTATGAGGAGGAAGGGCCAAAGGAAATTGAGACCAGCGGCAGCTGCAGAAGCAGGCCTGGTAAGAGGACATGGCCTCATACACCACAGCCGTGACTGTGACAGTGGCAGTGTGCCTCTGTGATCCCTGTCTTTACAAGTCACACACAGCTGACCACAGCACCATCTCTGGGCCCTCCTAGAGGCCCCAGATAGGACTGGACTAACCGACACAAGCATAAATGTTAAAGTTAGTAAAGGTAAAGGGGTCATAACTTGGGCAAAATCATAATTATCAAACAGAAATTAAAGAACAGTTTTAAGAGGAAATTGCAGTTCTTTGTTTGGGGGTGGCAGCACTGACTGCATGCCATGTGATAGGAACGAGTTTGTACGTTTTTGCCTCCAGAGGTCTCCTTGTCCATCTATCACGCTGTAATAAGGCTATAAATGCAGAATGATTTCTGGAGGTCAATTATTTGAGCATGTGAATGGGGTTGAAATAAGGTGCAGGCTGAGGACCAAAAACAAAAACAAACACCCAAAACCCAAAACCTGAACACTGAGGGTGTGTTCTGTGCATCAAATCATTAAGTGTTTTTCTGTTTGGAGGGAGAAGAAACTAAGAGATGAGAGAAGAGACGGAACAGATCTAAGGCAAGGCAAGGTAACAAAAGCAACATTTAGAGGGAAATTAAAAGAAGGGAAAGAACACATTCTGTGATTGACTGAAGAGATGAACAAATGAGGCAAGTGTATATGTCTATGGAAAAAACAGTAATTGAAACACTATATGAACCCATATAATTTTACATCCTGCTGGTTTATAACATGATTTGAAATAAGGATGCTGAACAGAAGTTGCTAAAATCACCTGCTAATCCAAACAAACTAAACTTTAAAGATATCATTGGATGAGATGGTTGCCCTCAGTAATTATAGGAGTCTGGAATGAGTCTGACAGGCAGAAGAGAAATAGCAATATAAACACCAGTCAATGAACATACCTTTATCACAGTTTACTGCATCTCCGGATTTAATTGCTTTTGTTTTTCAGTGGCTTTTTAAACAGCTCATTTTTCAGAGATGGTAACTCTTTCAGAAGAAACAGTTTACTTGAAAATGGTCTCATCAGATCAAGAACTCTCTGGAAAATTCCAAGGTCCTTGTGGTCTACAGAAGCCTCTTATGAGTGTATTTAGTTTGCAGCTCAGTCTCTCTGCAGTGGAAGGGACAGTAGTACATTTGTTCTACCTTCAGTTCCTTGTCGTACAAATGTGAATAGAGTAAGGGATCTTGCCACAGGGCATTTAATGTGTGAATATCAAGCTGGGATTCAAACTCAGGTGTCCTGGTCCTGGGACGTGAAGTCCACAGGACTGCGTGCTATGTCACCCTGTCCTTGTGTGGATGTTCAAAGCCCTTATAACACTGGGCCCAGAGTTCAAGCATGTGACTCCCCACCAAGCATTGTGGCTTGTTGGACTGTCAGATTAACCCATGATGAATAAGTAATTAATAAGTTAATTTATAGGTTTTGAAGTGCAATTTCTCACACCACGTTGATTTTTTCTTTCAGTTCTAAAGGTTCTGAATGTCATGAGCCTACAGGCAAGGTCGATTTAGGTAGAAGCAACACATCTGGTGGAGAGCAAATGTCTGAATCCCTGCAATATGGGAGGTGTGGCTGAGGGGGAGGCCACCTGCTGACTACAGACTGTGTGTGCTGCCACACATGCCCTGTGGGAGTTTGCTAATTGTTAGCTTTGAATGTCTCAGCCACGTAATTCAGTCCATGACAGTACACAGCCCTCTGTGGTTTTCAGAACATGGTCCCTGGTGTCAGGCAACTCTGTGGCATCTTTGGCAAGTACTATACCCTTCCTGAGCCTCAGTTTGTTTGTTTGTTTCATAAAAATGGGAACAATTTGACCAAGTATGCTGAGTTGTAGCAAAGAGCATATGAAAACTTACGTGATGCGTAAGCACAATGCCTCATCTCTTGGTGGTAGTGGATGAGTGTTCATCTTTTTTTCTAATTTTCATAGAAGCAAGTTTTGCAAGAGTAGAGCAAATAACATCTCCAACACTGTCACTCACTGCTGCCCACAAATTACTCAAGATGAGACTTGCTTCCCCTTCCTTGGAAGTCTTACAGTACTTACTCTTTGGAATCAAGTATTTTATACTTACTGAGAAATTTTTTTTTAGTTACCTGTTTATAATTTTAATTTTTTTCTCTCCTATGTAAATCAGTGGCTGGTCCCCAAGTCTTCTCAATTCCCAAAGCACCTAGCAAAGAGCCAGGACCTTAGCAAGCCTTCATTAAATGTTTATCAGCTGCCTGAATTTGTGAAGATGTGAGCAGAAGATAAGAGCACAGCTTGAAGTCAGTGTTTCTCTGCTAGGCTGCAGTTCTGCCTGCAGGGTGTTTGGCTGTTAAGACTGCTAGGATTTTAGATTAGCTATGGGTGAGAGAGGCACAGAGCCAGGGCTGAGTTTTGGGCAAGAAGGAAATAGTGCTGCTGAAACCCATCATGCCAGCTTGTTAGCTCCATACCCATGAACAGAATGTCAGTGTAAGAATTGTCCAAACCTGTAGGGAATTTTTATGAGTTTCTTTGAGCCAAAGTGACAACATATGCCAGGGAGGAAGATCTCCAGTGCTCCAGCCAATAACAGGTTGCAGTTCTTTATACGCATTTGAGGTTAAGGAGAGAATGTAAGGAAGGTTACATGAAGGTGGGAGGAAGCAAAGTGGGGACTGGATTACAGGACAGTTATCATTATGTGCTCTTGTGAGGGTGGTCAGCTTTAGAAGGAGGGCTCTGAAAGGGTGGTCATGTATTAGAAGTAGGTGTCTGAAAAGGGACATTTCAAGTGTGTGTTCATCTAGATGCACAGAGACAATGGACAAGGCTTGCTTAAGGCATAGATAAACCTTCTAATAAAGAATTTATAGGCTTGGGGTATGACCTGCCCAGTTAGAAATTTATGATAATATCACTGTGAGGTGACTTTCTCTAGAATCCCTTTTATTGTCCACAAGACATTATCTTAATTCATCTTTAGAACTCACTCAGGTGTCTTTCACAATTCCTGGAACATAGTAATTAATCAATATTTTTGTAATCAGTAAGTGAAGTCATGCTACCTTTGTTCTTTATGTTAAAATTGTAGGTTTGCGTGGTTTAGTTACCCATTCAGCAAAGGTCATTGAGCACCAACTATGTACCAGGCATTGTTCTAAGGGCTTTTGTTCTAATGTAGTGAACAAAACAGACAAAAAGCCCAGACATAATGGGGCTTACATTCCAAGTAAAAATAAGTCAGTAACGTTATTTTGTTATGTTAGGTAAGAATATGTGTGTGCTGTCTGGAGAGAACAAAGCAGAGTCCGGGAGTAGGAAGTATGCGTCCAGAACTAGAGAGTGCAATTTTATTTGTTATTTAAAAAAATTGTTTAAATACAAATCCCTTTATTTTTTATTTTATGTTTTAGATTTTATTTATTTATTTTTAGACAGAGGGGAAGGGAGGGAGAAAGAGAGGGAGAGAAACATCAATGTGTGGTGGCTTCTCACACACCCCGTACTGGGGACCTGGCCTGCAACCCAGGCATGTGCCCTGACTGGGAAGTGAACTGGCAGCCCTATGGTTCTCAGGCCAGTACTCAATCTGCTAAGCCACACCAGCCAGTGGTAGAGGGTGCAATTTTAAATAGGATGGTTCAGGAAGGCCTCTCAGAGAAGGAAATTTGAGTGAATACCTCTAAGAGGTGAGAGACCAACCTGTGTAATACTTGGAAGAAGGCAGAGACAATAACAGGTGGAAAGATTTCAACGCAGGAGCATGTGTAGAATTTTTAAGGGGCAAACAGAGCAGTCTGTGCAGCTGGAGTGCAGTATGAATGTAAGAGGAGGGCAACTGCAGCCCTGTAATACCTAATAGCACATCCTAAGCACCTGATGGCCTTCTTCAAGTGGATTCCTAAGAGTTGAGTGAAATTGCAAGTGTCACACAGTAATCAGATATAACAATGTTATTCATTCATTAATTCATTTATTCCTTCTTTCATGAATTCATTATTTAACAAATACTTAGCACTTTTAATTAGAGTTTACGTTTATTGAATACTTGCTGTATGCTAAGAAATATGTTTTATGTGCATTTTTAAGTAAACTTCATACAACCTAATAAAGTAGCTACCTTTATACTGTCAGTTTCAGATGAAGAAACTAATGCCTGAAAAGTATTTTTAAAACATGGTGTCTATCTTCAAAGGACTCATTGTCTCACAAGGGAATCAAGACACCTACACTTACAGTGTGCAAGATAGTTTGTAAGTACTATGGCTTAACCAAGCTGGAGGCATTTACATAAAGGAGTAAATGCCAGTTCCTTCCACCAGTTTTTTTTCCTTGGAAATATAATTGTGGTTACAGTATTTTTTCTATGTTCTTCGTGTCTCTAAAAAGCCCAACCATGTGTCAAGTTTTCCAAGTGCCAGTTCCTCTCTTTCCACAAGAAAATGTCATGCAGTTTAGAAGCACTACCATCCCGACATCTTAGCCACATGGAGTTCCTGGAAAGTCAGAATGTGACCCTGCCATTTCAGCTTGACAGTTTCTTTAAACTTCACAGGGCTTGTCTTCTAAAATGAAATGTGGGGTAAGATGGTCCCTTATGTTTCCTGAGAAACTTTTAGGGGGAGTGTACATTTTTGGAAAATAAATGGACTTTACTACTTGAGTTTGTTGCTTCATTGCATTTAAAACACTCAAAATCCCTATCTAATTAATTGTTTATGCTCCTTGCCCATTAATCTGCTTTAAAAAGAATCTTGCTCCTCCTTCTCATTATTAATCATATCAGTCACCTCCTGTAGGTAATGAGTGTCTTGATTTCACTATATATAAAATGCTGTCTCAACACCCCCCTGGCCGTGGGAGGAGGAGCCAGTGAGCGTAATTAATTGCTAAACAATTGAAAGGCACTTGGCCACATACAGTGCTCTGACATTCCAAAACAGAGGGCTTCTGGCCCCTGCACAGAGTTGAACTGCAGCAATGTAGTTGCTGCCCTGGGCTGCATCTTCTGGAAAGCAAGGACATTATTCTCCCAAATGATTCTTTCATAATTTTGCTTTGATAAAGTACTCATTGTGTTATCAGTATGTGGCACATCTCACCAAAAATATTCAGTTGTATTTGGCAATGAATTTGTGTTGTGGGATATTCTGAATATTGGCTGATCATGTCCAATCTGTTGGTGTGACATTCTGCAGGTTGCCTTTCTTGTCTAGAAGGGGAAAAAGTCACCTCCAGTTTCCATCCTGTGCTGAGCATGCACCAAGCCAAATCATCTGCTTGGGCCTTTAGCATCAATGTGACAAATCATTCATCTTGCTTCTTGTTTCATATTTGTAACTCTCTTCAGTGCTCAAGAAATTATTTTCAGGAACAAAGAATGTTTTATATTAGAAACGAAGTTCACCAAAAACAATGACAAACACTTAAGCCAAAGTATTAAAAAACATATATAAACCATAGGTCAGCAAATTATAGCCCAAGGGCTCAATCTGTCCCACCACCTGTTTTTATACATCTTGTTTTGTACTTGATCTGTTACATTTTTAAGCATTTGAAAAAATAAAGAAAATAGTATTTTATGAAACACAAAAATGGCATTGCGTTCAAATTTCATTGCCTGTACATAAACTTTTATTGAAACATACCCTGTTCATGTAGGTATGCATTGTTTATGACTTCTTCCACCCTGTAAAAACAAAGTTGAGTAGCTATGACAGGGACTGTAGGACCTGCAAAGCCTAAAATATTTACTGTTTGCACTTTATATAAAGAGTTTGCTGACCACTGGCAGCCTTAGACTATCATTAGAATTCTATATATTGGTGGGTCACAAACTTGTAGTAAGTAAAATTGCCTGTATCTGGGGGGAAAATAGTCAACTCTTCACCTTTTCTCCATGAAAAATAATCTTATGGTTTAGGACACAAGTGAAATTACTTTGGAAAAATGACTATCACTAGGTAAAAATAAAAAGAAAATGAATGGTGCTAATTTATACCATATCCCTTTGTGCCATATTTTATGCTTCTTTCTGTTTTTGCTTATATTTAATTCTTCTATTATTTCTGTTCATTTGCTCATTCATTCCTCATAGTCTACCTACATTTCTAGTCTATTTACTCCAGGCCAAGTGTCTAGAGTAACGCAAATGAGGACAGGGCAGAACTCAGACCGTTGCTAAGTTCACAGTCTATTGGAGAGGTACTGCATTCAACAAGTAATCACAATGCATTGTTTTAAGTCTTTCCGTTGTTCTATGGAAACCCAACAGAGGGAATGATTCATGGGGAAATGGAGCTCAGCTTTTCAAAAACAAAAAAATCAACTTGAGCCCTGGCTGATGGATTGAGTGCTGGCCTGCAAACCAAAGGGTCACAGTTTCGATTCCCAGTCAGGGCACATGCCTGGGTTGTGGGCCAGGTCCTCAGTGGGATGCACAGGAGGCAATCGCACGATGATGTTTCTCTTCCTCTCTACCTACCTGCATTTCTACCAGTTCTTCCTCCTGTTCTCTTTCTAAAAATAAATAAATAAAATCTTTTAAAAAAGGATTTGAATTGGGGATGAATAACATGCATCCACACTTCAAAGTGGAAAAGGTCATTTTAGGAGCAGAGGCCAAGGTCCATTGGACAGAGATATAAAATAGTATGGTGCATTTTGAAAACACCAGATGTGGCTGTAGTATAAGATGCCTTAGGGGAAAGGGTTAGAAGTTGATTTTGGAATCTGGAGGGGAAGATTATGAGGAGCACTTGTCAGTGTGACCAGGAGATCTGTACTATATCCTTCAGGCAATAGAGAGCCAGCAGAGATTCTGAGAAGGTCAAGACATGGTTATCTGTGCCCTTCAGAAAAATACTCCAGAGCAATGTAGGAGATGGACTGGCAGAGAAAACAACTAGAAAAGGATACTAGTTGTGTGGCTGTACCTATATTCCCATTCAGAGGCGAGGGTCATTGTGAACTAAGTCCATTATACAGAAGCTATCAAAAAGGAATAGATTGTGTTGCTTCTTATCTTTCTATTAAAATCAGCTTGAGCCCTGTTAAGGGTTCTCAGATTTTAATCTTGGGGCAAGGAGAAGGGTAGGAGGCAGAGGAGAGTCCTACTAGTATTTTCAATGGTTGGTGGAAGACTCGTAATTGTGGTTGTATTTAAGTTTTGTTCAGTATACGTGTGTAATATTCTGTGGATCCTTGTGCTTTTAATTCCACAATGAACAGTGACCTATGGCCAGTCTGAGGGACTACTTTGCCCTGGAAACCCTGGTTCTGACTTTCCTGAGACTGCTCCTTCTTGGGAGGGGCATCAGAGGCCACCCTTATAGCAGATTTATAAATCTCCAAGGAAGACTCTGCAGGTTCCTGTCCGGAGGGGTGCCCAGGTGTGTTGGGACCTGGGGGAATGGGTGGGGCTCTGCGCTACTCAGCAGAGGTGCTTCAGCCCTCTTCAAGTACCCTCCAGAGGTCACACCTGATGTGATTACTTGTGATGTGTGAAATTCAGATGCTGCCACTTTCAATTTCTGGACTGCAAAGCCATTTGGATGGATCTAGGCATGTGCAGTCATCATTTTTAACATCCCCAGTGAGACTGCAACTTGGCTATCCAGGGCTTCCTATTAAATTGAAGTCTGCTCCTTGGCAGGATGATGGGTAATTTAGAGGGCTTGTCTTATCTGGGATGTGAGGAGTGGATCTGGAGATTACATCCAAAGTGGGTTGTAGGAAGAGGTTTTTATAGGATTACATCCCATGTTTAAGAAATCAGGACAGTGCTAGAAAGGCAAGCATTAAAAGGTCACTTTTCAGTAGATGGACTGTTTGAGTGATGCTATATTATCTCGAATACTCACTGGTGACATTTGAATCCAAAGAAGACTGGGTGATGGCTTTTTTGGTCAATATCACCAAAGAAGAGCTACTAACATGCACTGGAAGTCTGAGTGAGTTTCTTTTGTGAGGTGGCTACTTTGCCTAGATTTGGCACAGGAAGAAGAAGCAGCCTCGTATAACAGAAAAATAATTGACTTCAGAGTCAGGTCGATGTAGGTTCAACTACCACACATCTACTTATGAGACTTTCAGCAAGTCACCCCTTTGGTACCTTGTTTTTCTCATCTGTGTACCTTCACTTGTTTGTTTTGAGAATTGAAATAAATAGTGTGTGTGTGCATGCCACAAGAAGTACCTGGTAGCATGCCTGGTGAGTAATGGGCTCTCAATAAACATGTTAGTTTGTGACTACCTTTCACAGAATGGTTGATCTCAGTGATGATGAAAATGGACTCCTTTTGAGCGTCAATATGGTGGCATTCTTCATTTCTGAGTAGTAGGCATCCTGTCTTCATAAAAAAACTCCTGATTTAGAAGCTAAAGAGCTCAGCTTGATTCATTAAACTGCCACTCAAGATGAGAATTTGGGCAAGTCATTTAACAGTTTAATTCTCAGGTCCCATGTCTGTAAAACATGCACCTTACATGATTAAAATATACAACAAAGATTTTGTAGAGATAGACCCACTTTTTGTGGGCCCAAACCTTCCATAAATTGACAGGGAGAACTTTGATAAAATGAACACAATTATAACTTCAAAATTAGATATAGGTCTTAGGAAGGGATTTATGCAAGTGAGGGACCTTCATTAGCTTTATGGTAGATCTGCCTCCAACTTTCTTGCATGTAAGTATATTTATATAATGTATTTATTATAGTGCATATTTGTTGATATTTTGTTGAGAAAATGAATATTATATGTTAATGTGACATGCCTGAGGTTTAGAAGTAGATAGAAAAAGGATGGGAAAGAAAAAATTCATTGAGGTTTTGATTTCTTAAAATCTCCTCTAGCTCTATGTAGAGTACATCGATTTCAAAACAATAAACTTTTGATGAGTACGTAGGTGCTAGGCATTATACTAGGCACAGGGGAAACAGAGTATTACTTCAATGAATAACAGAGACAGAATTTTTTAAAGGCAGAATACCTGTCAGTCACTGTCCTCCACATGGGAGTTTCAGATTCTTCTGACTCATGGAGAAGTATCATCATACAGTTTATTTATCAAAACATTTCAGAGCTCAAGATCTGTGAGAGACCAGTTGAGATTATTAGAAGGATTTATTCATGTGTCAAGCATTTATTTGGCATGTACTGGTGCTCAGGATTGAGGGAGGCACTTGGAATTTATTAGTTTAATATTAATATTAGTACATACTTTTATTGTTATGATTATTTTAGAAGAGAAGAAAACATATTCTCAACAGATGATCTGTCTTACAGCCCACTTAATTCTTTGCCTACAGATTTACCTGTAAATATCACCCACCCTTTTTCTTTACCTCTGTTTTCATAAATGTCTTGTTCAAGGCAAATCCCTCCCATCTGAGCAGTAGATGATTTTCCTTTGGCATTCAAGGTAAGACTGTCTCATTGCCAGAGTAATGGTCTTAATCTGTTACTGGTTGAAAGCACTGCTGTAGTTAACACTAGCAAATCCCATGGAAAACACTTAATACCTATTAACCTGAGACTAGGCCAAGCTGGTCAATGTCTCCCACACTCCTAAGCCACAGACTACCACAGGTGTTTAGGGCAGAGAGGTAGGCTGACTATTGCACAGGTCATCTCGGTCAACTCAAGATTCAGATTTTACTGGATAGAGTCCAGGAGATTTTTTTTGTGGATCTTTCCCCTCAAACAGCTCCCCAAATCTGAGAAAAGAGCTTAGGAATGTCCATCATTAGCTAGCTTTTATGCTAGGCACATCCATACCTCTTCCTGGAAAAAGAAATGGAATGGGACTCTTCAAACCTAACAGAGCTGCTTCTCTCAAGACTGTGGTTCTCAGTGAGTAGGCAGCATGGCTCTCCATCATCCTAGGGGGTGGGAGAAGAGCTTGTGCTTTGCAAGATCAATAACTAGCACTGATATTAAAAAGGCAGCTCCCTGGGAAAAGCACATTGCTTTGGGGCACTCAAATAATTCAACTGAAATAGTTTCCTCCACAAAGTAGGCAGTAGGGTAGATACCAGTCTGAGGGAGTCTGTCCACTTTCAAGAGCTAAATTGCCCTGAGTGCCCTAATTTATGATATTTTTGTCTCAATTAAAGCACCACATGTTTGCATGGTGCTTTACAGTTTCCAAATCACTTTCACATCCATTATCTAATGTGCTCTTAGCACCAGTTCTTCAGGGGAGTAGAACATAAGAGGAAGTAGGTAATTAAGTAGGTAATGGCATCCCTATTTTACAGATGCAGTAACTGAAGCTCAGGAAGCTTGGGAAAGGCCATGTAATAGCAGAATGGCTATGATAGTTGTATACAAGCCATTGAAGTCTAAAAAACCCTCTTTCCATTATATCTACACCTTTGATTTGCAGTGTACAAAGAGCATACGTGTATGTTACTTTACGTACTTCTAAAGCAGTTTGGCTGCAGTGGTTGAGCATCTCAGATTTCTATTCCAGTTCCGGCATGACCATGTAGTAACTGTGTGATCTTGAAGCAGACATCTGTCTTCACTGACCTCAGTTTCCTTCTTGGTGAAACTGGGCACAAGAATAGCTTTTTTCTTACAAGGCTGTTGTGTGAATTAAAGATCCTGTATAGAAGCTGCCTGGCAATACTCTGGCACCCAATACATGCTCAAAATTTAGCAGTTGCCATTTTTATTTTTAACCATTCTATGAATAAAAAATACTTTGACTACTTTGCAAATGAGAAAACTGAGGTCATGTGGAAAGACAGAAGGCAATTCGGTAGATTTCAAAGGTCCTTAGGAAAAAAAGTATGTATGGTGGTGGGATATGGGAGGTGTGGATCCTAGCTCTGACCACAATTACCAGCATTCTTGGTCTAGTTTGATCTCAGGTGAAGGCATTTGACAATTTGTCTTCCAAGGGTTTTCAGTGGCCACTTTAGTTATCGGGTGAATGGAGCTGGGAACGATAAAGCGGTGCCAGGTATTTCCTTTTTCGTCCTCCTCTTGAGGCAGCCCTGCTGGTTCTCACCTGTAGTAAAACTAAGTCAGTTACTATCAGATCAAGTTCCCTTTGCTCCAGGTGCCAGGGTGTGTGTAGAGCAGCTTGCAAAGGTGTTGTATTTGTTCTCCAAAATGAGCTGGTGATCTCCATGGTGTCACTTGGCCATTCAGAGAGTATGACTGTGTTGAGATGTGTTAGCTCACTCACTTGCATTTACCCCAGGCAGGTGCCACTTGGCAGGACAAATTGAAAGCTGCTTGTGGCAAAATGAAAGTGTAACAGGCAATATCAGTGTCATCCCTATTGGGAGCGTTGCTATGTCGGGGCCTGATGCATGAAAAATGCCATGGATGCATTTGCATCTCAAGGTGACAGAGGGAGCTGGCTTGAGTCCCCACTCTGGGATGGTAAGCTGTGTTTGACAGCTCCAAATCTCCCCACGTGTGAGAGGCATCCCATCAAAATTCATTCTCTGCATTCCTCCCAGCTAATAGATGCGAGCAGTGGGGCAGATAATCCAAGACTCATTTATATATGGCTTTGGAAACCCTTGAATGAAATTTTCTGCAAATTGACCTTCTTAATTTAGTTTTGCTTAGACTCTTAATTTACAATTCATATTCTTCTTAACGAACAGAGTATGTCTAGGGTACAGGAAAAGATCTCAAGATGCAATTCTTGTAAATTAACTTCAAATCAGCAACTCATATAAAGCATTAATAATAATGATTTACCTAATGCTTATTGAACATCTACAATATGCCAGGGACTGGGATAGCCTTGGTAGTGCAGCAGGTAAGGGCTTCCTAGGGCAGTAGAAATAGTTCATATAATTAGGTAAGCCAGGTATTTCTGAGCCCTTTTTCTGCGTAGAGACTTTGTCAAACCTTGACTGCACCAAAGTTCCATTGCCTAGCACAGTCAAAAACTCTCCTCATATTTCCTGCACATTTCTGTAACTTTCTATTTCTTCCTGTTTCCAGTGCTCTGGTGTTTCTGTACCTGCACAGATACTGTTCTCTCCCAGTCAGTGCAGATAAAAGCAAAGCCTTTTCTCAGTTTGCTGCTTGTCCCCCCACCCATTTTATTTCCTACAACTTGAGAGTTGAAGAACTTTTCTGATGAACTCGATAGACACGATAAGGTGGTCACACATTGCAGATCATGGGATTTTTCTGCCATCTGTCTGGCTTCCTTGCCACCTCTGCCTCTGGTGCTGGTTTCCTCATGCTTCTTTTCCCCTTCCAAAGCCTACCTCTGTTTTCTTCTCCTGCATGTACCCCATTTTCTGCTCTTCTCCCTGGAAGTAGCCTTATCAGTCCAGTCATTTATATAGGAAATGGCCTTATCAAAGCATGTCTTTAAAAAAAAAACAAATAGGGAGAAAGTCTATTCCTTTCCCTCTGGCCACAGCCATCAGGTAAGCCAAGATGGGCACTTATAAGTACACCCAGGAGCTACGGAGGAAGAAGCAGTCCAATGTGATGTGCTTCCTTCTCAGGATGTGCTGTTGGCAGTACTGCCAGCTCTCTGTGCCCCACAGGGGCCCCTCGTCCCACCAGGCCTGATAAAGCATTCAGGCTGGGAAACAAGGCCAAGCAAGGTTATTCCATATATTTGGATTCATGCGTGCCATGGTGGCTGCAACACCCTGTTCCTAAGGGTGCAACCTGTGGCAAGCGGGTCCGTCATGGTGTTAACCAGCCAAAGCTTCCCTGAAGCCTTCAGTCTGTTGCTAAGGAGCAAGCTGGGTGCCACTGTGGGACTCTGAGAGTCCTGAATTCTTACTGGGTTTGTGAAGATTTCATGTACAAATTCTTTCAGGTTATGCTCATTGATCCATTCCTTAAGGCTATTAGAAGGAATCCTGACACTGAATGGATCACCAAACTGGTCCAAAAGCACAGGGAGATGCAGGAGCAGACATCTGCGGGCCACAAGAGCCATGGCCTTGGAAAGGGCCACAAGTTCCACCCTACTATTGGTGGTTCTTGGCATGCAGCTTGGAGAGGGCGCAATACTCTCCAGCTCCACCATTACTGCGAATATAAGTAATGTCTGTAAAATTCTTACCTAAGAAACAATTTAGGACAGTCAAAAAATAAATAAAAATGGAAACAAATAGATCTTTTATTACAAGAGACTTTCCTAAGGAACTGACATCTTTCAGTACTGTTATAATCATAATACAGTGTTGTAAATGTGGTGAATAGCAATGGAAAAACATTATGAAGCATGGAGAAAGGGTATCTAATTTAGCCTGGAGAGGGTGGTGATTTTAACCAGTGAGTGAAGTTGACCAGACAAATGCAGCAGGTCAGGGTGGGATAGGGAGGTAAGTCCTTCTAAGCAGAGGGGCAAATATGAGCAGATGTTCAGAGACAAGAAGCAGTATAATATGTGGAGGCAATTGCAAGTAAGTCAGTATTTCAGAGCAGGAAGGAAATGGAGAGAGTGGTAGCAATTGAGGCTGGAGAGGACAGGAGGGCTGGGTCAGGGAGGGCCTGAAGTGTCATGTCAGCGAGTTCACGTCTTACCACAAGGACAGTGGGGAGTCCCTGACAGGCATAAGCATGGACAGACACACAGTGAGAGTTTTGTTTTGGATTGATCACTATGGTGGCTATGGGTGTCTGTAAACTATCGGTCCAGGGAAGGAAAGCCTAGATTACCATCTACTCCATAATCAGTTCACATTTAAAAGAAAGAACTTGAGGTCCTCATGGTGACTTCCTCTACGACACTCCAGCTCTACCAGTCTGCCCAGTGGCCTCCCAACTGAGGTGCAGGTGCAGAGACTCCTGAGCACATGCCGTAACTGACCCACATGGATGGCCACAACAAGTGAGAACACTTCCCTCTGACCCAGACATTCTTTGAGAGGAGTCTCGAAATATGAAAAGCAAATATCAAATGCAGAACTGTGGGATTTTAAGGCATGGCTTTTTCATAATAATGTTCTAGGGACCAAGTAGGCTATTTTTCCTTAGGGGTTGTCTATGAAGGCAAATAATGAAGAAATAAGTAAAATATACTTTCTTTTCCTTCTGTTATAGCATCTGACTCTGAAGTGGGCCACACCTGCATTTTCAGATGATAGAGGATGAGAAAAGTTTAGTCACTTTTCAGTGGGAGGGCTGTGTGTGGTGGTAGGGGCTGGGGCAATAACACTGGGATACTGAAAACCTAAGTAATAGGAGATGTTTTCTGTGAGGTTTGTGATCAGGATTATAGAAAATATGCTTTTTTCCACAAAGATTTAAATACATGATGTGTAAAGAATCTAGGAGAACCATGAAGGGAGCCAGTGCTGAAATGAGGACAACATCCCCCCAAAGACCAATTCTGTCACTCTCAGAGCAGCCTGTGAGTGGCTCGTTGTCTTTCACACTACCTGGCTTTCCCATCAGGTGTTCCCATTCAATCTGAGGATATGGCTTTGGGTGCCACACTGAGTTCTTTGTTCTGAGCCTTAGATCTTTTCTCTGTCCCTTTTCCCCCTGAATTGCAGAAAATAGTAGAATGAGTTTGCTTCTTAGAGTAGACAAAACTGGCTTTTGATTTTACTGTTATTATTGTCTGGCCAAGTTGCTTTGGCAGGGGGTGGTTATTATCTTCTCTGTGCCTCAGTTTCCTCATCTATGAAATGCAGCTGGTCTGCCATTTCTCACAGGTTGCTGTAAAGATTCATTATAATGGATCAGGAGTGTTGTCACACTGCCTGACCCATAAGTGCTCCAGTAATGACAGCCACTGGTAATATTACCCTCACATAAATTTTGCTCAGCTCTGGGACCACTCTTCAGGCCTAGTTTGTATATACATATGTTTAATTTTGTATATGGATAAGCCTAAAATAAATGAATGAAGCACTGGGATCCTGTTTCTCATGGACGCATTCCCACTGTGTATGTATACAGGAAGGGATGCAGAGGACTTTTAAGGATAAATGGTCTTCCTAGTTAAGTATCAAAGATGAGATTAATATAGTTGGCTAGGTAACTGCTCTCAAAAGATCACCAAGACAAGGGAAAATGCTAGCTTGGTTTGGTGCCAGCCTTGTAGTTCAAGGCAGGAAGTTGCAACAACACAGTGAGCCAATGAAAGTGCCAGATGCACATGCACCGCCATGTGGCACTTCAACTTGCAGATTGCATTCAGAGGGCACCTCTCAGCCTCCTTAACTCCTTGTAATTCTGCACTGCAGACAGGCACGTTCACCCATCCTCCAGAATGAGCCTGGAGAAAAACTCCCCTTTATGCCTCCAAACCATAAATGTTATCTGCTCTCAAAGAGTTTCACATTTCTGATGGAAAAGAGTTGCTAGGATAGTCTAAAAGAGAACCGCCCAGAGGCTGTGGCATTTAAAAGTCCATGATAAGTGATGTAGTTTTAAAGAAAGATTCAGGGGGTGATGCCAACATTTATATTTCATATTGCTTGTGAAATTGCTTTCAATTCCGTCTCACTGAGGTCTCTGTACAGTAAAGATTCCTAGGTTGCTATGGGAAATATGCACTTAAGCTGACTGCTATGGTAACTAGTCACACACATATGGTGGAGAGGCATAACATGGCACAGGATTTGCATAACTAATTTGAGCATGTTAGTGAACAGTGCAATCTGTGCTTAGGAGGCTAAGCAGCCAGGCTTTTTTATTTTATTGTGCACACAAAAGCATTAAGTATTAGTTTCTGCTATTACATTGTAAGCTGTCGACTCCTGTCTGATTTCCGGCATCAGTCCACAAAGTATGCAACTGAAGGTGTGATGCTGTATTTGTGAGCTTACAAATTGGAACCAGTCTCATTATTTTATAGTTACATTTCATTCATCTGGAGCCCCAAGTCCTAAGCCTCTTTTTCATAGCATAAGAAGGACTTAATTAAACTTCTTTTAGTACATCACTATTTAATTCAAGTTAATTTAATAACTATGTATTTGAAGGGATCACACTGTTTCTATCTTTCCTGTCTGCAGTGCTTCTGTGTCTGTCGTCACCTGGAATAGTGACTGGTGTGTGGTAGATACGCAGTAACCGTGGAAATGAAAACGGGGTCAGTTCAGGTTTCCTGTTCTCCGGGAACCTCCCCTGACACCCTTGTCCCAGCCAGTTTAGGTTCTCTGCTCTATTTTCCCATGATGCTCTTTTCATAGCTCAATTACAAAACCTCTACATTGTTCTAAAATTGACAGTTCAAAAAATTTTGTCTCTTACTAGATTCTGAGAACCTTAAAAGGAGGAAGCTGTGTCTTATTTACATTTGTGTCTGCTTATCTTGGCATAGTTCCTACCAGAGAGTAGGCATGCGACACATGTTTTTGAATGAATAACTGAATGAAATGAATTAATACATGAGTGAGTGAGTGATAAGCATCCAGTTGCAGGAAAGAAATATTCAGAATCTCTCCTATGTGTCTATTTTTTTAACCTCCATATTCCTCATTAAATGATATGAAACTCCATAAATGACCTGTCTTTTTTGTTAATATCCTGATACTCGTGTTGTTTTTTTCCATAGAATGTTAGAGATTGACTTAATACAATGATGTCTGCTGTCCTTCCCTAGCATCCTGTGTCCTAAGGGCTGTCTGTATTTCTATGCTGAAGGCAGAATGCACCAGCACTCACATGAAATCCTCACCACGTTCTTCCTGACTCTCCCATGGCTACGTGGAGCCATCAGCTTCAGTGGGGCCATCCACTCACCATTCTCTTTTTCATTCTCACACACACACATACACACCTCACATATCAGTCAGTGTTGTAACAGCTGCAACAGAGAGGTACCAGGAGTGAGGCAGAGAGAGGTTAGTGTTAAAGGATGACAAGCAAGGAGCTCTTTTTTACTTGTTACTTTGATAAACTTACCTTGATGTGATTGTAGGTTCACATACACTTATAAGAAGTAGTACAGAAAGATCCCAATTACCCAGTTTCCCCCAATGGTAATGTCTTAATAATGGAACTATTGTACAATATCACAACCACGATGTGGACATTGATACAATCAGGAGACACACCCCTCGCATCACACAAGGACCCCATAGGTTGCCTTTTCATAGCCACACCTACTTCCCTGCCCCTGATCCCTCCCTAACCCCAGCAACTACTAATCTCCATTTCTAGGATTTTGTCTTTTAAAAACATTATATAATGAAATTATACATACTTTTTAAGATTTTCTTTTTTAACTCAGCATAATAGTCTGGAGCTCTATCCAAGTTGTTGTTGTATGTGTATCAATAGTCTGTTCCTTTTAGTTGCTGAGTAGTATTTCATAGTGTGGGCGTACTGCAGTTTGTTTATCCACTGAAAGACTACCTGGGTTGTTTCATATTTGGTTATTATGAATAAAATGACTTGAACATAAGTTTTCATTTTTCTAGAAAGATACATGAGAGAGCAACTGTTAGTCTGAATGGTAGTTGCATGTTTAGTTTTGTAAGAAATTGCCAAAGTGTTTCCACAGTGGTTGTAGTATTTCTCAGTCCCAACAGCCAGGTGAATGATCCAGTCTTTCCATATCCTAATGCACACCTGCTGTTTCACTGCTCTTTACTTTCAGCGCTTGGTGTGTAGCGATGTTTCACTATGCTTTTAATTTGCATTTCCTTCATGCCTAATGATACTAACATCCCTTCATGTGGTTATTTTGCAATCTGTATGTCCTCTTTGGGCAAATATCTCCTCATGTCTTTTGCTTATTGTCTAATTGGATTTTTTTACTGTCGAATTTTGAGAATTTCTTATATATTCTAGATATTAATCTTTGGTTGGATATGTGCTTTTCAAATATTTTTTTCTCATTGTGTGGCTTGTCTTTCCATCTTCTTAATATGGTCTTTTGTAGTGAAATCTTTTTTATTTTGATTAAATTCAGTTTATCAGTTTTCTTCTTTAATGGATTATATTTTTGCTTTAAGTTTAAGTATTCTTTGCCTACCCATATACACTAAGGGTTTTCTTCTATGATTTTTTTTCTGGAACTTTATAGTTTTTAAAGTTTTACATTTAGATTCACAGGCTATTTTAATTTTTGTATAATGAGATTTAGATTGAAGTTTTTAGGTGATTTTTTTTTTTTTTGCCTCTGGATGTTAAATTACTCCAGCATCATTTGTTGAAAAGGATTACTTTTTTACTAGTCAAAAATCAGTTAGGCACATTTTGTCTATGTGTTCATCTTTCTTTGAATTCCATATTATTTTATTTATTGTAGTTATATAGTAAGTATTAAAATCAGATGATTTTTCCCACTTTATTATTTTCCAAAATTATTCTATTATCTCTTCATATAAATTTTAGAGTAATCTTATCAATAAATACCAAAATTCTTGTTGACAATTTAAGGGAAATTGTATTAAACCTGTACATACATTTAGAGAGAATTAATATTTTACTGTTTGAGTCTTTTATTTAATGAACATAGTATGTCTAATGTTTTGTAGTTTGGAGGACACATGTCCTGCACATGTTTTAGTAAATTTATACCTAAGTATGACATTTTGGGGTGGGCAATTGTAAATGGTATTGTAGTTTTAGTATTGGTGTCTACACATCATTGCAGTATATATTAATAAATTTTATTTCCTGATATTTTAAAATAATAATAATTTTTGGGTCTGTATCAGTGAGGGATATTTCTCTGTAGTTTTCTCTTTTGTATTGTCTTTCTCTGTGGTATTTGAGTACTATACGAAATGAATTAGGAAGTATGTACTCCTCTTCCATTTTCTGTAAGAAATTATATAGAATTGGTCTTAATTCTTTTTTAATATTTTGTAGAAGTTTGCAATATAATCATCAAGACATGGAGAGTTCTTTGTTGGTATTTTATAGGCTTATAAACTTAATTCCCTGGGATAGTTGTAACCCTATTAAAAATACCTATTTCATATTAAGTTGGATGTGGAAGCAGTCTACGTTTCCTGAGGAATTGGTCCATTCTCCTGAGCTGTCAAAGTTGTATTTGTAGAGCTGTGTGTAATACTGATTTATTAGCCTTTTGAGAGGTCTGCATGATCTATAGTGATAAGTCCTATTTTATTTTTTATATTAGTGATGTATACCTTCTCTCTTTTATTTGGTCAATTTTGTTAAATGTTTGTCAATTTTATTAGTTTTTCAAATAACCAGCCCTTAGTTTTATTGATTTCATGTATTGAGTTTCAGTTTTGAGTTTCATTGATTTCTGTTCTTATCTTTATCATTTCTCTAATTCTGCTTTGATCTCATCCTTTTTCTAGTTCTAGCGAAGAATAAAAAATGTCTTACCTCCAATTATGTCCCTTTACATTTCCCTACATTCACTTAGAACCACATTGGAAACATAATTTTTGTTTTCATCAACAAACATAATTTAGAAAACTCAAAAGAAGAGGGAAAGTCTGTTGTATTCATGCATATTTTTCTTACCATGTTATTTCTTCTTTCATGACATTGTTTACTATTTTATCTTTTCCTTTGTGTTTAAAGAACTATTTTTTAAAGGTAAATCTGGTAACAAATTCTCTTAGTTTCCCTTTCTCAGAGAAAGTCTTCATTTTCCCTTAGTTCCTGAAGAATTTTCACTGGGAATGGTATTCTGAATTGATGGATCTTTTCTTTCAGCACTTGAAAAGTGTTGTATTGCTTCCTTGTGGCCTCCAGAAGGAATTTAATAAAAAAATCTACTGCTATCCAGATAGATTTCCCCCTGTAGCTAACACATCCTTTTCTTCTTGTTGCCTTCACAAATTTGTATCTGTCTTTAAGTTTTCATAAGATTGACTGTGAGGTATCTTGGTGTAGATTTTTTTTTTTTACTTCATCCTGTTTGGGTTTTGCTCAGCATCTTGATCTGTGTGTGTGTGTGTGTATGCATGTGCCAAATTTGGGGCATTTTCAGCCATTATTTCGCTGAGTGCTTTTCCAGGTCTGCTCTGTTTCCTCTCTCCTTCTGGGACTGTGATGACACAAATATTAGATGTTTTGTTATCATCCCACAGATTCCCTGAGGCTCTTTTCATTCTGGGGTGGGCGTGGGGGTTAATTTATTCTGTGTTGTAATTTACAGTGTTTTATCTTCCAGCTCACTGATATTTTTCCCTCTCTCCTTTCTGTTCCCTTATTGAGTCCATCTATTTAGATTTTTATTTCAGTTGAAAAAAAATTCAGTTTTAATCTTCTTTATATCTTTTATGTGTTGTTATTGAGACTTTTTATTTCTTTGCTGAGAATTTCTATTTTCCCATTTGTTTCAGATATGTTCGTGACTGCTTATTGAAGCATTTTTATAATGGCTGCTTTAACATCTTTGTGGGATTATTTTAACATCTGTGTGATGTTGGTATTGCGTTTATTAATTGTCTTTTATCTTTTACCTTTAGATCTTCTTGATTCTTGGTGTGATGAGTGATTTTCTCTTAAATCCATTACATTTTACAGCAGGAGAAAGGAAGGCATGAGTGCTGCCTCATTACTGCCAAGTGGGGACAGAAAGGTAGGCTTCCCACTCAGCCTCTGGTGATACCAAGAAAGCAGGGCTCTTTATTACTGCTGAGCATGGGTGGTAGTTCTGCCTCTGCAGTGGGCTTCCATCGGTGCCTCCCTGGTACCTCTTCTGCTAGTGTTCTCTCCATGGCCTCTCCTGACACCATGGTGGATGCAGGCAAGGAGAGGTGTGATCTTACTGCAGTAGGACTATGGTGACCGCCTTCACTTTCCATCAGGCCTCCTCTGATCCCACCCCACTGGGACGAGGGAAGGATGCTGTGCTTCTGCCAGGTAGGGGTCAAAATCCAAGCTCCCTAAGTGGCCTCTAATGACACTGCTGTTGGTGGAGATGGCTTTTTTATTGCCCAGTATGCATGAAAGTTACAGATCCCTGCTGGGCCATTCTTGACACCATCCAAGCAGGGGAAGTGGGGAACCTCATCAGAGGCTCACAGGTGTGGAGGTCGAGGCTCCCCTGGTCGGGGTGGTTGGGGCAATAGTTTTTGTGTGGTGTTTGGCAGGAGGAAAACGATTATAACTTAAAACTTTTCTGTCTTTCTAGGCTGTTCCTTTCCTTGCCCATTTGGTTAGAAGGGGCAGGCTTTTGTTAGGGTTTTTTGTTAACATTTGTGTGTTTCCAATTTCTTCAGCTCTAACTCTGAAATATATAAAGAAGAAAAACAGTAAATTCACTGTGATGTTGTTCCTCAGTCCCTAGATCTCTAGCTGGTCTGCTTTCTCCACCTTTCAAGGTCTTCTTGTGTTGTTCTATATACAATGCGCTGGATTTGTAGTTGTAATTCATAGGAGGAATTGGGAAAAGCACCTCTACTTCATCTTCCCAGAAGCAGAAGTATATAGGTCTCCCTTTTATTATTTGCGTATTACTTGGCACTTGACAAGTGGCGTTTTCCTGGGATCAGAAACATTATCACCACTACTAGTTGAGAGAGATCCTCCTAAGCTACAAAACCTGGCTGGTGGTGTCACTGGAAACACAAAGTCTGCAGTGGGCACAGGCTGAGCATGAAGACGAGCAGTAAATGCAGGTATGACAAAGACTCGGTCGTTGGAAAGCATCACATCTGCCCTCACTGTAATATTTACCCTGTGCGCACTACTTGATCATCGCTTTTAATAGGAGCAATAATAACAAAAACAACAGTAATGCTACTATGTTGGAGTGCCTGTTTCAGTGGTTGGAGTATATCATGTGATCACTACTTTTGTGTGTGTGCTTTCCTGTGTGTGTGTGAGCTTATTTGGTATTTACCATCAAGCCCTGTGGTAGGTAGCGCTAGACATAATGGAGAAGAAGATATAGCTAAGGTCCATGCTCTCCTGGAACAGGCAAATAATGTTGGGTTGGCCAAAAAGCTCATTTGGCTTTTTCCATAAGATGGGCCTCATAGTGCTTAGTTGTCTTTAACTTCATTCAAAAAGTTCTGTTAGATTGTGTTGTGCCAGTTATTGTATTAGTGTACATTAAAAAACAAAATTGGTGAGTTTTTGTTGTCATTTTAATATTGAAGATGAAAGAAAATCTGCAACATTTTTGGCATATTCTGCTTTATTATTTCAAGAAAGGTAAAAACACAACAGAAATTCAAAAACAAATTTGTGCAGTATATAGAAAACATGCTGTGATTGATCGAACATATCAAAAGCGGTTTGTGAGGTTTCATGCTGGAGATTTCTTGCTGGATGATGCTCTACAGTCAGGTAGACCAGTTGAAGTTGATAGTGATTAAAGTGAGACATTATTGAGAAAAATCAATGTTATACTACGTGGGAGATAACTGACATTCTCAAAATATTAAAATCAATAAAGTTTTGGTGAAAATGAAAAATGTGTCTTTTATTTTATGGGAAAAACTAAATAAACTTTTTGGCCAAACCAGTATACAAGCAAAAAACTCAACAAACAAGACTTCAGATAGAAACATGCCTTAAAACAAGAAAACCTGTGGCTGAGAGCACCTGGGGTGGCAGGGTCTACTGTAGGTGCTTGGGGGAGACCTGTGCAGCATGGATGCTCTAAAAGAGCAAGAACCCTCTACCAAACTTCAGTGCATTTGATGCTTATGAATAATTTTAAATATAAAGACTAAAGATTCCGTATTCTGTCAGAATCATTGTTTCATTCCAGATGTGTCATAGGTCAATGGTGGAGTGTAAGGTACAAAATGTTTAGAACCCTGAGTTTAGATCTCTCTGAGTAGGGTCATGCTACTTAGAAATATATAACTAACTGATATATATCCCTTGTATCAAAGTTAAAGTAAGCATATGACTCATAGAATTAGTGCTTTCATCTCTACGTTCATGGTCTCCCTATTTTATAAAGGAAAAACCAAAACAGCTTCCTGTGAAAAAGAAACAAGATAACCTCTCAAAGGGCAACCTTGTTGCATGGTAGCTGAATTTTAATAGAGAATATACACTCCCCTTCACAATGAGCTAGCTACTATTGATTGAGCATCTGCTATGTGATACGCACTACATTATGCTCCTTAGGTATATTTTACTAAATCTTCACAATAATTTTATTGGACAAGGGTTTGTTCAATTCTTTGTTTATAAATAAGGATAGAAGATTCAGAGAGTAAGCTGCTTTTCTCTGTGTGCATCCTCCTACCTAGAACGATACCTGCTCTTCTCTCCACTGTTGCCTGCCCCATCTAGGGCTTCCTTACTGGCTTTTTTTCTGGTTAGATTTGGACAAATGGTGGTCCTTGCCAGAGATCAGAAGGCCAGAGGAGAAAAGGACTAGGATGTGCAGCTGCAGCTGTTCACCCATGATTGTAGTTCTTACCAATCAATGGACACTGCTGCAAAGGCCCCAGCTCTCAGCAGACACAACTTCTCTATTTTTGCCCTTGCCCTAAGCCCTGAGGCTCTTGCTCTTGAGACCTGAGTGCCTCATTACTCCTTGTTTATTCCCTTAACCCTGCCCATATACCTCCCTTCCTAAATTGCCTTCAGAATGCCATCTGAATTACCTTTTCTTTCTTTTGTGGACCCTATGGGCTATTATGCAGTTAAATTGCACAGCTACTATTAGCAAACCTAGGATTCCTATGATTCAAACTTCAATCTGGCTGATTCCAAAGCTTATGCTTTTTCCACTAAAATTACAGTATGCTCCTTTACCCCCAAACCTTAGTTATGGAAAGAGTTAATGATGCACCTAAAATGACAAACACAAACTTAAGAAATAATTGTTCACACTGGCCAGGATTTTAGAAATGTGTCCTTTATGGGTGCAGAAACACAAAATCTGTGTATGCATATGTAATAAATTGTGTGGGGAATTCTTTTGGTGTGTTCTCATTACCAAATTCATCCATAATTAGGAAACTTTCTGATCATTATGGGTGTCCAATGTGGTGTTTTTTATTTTAATTAACCTACATTGGATCTGTAATCACTGTTATGTAGTTAAAAAGTTTGGCTGTTTAAGATTTTAAGTATTTTATAGTTATGTCTTATGATGATCATAATAGCATTTCTCACTGTGGGCATTAATATGAGATAATTGACCTTGGCTTCCATGATTTGCCTCCAGCTTGGGGACATAGCCCCCATCATGGTCAATTATCTTACAGTAATTCCAACAACAAAAGCAACTGTTGCTTAATGAAGTCTTTTTCTAAGCACCTTCCAGGAGTGGGAAATGTAGCATGGCACATACTAATGTAGCCACTTCAGTGGAATTACTGCCCCACCCCAGGTAACTCACAGGTCGTGGGAAAGTGTTTTGTGAGATGGAACCATTTAGGTATATTATTATCACAAAGATAATTTCATATTGGAGACACTGTGAGGATGAATTAGGACTCCACTGTTATCCCAGGGTCTTGTGCTCGATGCAAAAGAGACAAAGTGCTTTGTCTTTGCCAGTAAAATTCAGCTCTCCCTACCCCACCCCAAGCTTGCTCTTCTGAGCTGCTCACAATTTCTGCAAAGTGCATTTTAAGAGCACTACACCCCCATGTGGTGGCAATAATATTCCTGGGAAGTCATGTGTGACCAATAAGGACTTTCCTGTTATTGATGAGTTTTCTCATATCTCTAAACATGGCATTTTTAGATCTCAACAAAGAATATTTTTTGTATGTTATTTAAAAAACTTTTAAAATATTCTGTGTATAAAATTGTTAAAATCTATTTGTAAAATATAACTTCCTTCTTAACTTGGCATAGTCATACCAGCTAGAAAAAAGTGACTGAATCCATAAATGAAACAAATAGTTCAAAAAGTGTGTTTTTTTAAAGATTTTATTTGTTTATTTTTAGACAGAGAGGAAGGAAGGGAGAAAGTGAGGGAGACAAACATCAATGGGTAGTTGCTTCTTGTGTGCCCCTCACTGGGGAACCTGGCCCGAAACCTGGGCATGTGCCCTGACTGGGAATCAAACCCATGATCCTTTGCTTCACAGCCCATGCTCACTGCACTGAGCTACACCAGCCAGGGCAAAAAAAAAAAAGTGTGCTTTGAACACCTATTATGATAGTGAGTTATATCGCATCAGAAGTGGTGGAAAAAAATGTTAACTTGGGAGTCAGAAGAGATGAGTTCTAGACCGAAGCCCTCCACTTACTTGCCAGCTGCACACACCTTGTCCATTCTTTCTAGACTCAGCACCTCTGTCCTGTCTCATTTGTCACTTTAACAGTGGTCAAGTGTGGAGTAACATTTTATGAAATTACTCTTTAAATCCTTTTAACTGCAACCAGTACATTCTAGCTGTGCAGACTTAAGTCGTATAACTAGCTAATTTATTGTGTAATTTCAGGGGCTCTGAATATTGCATTTTGAAACACCATCTTTAAAATTTTCTGTGTATTTTAAAACTAAAATTAATACACATACCTATAAATCTATGTTTATAGTGAATATACATAAATAGTGGTGAGAAAAAAATTGTTGAAACAGCTGTGTTTCTCTTCTAAAATAACTATAGCTATTTTTTATGTTGCTATGGACTGACTGATTCTTAGTCTCTTTTTCAAGTTTGTCTGCGTGGCTGTGTGAAACTGCCAGTTCTCCCCCGAACATAGTGTAAAACCTGTTTCGCTGGCAACAGTAATACACGTAACTCATCAGACAAGGTAGTGTAGTGTTCATTGGCCTTCTGTTTTATGCCCGATTTATCCTACAGAGGTATTTTGCGATTTAGACTAAATGTGTGAAAGAGCTTCTTATAAAACACAATGTGAACAGAAAGCAGTATTATTATCTGAGGTTCAGTTAAACTGTGTTTGGGGGATATTATTTATTATTGTTACTGGGTGGGTACAGGACAGAGAAGCGAGAAACCTGGTTAGGAAAAAAAAACTATCACTTGAATGTTCCCTGGAAACCTTCAGATTTAACAATTTGTGGTCCCGTTTCACGTAGTAGAAGAAAGTGTAAAATATTTTTCCTCTGGATCTGAGGCATTGATAGGAGTTTAAAAATAAAGCCTCACCATAAAATTCTTTATCAACCCCTTGTCCTGATGTTCTTTGGTAATCTTTGAAGAACAGTAGATGGGACTTAATGGGGGTTTTGAGTGTTTTGTACACCTTTGGGTGGAGAAGGATCACCACAGGCACCATATGACAGCCTGGGGATTGGGTGACACCAAAGGATGACTACTTATTAGTGGTCTTGTCAGAAACTCCAAGAAAAACAAGTGACTCTCAGAACATCCCTGTCTAGCAACAACCATGCTTTCTAGGCCTGCCCCTCACAGGAGAGTTCAGAAACAAGGGTCTAGAGAGTTGATTTGCAAGGTGTTGCACCAAGACTATTTCTTTTACGTGTGTCTCCTTGTTTCACTCTTGTTCATAATCTTCTGGGTGATTCTGTAGAGGACCCTTGGGACTGAGTTTATTTTGTGTTTAGAAAACTCCGTTTGACAGCATGATCTTTGATCCTCTATCCAGTGAGCAAGGTGGAGCTGCTCTGAGTCACCATGACGTCTGTCAATGACAGGGCTGGGGAAGGATCTCAAAGCGAGAAAACCCAGAGGGCTCCCATCTGAGGACTTTGATACGTTTCTTTGATTCAACCCATTTGATTATGGAACAACAGTTCCTCTACGACTCTGCCTGATGGTTGGAGAGCAAAACTTTTGAGAGAAACAATGACAGTCTTTCCCTTCTGATGGAACTTCCGCAGCAGCAAGGGTGACAGAGAGGCACACGGTTATGTTATACCTATTAACACTTGAATATACATATACACATACCGTGGAGGGAAACATTTTATATGTGTGATAAAACATCATAACTAATTATATAATGGCATACTAATAGAATATAAACAAAAGAGAAAAAATGCATTAGGAGATAATGAGAGTGAGTTTGGAGAATAACTAAGGGTCATGTGCATGTAGGTTATGACCCTGATTGGTATTATTGAGCCATAATGACAGAGATGTTTCTGCCTTTTTTTATTGTTGTTCAGTTATAGTTGTCCCCATTTTCCCCCCATTACTCTCCCCCACCCTACCCACTACCCACTTCCCACATTCAATCCCCCACCCCACCCCCATTGTCTTTGTACATGTACCTGTTCCTTGACTCTTCCTCTTCTTTCCCCTGTTACACCCCTGCCCCCCCCCATTCCTCTGGTCACCGCCAGTAGGTTTATTTTCATGTTGACAGAGACAATTCTGAGAGTGGTACACAGCTTACTTGCTGCATACATTTGTTCAGTAAGTAGTTTAATGTAATCTTTGATGTATTTTCCCATCACCATTTAGTCCCCTTATACCCCTGTCCTACCCCTGCAGTCACCACACTGTTGTCCATGCCCATGAGTCCTTTTTCCTTTTTACTCAATCCCTCTACTTCCTCATCACCCCCACCCCCTAGCTGTCATCTGCTCTCCAACTGAGTCTGTCCCCATTTTCCTTGTTAGTTCAGTTTGTTCATTAGATTCCACACATGATGAAATCATATGGTATTTGTCTTTCTCTGATTGGCTTATTTCACTTCAAATAAGTTTTCTAGGTCCATCCATCCTGTTGCAAAAGATGAAATTTTCTTTTTTGTGGCTGAGTGGCATCCCATTGTATAAATGTCCCATAGCTGTTTTATCCACTAATCTACTGATGGACACTTGGGCTGATCCCATATCTTGATGGTTGTAAATAACACTGCAATGAGCATAGGGGTGCTTATGTTCTTTCAAATTAGTGTTTTGGGTTGCTTCAGATATATTTCCAGAAGTGGGATAGCTAAGTTGAAAGGCAGATCCATTTTTAATTTTTTGAAGTATCTTTGTACTGTTTTCCACAGAGGCTTCACAGTAAACATTTTTTGACCACCATTATGTTTCAAGTAATGTGCTGGATGCTGGTCACAAATTGTATATTGGATGCGATGCTGTTTCCTCTCTGAATCTCTCAGCAGAGAAAGTGAGAAGTGTAAAAGGGGAAGATCCCACTTATTTGTAGCCCTTTTTTGTTTTGCTGCCTTACCAACTAGCCTGAGATCTAGAAGTCAGTCAGCTATGTCTGGTGTCTTGGATATTGTCTCTCCCCATTTATGTTCCCACAGAACTTTGAATGCACCTCTGCCTTATTTACTGGATGTTCTGAAATATATCTCTCACTATCAAGAAATCCTCAAATATTCATGAAAGTCCTATGATGAACCAGGAACTAAGATAGGAATTGGGAACAGAAGAAATAAATTAGCACATTTTCTTTTCTTAATTAAATTTATTGGGGTAACATTGGTTAATAACATTATATAAATAGCAGGTGTACAAGTTTATAGTACAATTTCTTTATTTATGAAGCTCAGACTATTTTAGAGGAAACATACATATAGGTGCATAATCGCCATACTAAGGGGGTAGAGATATGTATCAGGTAAAGAGTTGGAACAAAAGGAATGAGCATTTCTTCCTCATGGGTAGAGATGGAGTAGAGAGAGGTTTTGAAAAACTTAGTAAAAAAGCTATAAGAATTTATAAGAAAGATTTTTTTTTAGAAAAAAGGAAGCCTTTTGTGCAGAAGGAACAGCATGTGCAAAGGTTCTGATGCATAGAACAAGTAATCAGACTTGCCTAGAGTAGGACACCAGTTTTAAAAAAAGTCAAACCATGGAAATCTGAAGCACTCCAGGCAAGGGAGTGAGGGGAGGAAAAGAGAATAGTGCAGGTGAATGCAGAAGCAATGGGAAGTGAAAGAACCCCCTACCACAAAGGAAAACACAGCAGAGAGGCTTGCAGGGAGCTGGTTGGCTGTGGGCATGGCTCTGCTCCTGAGCATGAGTGAGTGTGGACCACATTCAAGCCAGCCTGATGGTACCCAGAGCAAACATCACTTCTGCGTTGGTTCTTTGAGCCTCATTAGTGAATAAATATCCCAGTGCTCAGCCACTCTAATTAGATTGGTTTTGGTTCCTAGTTAAGAGATTTGGATTTTAAAAACATTTCTTCCCCACCAAAACCATTGCTCTTCCAAAGCCAGAGCACTGCCAAAACACACCAGAGACTTTTCCCCAGCCTGGGTCCTAAGTAAGGGAATGTCTGAACAAAGAGGAGAGCTTTGCCTGTCTCTGAACCGAGAAGGGTGGTGTCCCAGAGAGATTTATAACGCTGGTTAACTCTGTGGCTGCAGGGTTCAGTTGGAGGATTTTTTTTTTTCAACTCTGCTTTATTTCTGCTGCAGTGGAAATATTTGGTTGAAGCAGCCCAGCTAAAGGGGAGGAATGCTTCAGAGGGGATTGTCTGTGGTCCCATGGGGCATCATTCAGATCCTGCATGAAGAGGGACTGAAAATACAGTAGATGTTTTATTTGGGGAGATGGTGTATCTGTGACTAAAAAGAAGGCAGAACAGAATTAGGGAGCTCAGTGCTCTACCTTAGGAGGTTGTGATGAAATCACCAATCATCCTGTAATTTCTAGAAGACTTTTCTACCTGTATTGGTAACTTACAGAATGTTCCAGTTTGATTTATTAGGTAAGCTCCATATATGCCGCAGGCATGTGGTATTTACAGTATTTTCTATGTGGTTGGGAGAAACCAAATATCATATTTTTGTGTGTTATAAGGCTGGTTTTATTAATCTCATTTTTTCAGGTACAGAATTCAGAGTTTGGAGTAGTTATAAATTATATCACTTGTTCCCCGGGTAATTGGCAGAGTTGGGATAAGAAACCAGGTTATAACCCAAATTGATAAGGTTAACTAAAATTTGAATTGTATATTCAGAATGAGTCATTATGTATTTTATCTTTAAGAAAAGAATACTTCCTAGTTCTGTATTTTTGAAAGGGCTGGAAGCAATGATAGCTGAGTAGCTATGAACAATCCTATTGCCTCCAGTGTGGTTTCTAAATGCCATTTTCCAGAAAAAGGAACCAGGGCTTCTTTAAAAAAATGATTTTTTAAGGAAAAAAGCTAATCCGAGTTCTGGCATAGAATACTAATATGAACCTGGAATATCTTATATCAGAAGGCAAGTAAGCTATCTATCAAGAAATGTAGTGTCACATTAAATGGGGTCAGAATCCCACTGAAGAGGCTTCCATGGGCTGAAATAAGGCAATTGGGACAATGATAAGGATAATAATGTAATGACTTAAAACCCACCAATGTTTAAATCCGTAATTCCAGGATGATAGTATTTAAAAATCACCTTATTATCAGCTTTGCAGGATGCCAAGGAATCTATTCATTATTTAAAAACTCATAAGTAAAGGGAAAGAATCAAACACATATGCTGTTGCTTCTATACAAACTGAAATTTAAGGTAAGAAATAGTTGAAAGGAAATGTCTTTTATAGCAGTATCCTGACTAGTCAATTAGGGAAGAATGATAGACTATAGTCATTTTAAATAAGTAGATCTAGAAAATATTTGTCAATGGCTGCAGCACCATGAAAGTCAGTCATGATGTGAGTTCTGATGAAAACACACCTCACTACTTTTGAAGTGGTTTTGCCCAAAATATAGAGCTTGAGTGTGGTCAAGGCTCTAGATCTAACTTACACTTCATAGATGATACAAGGGACAACAGCATAAGACAATACAATCAAGAAAATCCAGAGTGTAGAAGGCTCTACAGGATAAGCAATATTTTTTGAAGGAAAGGAAGGAAGAAGAAAAGAGAGGAAAAGGAAAGAGGACATAGGTACTTGACTCATGGTCTGTGTTCTTGTTTCCTATAATCTATAGTATTTAATATGTACTTAGTTAAATATACTCTATGATATTTAATACGTACCAGGATACAAAAGGATTTTAAGAGTCTGTGGCAGAAAACTTCACTTGGTCTCCACCCCCTTTAGCCATAGCTTATATCTACACAGATTGTGCAAAGTGGGGACTTGATATATGTTTATTGGATTAAATCACATTCTATATGTGAAACATACAAATAATTACTTGACATGTTGAATACGTACGGAGAAATTTTTTTTATCCTCACCTAAGAACATGCCTATTGATTTTGGACAGAGGGGGAGGGAGGAACAAAGAAAGGAAGAGAAACATCAATGTGAGAGACACATCCATTGGCTTCCTTCCTCATGTATGCCCAACTGCAAACAAAACGTGCAACCTAGGCAAGTGTCCTGACTGGAAATCGAATCCACAACCTTTCAGTTTGTGGGATGATGCCCAACTGACTGAGCCAACCTGACCAGGGCCAGAGATAAAATTTTAAAATAGAAATTAGATTTCAATTCCAACCTCAGGTCCTTTGCTCTAGTGCTCAGGAGTTTTAAGTTGGTCACTTAGCTTCCCTGAGTTTGAGTAGGAATAGTAATTACTTTATCAGGTTTTTGAAAACATCCAGTGAAATAATGTGTGAAAACTTATTAAAACTAAAGTGTATCATTGGATATCATTGCAAAATACTCTTATTGATTAGCGTGGCATCACCTCATAGATGCCATGAGAACTCAGAGAATGAAACCCTTCTCAAAGGCTTAGGAACTGGGGAGATTTCATGGATGGGGAGTGCCTAAGTTGAATCTTGGAGAACAGAAAATGTTTCGTCCAGCAAAAGGAGGCACTGTGGGAACAAAGATTCACAGTGGAATGAGTATAGCATGTAAGAGGCACAGTGTCATAGAGTCACAGAATATCAGATCTGGAAAAAATCTTGACAATTTCTAGCCCAGCTACTTTGTTTAAGAATTGAGAATGAGGCGATGAGTATTGATGGAAGGATATTTGACTTGGGGTGGTAAACATACTATACAATATACAGGTGATATATTACAGAACTGTATACCTGAAAACTATATAGTTTTATTAACCCAAATCACCCCCAATAAATTCAATAAAAAAGAAAAAGAAGAGTTGAAAAAACTAAGGCCCTGAGAGAATAAGTGTTTTGACCAAGATGGAAATAGCTAGTAAGTGGCTGAGCTAAGCATTCCAAGCATCACTATTTTTTCTCCTATGAAATCTTCCTCTCTGTGATAAGATTTAGCTGACTGGAGATGAGGAAATAAGATTGATTAAGCAAGGTAAGACAAATTGATTTAAAAAAAAGACTTTGACCATCAAGCTTTAGATCCCTTATGCAATTGAGAGCCTCAGTGGAGTTTTAAGCAGCAGAGTTATAGGAAGAAGCAGTGGGTTGAGAATAGTGTATTTCACACATGAGGAGTGGTAAGGGTTGAAGCAGCAAAGTAGCCCAGAATGCTACTGCAGCTCTTCGTATGTGAGCATGAGGACTGCCCTAGAGGGGTGCCAGTGCTGGTGGGATGGAGAAAAAGTGGGGATCTCTTACGGAGATAATTAGAACCTGTTGATGACAGAAACAAAATAACTATGGAGGACCACATAGGACTATAGGTAGATTCATCTATTATAGAATTCTGTGTGAATGATTGCATAGAAGATACAATTTAAAAGTTATATAGTCATTTCTATCTCATTTCTTCATTTACTAGTCATTCAACAGACACAGTAAGGAGCCTGACATTCAGAGAGAAGAGTTTATTTATCCAAGGTCACATGGCTGACACATGGCTAAATCAAAACTCAATTGTAGTGCCATTTCCACCACTAGGATTTCTTAACTTGGGATTCATGGGTTCTCAGAGTTGATGACTGTGCCTTGTTTATTATCTAAACCCTGTGTATGTGTTGGGGATGGAGGCATGGGGGAGTTATTGAGAGTGAGTACCTATAACTTTCAACAGATCCTCAAAGTCATCTTTGACTGCCAAAAGGTTATGAACTTAAATGTGTATGCTGATGTATTTAAACAATGGCATTTGGGATAAATATTAAATCAAGTTATATTTCTCTCCTCTCAAAAGCTTTTATCTTCCCCTCTCTATAATCTCGAGGATGGTATCTGAAGATGGGGGGAAATACAAGTTCTCATGGTAACGGGAGTGAGCAACAAGACCTCATGTGAGCGTCTGTAGTCTCTGAGGCTTTGCAGATGCCCACAGGAGTACTCTGTGTCTGGTTTCTAGGATCATACTGGTACCCAAAACTAGAGAATGTGGCTTGTGACATTCCCAGTACCTTCTTTTGTCATGGATAGAGCTTGATGACGCAGCCCTGTCCGGAGTCTCACTGGTATTTCTGGTATGTCTCTTCCATCTTTGGTCTGTCGTCCATCCAGCTATGGGCTTAGCCTCTCCCTTCTGCCATCTGTGCTCAATGGTCACCATAGAATTTGCAAGGGTTGGCTTGAAAGCTCTTGACTGCTGACTGTTATTCAATATGGAGAGTATAAAAAAAATCTGGTTTGCCTCTGTGCCACATGGCTGCAAAGACTGACTCTCAGATGACATATCCAGCATACTCTTAACCTAAATATGTCTTGAAATTATTTTTATCTCAACCATAGTTACCCAAGTTGGCATAGAACCTCAGTCTTCATAGAACCCCTGTAAGATAGGAACAGTAATATCCCATAAGCTAATGACAAGAAGGGTTAAGTAGAATGATGTTCATAAATGTCTTAGAATAACTCCTGGTACTTATAGAACAATTGCTATCATCATCATCATCATCATGATCATCATCATGGATTAGATCTTTTTCCTCTTGGTATTCCTAACACAAAGCTTGGTCCCAAGAGGAGCTTAGAACACATTTGATTCATGAATGAAATGAGCATGGAGAAGTGTCCTTTATGTGTTAAAATAACAGCAACAAATATGCAAAAAATGTCCTCTAACTTCTCAGTTTACCTACAGTTATCCTAGAAAACATGTCAGTGTGGTATATTAAAACTTATAAACATCTGAATTTCAAAAGATATTCTTCAAAAGTACATGCTGTCTAAAATTAGTTCAAAGTTCTGAACGATGTCTGCTACAAGGGATTTGCTTACAACATTTCACTGATTTATGTTCAAAAGACACCTTGTTTTGTATTGTTACGCGCTGTGCTCTACCCACATTTGGTAGTTCCAAACTTAGATTGAAGTGATTTAGAAAGCACACACATTGGGTTATGATGAGCTCTAACTTGGCAGTCAGTGAAGTGTTGTCTTTTTATAATTTATTTTACAATCATGGAGTAAAGTACTTCACAATTCATAGCTTGACTCTTCATCCTTTTATTACACAATTTCCTTTCTGGCTGGATAGCAGTTCCAAACAGTGGAGCTGTTGCCATCTAGTGGGCAAAAACGATAATGGCATACGTGAAGCTGAGCAGAAAATTGGATCATTCAGGCGGGAGCTGAGATGTATACACTTGGAAGAAGAAACTTATTAAATCCACTCACAATTTTTGCAACAGTGATATTGCTTATTACTAAATCCAGTCATAGAAACTATAGATGAACATCTTAAAAGTTTGAAATATTTTGGGGTAAAATGTAAAAGAAAATTAAAACCACAAGAAATGCCACCACATACCTGTTACCATGACTCAAAAGCCAGTAATAACAAATGACCATATAAAGTGTTGATGAGGATGTGAAATAATCAAACTGCATACACGTTGTTGATAGGAACAAAACATGGTATAGTCCCTCTGAAAAGCAGTTTCGCGGTTTTTCATAAAATTAAACATAAACTTGCCCTATAACACAGCACTTACATTCTTAAGCATTTATCCAAAGAAATGAAACCTGGATCTCCATACAAACATTTGTATACAGATAATTTAAGTAGTTTTACTCATAATCATCAAAAACCGGAAACCACCCAAATATCTACCAGCTAAGTAACAGAAAGTAGTGCTGCACCCACATGACAGAACACTTCTCTGCACTACCAGTGAGCGAACTATGGGTGTGCAGGACAATGCAGGTGAGTTTAAAGTGCACTTTACTGACTGAAAGGAGACAGACTTAAGGAAACCACATATGATGTGGCTGCATTACTATGACATTATGGTAAAGGAAAAACTTCAGGGACAGAAATCACATCAGTGGTTGCCAAGGCCTGGCTGTTGGCACAGGGGATAGATCACAGAGGCATCAGAGAGAAACTGAGAATGAGTCAATGTTCTGTATCTTGATCAGTTATAGTGGTTACATCACTTTAAAAGTTTATGGAAAGTCATAAGACTGCACACCTAAAAAGGTGTACCTCCATGTAAAAGGAGGTTTAAAACAACAGGTGAAACAGTCAGGCAGATTTCTTGATTAATCACTGAAAAACATGTGGAGAGTTATCCTACAGTGTCATGGGCCAGCAGTCAGAAACTCAGACAACAGAGGAGAGAGAGCTCTTCACATAGACCCTGCATACATTTTAAACAGACTCATCTCATTTCTAATAATTCCATGAAAAGCGTTTTTTCCCTTAAGGTTCTATTTATTTATAATCTGTTGTAGGCTCTATAGATGTACCTAATTTTTGTCTCTGGCTGCTTTTACTTCCTTTATAACAATGAATTTGTCTAGCACTGTTTTGCATGGTATACAGACATCAAAGAATAATATGTTTATTATATTTTTTAGTCTACCAAGCATTTCTACTATTATTTGCTGCACAACCCTGTTAGGCAGGCCAGGAGATGACTACTGTTTTAAAGATTCTCTCTTATCAAACATATTAAGCTACTTCAGATTCCATTTACTTTAATTCTGAAGTGACATCATACAAGTAACCCAACATACATATTTATGAAAAAATAAACTTCACTATTGTGTTCACATTTAATGGGCAATGTCAAGTTAATTCTTTCATGTTGGGGTTAACAATGTTTTGAAAATATCTTAAAATTAGCAAAACCACAGCAAGTAACTATAAGCTATAAAATGATGTGATGGCACCACCATCCATACGCATAGATTCCACTAACCGCAGATCATGTATGCTTTTAAAATGTTACCTGGTTTTTGATGTATACTATATAAGTGGGTCACAGATGGTTGCTCATCAATATTACTTAAACAATAGGCTACAACGATTTACACAGCATTTTCATTGCATTAGGTATTATAAGTAATCTAGAGATGTTTTAAAGTATATGGGAGGATGTGCATAGGAAATGTGCAAATACTTTGCCATTTTATATCAAGGGCTTGAGCATCCTTTTGGATTCTGGTATCACCCAGGATCCTGCAGTCAACCCTCTGTGGATACTGTGGACTGACTGTAGTGAGTAATAGTGACATCTTGAGGTAGGGCAGCAATGGTCTGTGTGTGGGCTTTTCCTTTGTGCACAACTTTATTCATATTTTATAAATACATATGCATTGAAAGTTGTTAGGCTGATAGGCATATAAATTCTCATCTCACAGATGCAGTAAAGGAGGGTTAGAAAGATAGGTTAATTTGCCCAAGACAACATTGCTGAGAAGTGGCAGGACTTGAGACTTAAAATAAAAGTCCTCCATCTTACTGTGCTCATTTTGTCACTCCAGCTCCTCCTCCTTTTTTTTTTTTGTTCTCACCTAAAGACATGCTTAGAGACAGGGGAAGGGAGAGAGAAAAATATCAATCAGCCACCTGTAGCACACACACTAACTGGGGTCCAAACCCACAACCTAGGCATTTGCCCTAACAGGGAATCGAACCTATAGCCCTTCAGCTTATGGGACCATGCTCCAACCAACTGAGCTACACCAGCCAGGGTAAACTCTCTCTTTCTGATGCAGGCACAGGTTTGCCCTGCATTGGGTTGTTTCTGATAATACATGTGGTAGGTGGCCTGTCATAGAAGAACCAGGGTTTTAGGGGAGGGCTCAAGGGAGAGGAACTCACAGTCATGGGTACCTACCCTAGGTCAGGTCTTCAGATCCCGTAGTCCCATCATGTAAGAGGTTAAGCTGCCTACTTTGAGGACCAGGGCACAACTAACTCTTGTGCAAACAATGCTGTTAGCTCTCCATACCTCCCTTTTCAGGTCTAACTTTCCTGCATAGGCAGCCTCTACTGAGCCTCTTATTCATCTCATTTCCCAAGGGAATCAGTCATCATATCACACAGCTTAAGAAAAAAAAATGGTTGGCAGAAAGTATGTTCTTGGTTAGATAAGAATCTCATCAATCTGAATTTTATTTTTAAAATCAAAAATGAGAACTTTATATCTCTATTCATGACCCTTTATCCAGTTCTATGTTTGAAATCATATTTTGACCATTTACTGTGGGATAAGCACCTTCTTTCACTTAAATCCTAGATGTTTCTGTAGCTCCAATGTACAGGTAAGGAAATTAGAGGTTTTTGTGCATTTAGTTATATTCCCCAAGCCATGGAAGTCGGTCATGGATTAGCTAGCTGTCTCTGGGTCTGTCTGGCTACTAAGCCTTTGCCCACCCTAATATGAATTCTTAAACGCTAACACTATCTCTTTCCCTTAAATAATATACTTTTCTGACCACCATAATTCCAGTATTTCCACATAAGATACATAAGAATTTACATATTCAAAAAAGCTTAATCTCTAATGAGCATCTACTATGTACTAAGCATTGTGCTAAATATACAGTGAACTTTTGAACAACACAAGCCTGACTTGAAGAGGTTAACTTATATGCAAATTTTTTTTCAACAAACTCCTTGACTGTTTTTAATTTGTGATTAGGTGCCCACAGATGCAGAAAGGCAACCGCATGTACTGGTCTATGATGTTTTATACAGAGACTTGAGTGCGTGTGGGTTTTGGTATCTGCAGGGTGTTCTGGAACAAATTATCTTCAGATACTGAGGGATAACTTAAATTTTGGGGTAGTCGAAAGTTACACACAGGTTTTTAGTTGTGTGAGGAATTGATGTCCCCAACCCCCACATTGTTGAGGGGTCAATTGTGTGATAGTAATACTGTATTTAAAGCTCACACATGCTATGAAAGGTAGACACTATCACTCTTATCTTAAAGATGACAAAACTAAAATTGAAAATAGTTTAGTGATGTTTCCAAGGTTACCTACCCAGCCAGGGAATGGTGGAGCAGAGATTCAAACCCATGTCTACTGGAATCCAAATCCCATGTTTTATACAGAAGGGAACATGTGGGCATTGACATTCAACAGACCTACTTTTAAATTTTAGTTGTCCCCCAAAGTAAACCACCATTACTTTTTATTCTGCTTTGTTCTGTCATTGTTTATGAAGATATGTTATCTCCCATGCTAGACTGTAAGCACCTTGAGGGCATGAATTATTTCCATTTAACTTTCTCTTCTTCCCTTCTTCCTTCCCCACTAATTACCCTAAACAGTTAAGAGTGCCCACTTTGTAGAGATTCAATAAAGTGATTTACTGATTGAAGAGAATGAAAGTATTGAAGTACTGAATGATTTGAAACTGGATGAAAGTTGGGTCAGATCCAGTATGTTAGCTAATTCATCCATTCATCTGTTTATTCAACAGTTATTTATCAACCCAGTGCCAGCCACTGAGCTCATTTCAAGCTGGTGCACAATGATGTCGTGACTCAAGAGGCATCCGTTCTAATGGATTAGTGCCTGTGCCAGACCAATTCCTAATTCTTTTGAAGATTACCCCTTGCTGAATTCTTGGCATAGGCTGATGAGCCAAAAGGAAATGCATGGTTACTGTACCCATGAAAATTTCAAATAAGTGTAAAATTAGTACTGATAGAAGAAATGTACGAAGTGCTATGATAGAGGATAGCAGGGTCACCTGGTCTATTATGGATGGAAAAGCACTTAGGATGAAAACCACAGAGGAAAAAACTCATTCAGTTCCTCCATCTTACAAGTTTACTTTTCACCTGTGAAGGCTAAAATTACACTACTGTTTTATGGCATCAGCAGCCTTCTATAAATAGCACTGTTCAACTATTCATCTCCACAATGTTCTTGCATCCTATGATGGATACGTCAATAATGGTAAGTTAAGCGATGCTCAAGGCCCCTACAGGAGGAGCACTGCACTTCATTAAACTTCTGTTGAACTGAACTAAAGGTGTTGTGGGAATATTTGTTAAGGTTCTTTTAAAGAATGATTAGGTTACTTTATGAATGAATGCTGTCACCTGGGTCACAAGCTCAGAAAAAATCATCAACAAAAGGTTATGCTTGATATACTAAAATGAATTTATTTCACTAGTAAGGGGGAAAAAGGTATAATTTCTTCAGAGAGGTTCTCTTGACTACTATATGAAAACAGCCTTGTCTTCCAATAGAGGGATATAGGAAACTGAATACCTTATTTCTTCTATGAGTTATTTTTTATGTTTCCTAATATTGTCATTTTTCAACAGAAGGATAAAGAATGAGTTTCTTAAACAGTTTAAAATTAAGTATGACAAAGTAATTTCATATTTTACTGAGCTAACAGCAAGGCAGATCATATATATGTATACATATATACATCATATACCTATGTATGTATATATACATATATACATATATATATATTCTGGCTAAAGTACACCTAATATTTTTCTTATAGATATAAAAATTACTCAACAGAAGATCTTGAAGAATTGTACTTTTGTCTTTTTGTCCATTTCTTATGTAACAGGGCATGATCCAGGATTCTGGGAAGGCAATGATTAGATGAGGGGAGACCATGTTCATGTGACGTAGTCTAGGAGGTCGAGTTAATACTGTCAGATGTCTCATTATCCAGAAAATTTTGCTTAACCTACTTCCAATATAGAACATCCCTTTCATTAATATTTTGTGGCTGTGCTCAGCCTGCTAAGACAAGGAGAGATGGGAGGTTGCTAGAAGAGCTCTGATACAAGGGTAGGAATAGAGACTGCTTTATTCAATTCAATTCAACAAGCATTTACTGAACACATTTGAGTATAAAGTGCACTCTGTCCTATGCATTCAGAGGACCTAAAGACCCAAGTCAAGTTCATTGCTCATTAAAAAGCTTATAATCCTAGAGGTATTTGGTATAAATCCAGTTTTAATTGTATTACAAGATAATATAAAATAAATAACATGAAAAGTACAAAGTACCTTGAAAGTATAGAAAAGGAGAGACCACTTCCTGACATTAGATATGCAAATATAATTCATCTTCTCACCCCCTCTCTTAGAGCTTATTTGTTTCCCCTAATACTTGTTGGATCAAGTCTAAGCTGCTTAACATTGCACAGGAGATCCTCTACAAACTGACCCAGCCTGCAGTTCCCCTTTGGTTTTTATACACAGGAAGAGGAAACTGCTTGCAGCACATTTTCCACTGCTGCTCATCACTCCCAGAACTCCCTGAGCACAACGCCAACGTTAAAAAATAATTTTGTGAGTAAATTATGACTCCTCAGACCGTTCTGGTTCATGTCTTTATGTCATTTTGCATATTGTTCTCTCTTATGTGCAATATCTTTCTTCATCTGATTAACATCTATGAACTCATTTTTCAAGACATACTTACTGTAACTCCTAGGTTTGCTCTAGCAGCCAGTACATACTTCTCATAGCACTTCATGCATATCTATCTGCACATCATAAGGTACTCTCCTTGGTGTCAGGGGCCATATCTTATCTTTCTTGCTACTCCAGGTAGTTAATGTCTAAGAGTAAAGTATAGAACAATTAAGAATATAGATTTTAGAGTTAGACTATTTGGCTTTAATCCTGATCCTTCTCCTTTTCTAACTTTATGATCTCAGGTAAGTTACTTCGCCTCTCTGTGCCTCAGTTTCCTCATCTGTAAAGTGAGATGCTAATAGTATCTACCAGTTGGGGTTGTTGTGAGGATTAAATTAGTTATTATAAATAATGTGCTGAGAATAGTACCAACATGAGTGCTATGTAAGTGTACATTATTATTCAGTGCCTAGAAATATTGGCATGAACTACTGTGGAACTAACTGTATGGTGGAGGGAGAGTCACCAAAGTTTTAGTATACATGGAAACTTGAACTGAGAGTTTAGGTTAGGTTTTTTGTAAGTAAAGGTGGAGGTGCAGTGTAGAGAGAAGGTCATTGCAGGATAAAGTTAGAGTCAGGTACAGTATAGCACCAGGGCAGGTGGGTACGTCCACAACCCCTACCCTGTACACTGTCAACAGAGAGCCAAGTGCTGGAATGTGTTTTGGAAATCATTCTCCCTGCAAGTTTAATCTTTCTCTTTTTTTTCCCTGTCTTTCAATGTCTCCTGTGGGAGCCAATAATATGGTGAGATAAAAAGAAATTGCAGGTTTATAGTGTTGACTGAAAATGACATAAACTGCAAGCTCTCTAGGTAGACTTCTCACTAACTATATGCTAGGCAAATTTTATAGTAAATGCATCTAAGTCAATACACACACTAGAACATTATATAATAAAATTAAAATCTTCCCTGGGTTTGTTGTTAATATAGTCTCTCCCCAAAAACCACAGTTCTTAAAATTCTGTAAGATATTTTTGAGAAGGCAAATGATACAGGTATAACTCAAAAAATATGTGAAACAGATTTTGTAACTCAAGGAGTCATATTCCTACATTGAATTTTACTGTGATGCCATTTAAACAAATCATTCTAAAGCCTTCAATTCAGTGGAATGATTACATCCCTGGCAGTGATCTGGATGCTTATCTGACTCCTTTCTTCTCCTGAGGGGAGACCCAAGTGAGAGGTAGGGGCGAAGAGAGGGAAGGTGCACTTCAAGGGGTATTTCCTCTTTATGTGGCCATAGATGGGGAAAATGAGAAGTAGTGCTCCAAGAGGAGACACTGAGAACAAACTCAGAATTGTGATTGAGTTCAAACCGGCTTGTCAGGAAGACGAGCTGAACAGAGAGTGTGGTCTGAAAGCAAGGGTCCGAATGAGGGTGGCAGGTGAAGGAAACTGCCACAGCAAGGGTGAGAAGCAAGCAAACAAATGAATGGGAGCTGACTTAACTCCAGAAATGAGAAGTAGGTATCAGTGAAAAGTCAAAAATTATGAATTGCCTTTACTTCAACTCCTTTGAGGAAAGAATATATAAGAATGGGACCAAAATAAATTCCAATTGTCAATAATGATAACAATAATGATTCCAAACATTTAATTTAATTTCATTCATTTATTCAATAATTTTTTCTTGGATACCTACCATGGAAGGTTTTCTAGAAATAAAAAGAAATGTGAGAAGATTTAGTGACTCAAAAAGTACATACTCTTAATTTTTTTTTATGTTATTTGGACACTTGAACAGTGAAGTAGCAATGTTTATGTGAGATGTTTGGCAGTTAATTTCATTTTGGATCCCTACCTAAAGTGTAAAGGTCAGACCTGATGGAGGGCTTGTCCCATTTTCAAATATGATGCTTCTGCAAATTAAAACAATGGTAAAACAGTAAGATATTTTGGTTCAAAGTAACAAAACCCAACTTTATGCTTGGATAAAACCAAAAAGATTTTTATTATATAAATAGAGAAGTGAATAATAGAACTCAAGGGCAGGACTGACCCTCATAAATCAAGAAATAAGGAAACATTTTTATAGCCTCATTTAAGAGACCATCCCAGGTAAAATTTATTGCTTGCATTTGAAAATCCCAAGAGGGAGAATTTGATTGACCAGACTGGTTCAGGTGTGGACTTACTTTGGCTTCTTACAGAAGCAGATATTGAGACAAGGATTTTAGTGCAAATATGTTATTTGGGGGCAGTACAGAAAATACCACTAGGGACATGGGCAAGCATAACAGGGAAGAAAAGGCATCCAATAAAGAGCAAGCCAGCTCTCATTGTGAGTAACTGGAGATTAATGCATTGGGGAAACTCTGGAGTCCCTAGAAGAACATACACCTCAGAATTATCCAACTGTACATCAGCTGCCATCACTCATTTGTTAAGGGCTGTTATTAAGGGTGAAAATCCCCTAGTTCTCTGGCTTGCTGTGTACTTAGGGAAAGGGGCCTTCAGCTTTGTAGAAAGCCCCAGCAAAAATACTCTGAAACTGTCAGCAGTTGGTGGTACATGGTGAAGTGGTAAGGGCAAAAGATATGGATAGGGTCCGGACAGCTTCTGCTTACTGATTTCCATCCTGAATTTGGTCAACTGTACCTTGATGTGGTAGTCCTTTACAGAGAAGAGTGTGGGCTGAACACCCCAAAGGGTGTATACTATATGAATGCTATAGGACTCTTCAGAGAGTCCTATAAGAATGTGGTCATGCTGGTGTAGCTCAGTGGATTGAGCGCAGGCTGCGAACCAGGCATTGCAGGTTCGATTCCTAGTCAGGGCACATGCCTAGGTTGCAGGCCATGTCTTCCAGCAACCACACATTGATGTTTCTCTCTCTCTCTCTCTCTCCCCCTCCCTTCCCTCTCTAAAAATAAATAAATAAAATCTTTAAAAAAAAAAGAATGTGGTCATGCTAATATGGTATGTGTCTTGAAGGATGAGAGAAATTTGTTTAAGAGATCTAAACCTAAAGGGAGAGAATGGGCAAAGGCAGGCATATAGGAATGATGCAGGCACATTGACAGGTTGGTGAAGTTATGAGTGAGAGATCGGTTAGAGAAGTCCTTCAAAATCCGGTAAGGAGGGCTTTGAGAAACAGACTGAGATGTTTGCATTTAATGCATTAGGTTATATACTATATTATCTTGGAGCCAACATTAAGATGTTACATTTTTAATCTCCAAACTTTTAGCACTTCCTTTTACAAAAGCCCATTTTATGCCATAGTCCACATTTTTCATTTTATATAAAGACTTTTATTAAGTTTATCATTGGTCTTACATAAGGCAAATTACTCATTTATTGTGGAAGCGATATATAGTGTTAATGGATCAAGGCCATATTTAACTATTTTATGGTTTGTGCTTCTTTATGGAAACTTCCTCATAAGTATTTTCCTATCACCCATTGTTAAAACATGCTGAGAAGTAATTGTAGCCTCTGTAGAACTGTAGAGCTGTGTTAAACACTCAGTTCTCATCATCTAACACTCACTCACTGAGGGTCATGTTCTTAATGGCAGGCACAGAACTGCACGTAAAATAAGTTATGTCCCTGCAACCCAGGCACTCGCAGTCTCACAAAACAGGTAGGTAAAACATCATTTAGATGCATGGTAAAAAGTACAGTCGCGGGAGTGTATTCAAGGTGCTGCGGGGATGCTGCGAACTCACTGAGGAGAATGCTGTATCAGAGGTGCAGACCATCACTCCCCGGTGAGAAGCAGGGACCAGGGTTTCAGAGATGACATCTGAAGCAGTCACTTACCAGGTGGTTCTTCTCTTCCCTAAACAGGCGAGTCCCAAACTATGGGTAAACATGTAGCGTTTGGTAATGAAGCCAATTTACTGAATGGTTTATGGAGACATTTTTCTTCTGATTTCTTCAGAGTTTGCCCTTTGCTTTCCATGAATGCCTGAAAGGGCAGACAGCCTGGCAAAAACCATTAGAAGGAGCAGGAGGCTGAAGCTGAGCCTGTATTAAAACTAGGACAGGGACTTTGCATACTGGCCCTGGAAGAGAGCAAGATGACCGTTTGCTCAGAGGTTTATTACCGAGGGAATGAAGTCTCAGGAACAGGAAAGTGAATCTTACAGTGTACTTTCATGGGCTATTTTGACCGTTATTGATCCAAATCCTCTGTGAAGAAAGGAATTTGATGAGATGCCCAGGATTCTAAATTGAAATGTATTTTATAACATGTTGCATTTAATTTTAAAAGCTTGGAAGAAACAAAAGCAGTGATTGTTCTTTCCTGTGACTAATCTATTATATCGTAAATGTACTACACTAAAGAGTAGCTTGAATAGCAAAAATATATATGTGTAAAGCTGCGATTCCATAGCAGTTGTAATTACTGCAAGGAGAGTTTGGAAAGTGTTCAGAAAAGAAACCTGGATCCCTATGTATACATTTTCAAAGGATAATCATTTTCTTGACTGAGCTTACCAGAATTAAAAGTCATCACTTCTTTCTAGATCCCAGTACCATATGGAGAAGTGTTTATGTTGCATTAGGGAAAATATTGTCATCCATCATTATGCCTGCCTCTCTTGAAGAAAAGATGGTGTTTTTACTACAGGCATTTTTGCTGTTGTGTGAACAAATCATTTTATTGTAGAAAAGAAGGGTGGGTCCTTCAAAACATTTGTTTTCAGAATCAGCTGACTGAAGTTTTAACATCATTTAAGGAGCTGGATTGTCGTAAACTCTCAGGCCACATAATGAAGTATGGCTAGGTGGAAAAAGACAATTCTGTAATATGATTGTGATAGTCATGATACTATTTAAACCACAGTGGTTCTGTTTGAGAACTCACTGTAAGCTAACAGTTACGACATCCTGATATGGCCAGGCTGGCATGTTTTCTGTTGCCTTCACATCCTACAGAGCTCCATATCCATGGTGCTTATTCAGTATCTTTCCTCTCCTCTAGGCTTTGAGAGAACAGGCACAGTCATGTCTGTTATGTCTGGGTGCTTGCCTATCATCTGGCAACAATGGTTACTTAATTTTAGAATTAACAGATAAATTAATTGATTGATTTATGCATTTCCTAGGGGAAAACCTTGAATAATTTTGTCATTTAATAAATCTACATGACCTTTTATACAAAGATCCCCAGCTCCCCGCTATGAAATGTAAGTTCTTTTCCCAGATTCGAAGGATGTATCTAAATACTCATTTGAATTAAAACATAAAAACATTTTGTCAACTAGACAGCATTATGAAATATTATTGTCATTTGGTAAATGATTTGAAATAATACAATTTTGAAGTCCTAAAATGGCCTAGGGGAGAAGAAACAAAACAGGGAAAGGTGTAAACAGGTTCAGTATCAGGAGAACAGTGCCTAGAAGAGTAATACAATCAGAAAATACATTATAAAATGAATCAGTTTAACAAAGTTTTTTGAATACCTACCATGCACTTTCACATGTTATAATCTCATTGAATTCTCTTAACAATTCTGTGATGTTAGGATTATTGTCCTCATTTTACAGACAATGTGACTGAGGATAAATAGTTTGTCTCAAGTCTTGTCTATATGATATGTTAGAGTCAGGGCTCAACCCAAGGCCTGTCTAACAACTCTGTAGCTTTCTGTACAAAGTACAGATACATAATCTGTTGCTACAGTGTAAAACAATTTTATATGGTTGTTGTTCCCAAGGTAGAAGAAGGAAAGTTACAGAGAAAGAGGTTTCAGATTAATCTAACTAAAAAAATCATTGTTAGACTATAAGACTGTCCGGAGAGAAAAGGAGCTACCTTTGTGTGTAGTGAGTTCCTGTCACTGGAGATGCCCCACTTACCATCAGTGACCAGTTGTCAAGTATGTTGTGGTAAAGACCCAAGCACTGGAGATAGTAGATTATTTATAAGGTTCTTTTAAGTCCTGAGGTTCTGTGTTTTTAGTTAACCTCTGCTTGTCAGGTTGAAGAGAAGTTCCCATGATAGAAGAAGGTGGGGCAGGGCCTTTATAATAAGACTTTCTGAGCCTGCTGATGTCACCAGTTGATCCCAAGGCAGCAGGGAGAGATCTGGCTAAGGGAAAAGACTTCCCACTGGGGAAGGAACTATAGCTTGGAAGCAACATGGTATAGTTGAAAGCATGTGGGATTTAGAATAAAATAGACATGGGTTTAAAAGTACTCCCTGAGTCTTGTTCTGAGTTTTAGTTTCCTCATTCTATGAAATAATGTAATAATATTCAGTATAAGGGATTAAGTGAAATAATGCTTCTAAAGGGACAAGAACATGGTAAGTGCTTAAGTACTGTCAGTCAGTGGAATTATCATATCCATCCCCATTATCGTCATCTCCTTGCTGGAAGAAAGGTATCTGTTTTTTTTTTTAATACTTCCACTAATTATTTGATTAAGAAAAATAAAGAAGACAGAAACAAAAATCCTGGTCATTTGCAGCATCTATCAGCTTTCAATTTTGCTCTCCTGTCCAGAAGTGTTTCATGCAAAAATCCATCTTTCTGGGCCTTTTTAAGAATGTTACTGTCTTCTTTACTTTTTTTAAGTGTGTGGTCTTGAAAGCTCTGAAATGTCTTTACATAATTGATTTCACGCTGGTTAACATTTCCTTTGTCTTCTTCTGGAGTATCATGTTTTGTTTTTTTTTTTGTTTTTTTTTTTTTTTAGAAAGATGCCTCTTTGGAGGTTATCAGACAGTAACCACTTGGTCTTTCCTCTGGAGTTGGTCAGCCTCAGGCAACATGGGCAGAGAATACTGTCTTGAGGAATGATAGGGCCAAAGGGATTTTAGACATTATCCAGTGCGATGGTCCTCAAATTAGCTGTGGTGAAAGATTGTGTGTGTGTGTGTGTGTGTGTGTGTGTTTAAATCTACAACTGATGGCAAACTAATACTTTCATAAAATTAATAAAAATTAACTAGTAGAGGGATGGGGAGACAAGCTGAAAAATGCACAAAATACAGCTCAATGTATTTTCTTTTTGAAAAGACATAAGTTCTAAGGGCTGACTCGTACTTTCAAAATTTTCTTTGTGGGTACATGGGGAAAACCTGTTTGCATGCCACGATTGCTCCACAGATCACATTTGAAGTAGCACTGATCTAGCTCATTCCTCCTCCACACAGAGGAGGGGAACCCAGAATGCAGAAAGGACTTGCTCTTTGTGACATAAACAGGCATATTCCTCCAACTTAGTTTTTTTAATTTTTTAATTTTTTTGTATCATTGAGGGCACCTAAGGATTAGGGGTGCATGTAAATAAACTAGATATGGGATTATGATTATCTTGCTGCTGTATTCCAATTTCTCTACTACCCTGTTAGAAAATGATAATAGTTTTTCATCAAATTTTTAAGCATTTTATTAGAAATTAATGTTTTGTCAGAGAAGAAAACAGGGACTGTTATGTGCCTGCTTTGTATATACTAATCCCTATATACAATATTTCACTTCATTTTCATAATAATTCTCCAGTGTAGGCGGAACTGTCTATATTTTCAAAGAAGCCAGAAAAGCTAAGCAACTCACGCAAAGGAACACAACTAGAAAGTGAGAGCACTGAGGTACACACCCAGGTCTGTTTGACTTCAAAGTCTTTCTTTTTTCTCCCTATCATTGTATAAACACAGTCATTAGCATGGGTGTATGTACTCTGAAGGCAAATACTTTCCTTAATAGTTATTACCATAACATTTTGTGCTTACCAGAGACTTTCAACCATATATTACTTTGTTCTCCTATGTTATAACAAAGCCTTCTCTGTAAAGACTGGGAAACAAAGGCATAAAAAAGGTATTCTTTAATTATAATCATTACAAGTTGGTTAAAAATACATACTCCACTTTGAAAACTTATGATGGTTTGTATTTTTCTGATGGCTTTTGGTGGAGTCCGACATATCCCCAGGTTCTTCAGTAGAACCTCTCAGCCTCATACTCCCACACTGCTGCACGTTTCCTAATTGCTACTGGTGCCTTTTTGGTAGTAATATGTACTTATGGAATATACCAGTAATTCTATGAAAATAAAATAAAATGATAATTTCATATTCAAGAAATTAATATTTTTATTCCAAATTGTAGCTTTGAAGGGAACAATAAACATTCTTCTGCTATAGGCTAACCTACCTAAATCTCACACTGGAAGTATTAAAAATTGGTCAGATTTTCTTTTTCTTTAGGCATTTTCCAAAATGATATCTATTGGCCTTTCCTAGATAGTTGGGTAAACAGAGGCTATATATGCTGAAAACCTTAACAACTTTGAGATAAAAATAACCAGATTCAGAGGCCCAGCCCATAAACTGGCATGGATGATCAGTAAATAGTAGCCTGTTAATAGGGAAAGAAAGGAAAGGATGGCAGGTGTGTTGTAAAGATTTATCAAGATATGAAATTAATTTGTCTTATAATCAAGAAGCAAGCAAACATTCACAGTTCATGCAACCCACACTGTCCTTCAGCAGATATTCACTCAGCACCTTGGGGAACCGAGGTACTCCTCTTATTGAGCCAGTAAGTGTTTTTCTGACTCCAGCTGAATTTGTGATTGTGTTTTCTAGAATATTCACATCTGGGGCTCCTCCAGTCTTTTCATACCTAAAACTTTTGAGTTTAGTTGCTTTAAATCTAGATTGTTTGCTGGTATGGCCTTGTATATGATACCAAAAGACACAGTGTATAAATTCCAGAGACTTGGGATTAGTTCAAGTGTCATTATTTTTGTCATAACACCCCGTGAATTATCTAAGACTTTTGTTTTATTGATTTTTACAACTGGGATCCCAATAGACAAATTTCTTAAAATAAGTTTCTATAAAATGTATCATGTATATTTATTTGAAAACTTTTCTAAATTTTGGGAGATTTCCCCAAATTTATAATATATAATTTATCTTTATTTGTTTAGTAGGATCATTTACTTAAACATTTTCAGATTATTTCATTCTCCTGTATTATTATTATATTTTATTAAAGCAAACATCTACTTCAAACATTCAGAACAGGGCAGATAGAATCAATGCATTAAAGGATGCTATTCAAACACCTAATAGCCTTTTCCTACCCATTCTTCCTGACAAAATAACAATATTCGTATAGCATTTTAGAGCTTATAAAGTTCTGTACACGCTCAAGCCAGTGCCATGACTAAATAAATTACATGTGCTATGACTGCAAAATTTCTGTGTACAATGCCCTTCTCTCCTGTGACCTCCAAGTGTTTATGGAACTGCATAGTGAAAATCTCTGCTTGGATGTCTAATAGTGACTTGAAACTTACCCAAAACTCAAACTTTTCATTTTCTTCCACCCTCAGCACCTTCCCAGGCCCAAAACATAGGATTAATCTTTGACTCCTGTTTTTCCTCAGAGCTTACATTGAACCTACCAGCAAATTCTGTAGACACTAGATTCAAAGAATTCCAAATCCAGCTGTTTCTCACCATTGCTACTATTGCTAATATGTTTGTGCCTGCCTGATTATTCAAACCCTTATTTCTCACCTAAACCACGAGAATTGTTTTGTATCTGGTATCCCTGCTTTCATTCCTTTTCTTATACAGTTAGATCCATCAACTCCCAACCCCACCCCACCCCACCCTCACCCCCAATCATCACAACAGTCTGTTTGAAAAGGGAAATTAGCTTTAATAGCTTTCCCACAACTTTCCATTAAACTCAGAATAACCTATCTCTCTGCTCTCTATTTTTGTTCTAACCACACTATTTCTTAAATGAACCAGACTTGTTCTTCCCTAAAAATGTGAATACTGGTAACCTGTAAGTTGTTCCCTCATTTTCTCAGGTCTCTACTTACATGTTCCTTCCTTGGAAAGGCCTTCTTTGAGAACCTTAACTCAAACAGCCCATACTCATCCATCATTTTCTCTCCTAACCGTGCTTTAGTTCTGTTTGTTTTTCACAGGACTTATTGCTACATAATATTTTATGTAAACACTTTATAGATTGTTTCTTCTATCAGGATGTAAGCTTTCCAAAAGCAGGGACTTTGTCCTATTTATCATGGTATACCCAGCACCCAGTATGGTATCCAGCAAATAGTAGCTACTCAATAAATATGTCCCAGTGAGTGAAGGAGAGTGAAGTAAAAAGACTGAAGCTATCCAAAGCCAGAGAACCAAACAAGGCATAGGGAAAGAATGAAGTCAAGCCACACAATTCTAAAATTCACACTTGAGCAGAATGCATAGTTTCAGTCATTTCCGTACCAGCCAATGGTTCAGCCAAGACACTGCCTTCTACCCTTTTGGAGGAGAATGCACTGTGAAATAGTCCAAAACATACAGAAAACTAAGTAGATGAGAATTTCTGCTTCCCCTATGCCTGTAGCCTACCACTCAAATCAAAGAATGAAAAATCAATTGATCTAATTTTCTTCTTTGCAAAACCATGTTTTGTTTTGTTTCTTCTGGCATGCCAACCTCTTCTGAGAAAGTGTTCTCAAACACAGTGTTGCTCCACATTCCTTCATTATGACCAGTTGTAATTTGTTACTAATGATGAAGCACTTGTTTTATCTGCTTAAAAATAAATTAGCGTCTGTTCAAGAATATCAATAAAATAAAGCTCCTTTTACCTTTCTGTGTGCTTTCTTAAGCAATAGTGCTCAAAGAATTGCATGTAACCACAGCTCTTTTTCTTTTGTTGTTTGTTTTGTTTTCTTGCTGTGCTGTAGCAAGCAAACTGGGGGTCCCAGTAAATTCTGTCTCTCTGTAAGTGCCCTGCCTCACTCCATGGACAGAGACAGAAGGGGGAGAAACACTGTTCGGAGCTATTTTTAGTTTGTATGAGAATTTCTCCAAGGTATAATTGCCTGGGCAGGGATTTTTTTTTTTTCTTTTAGAAATGGAATGCCTGTTCCAAACCCAGACCTTGTACTCCACTAAGTCCTGTAAATTGTGCCTATGGTTTTCATGGTAAAAACAAGCACTGCCACCTTTGAGCTGCTTGAAAGCTTAGGCGAGTTACAAAAGCTTATGAACTTGTTTTTTCAGTACAAAAATGGAGATAATGGTATTTGTATCTCATAGTTGTTCTTTCAAGGATTAGGTGAACAAAAGTACATAACGCTGGTTAGAGCCCTACCTGACTCAAGAGCTTAATTAGTGTTAGTGCTCTCCCTAACCTCACTGTGGCTTGGATTCATCCTTTCTGATTTCTAACTTTCCCTCCAGAATGTGGTTGTGATGTAAGTGTTGAACATGGATTTGCCAACAACTCCTCCAAAAGTGCAGATAATTCAGCTACCTAATTGTTTTATTTTTTTCTAATTACATACTCCATTCTTTTTTTTTCCCTGGTACTATTTCTACCATCAGTTAAATATATTGCCAATAATAGGGAAATTCTTGGCTTAATTGGATACCAAAATGCCTGGTTTAAAACTTATAAGCATTGTATTTCTCAATTATCCACCCCAGAAACCACTGAGAAGCGTTAATTGGGTAATAAAAACAAATTGGATTACCTAGGGGATCTTTCAAACAACAAGTTTACACTCAATCAGGTAGTCAGGCCATAAATTACACATATCATTCTAGTGTCCAGTTCAGGTGTGTTCTGAAATCTTGGCTTGTTCTGGTTTGTCCTTTAAATTTTCGACTTTATAAAGTGATTTCAAAGTTCTCTGTGTTCTTAGAGAGCACCTGATTGGTGGGCTAGAAGTGGGAAACCACGAGGATTGTGACAGCCAGCTGCACAGTTCTACAGTGTCTGGACACAGAGTTAATTCTGCCAAGAACGTAAGAGTTTCATTTGGTACAATACAGAGTTGTTTGCTTTTCTCCCTCACCCAAGGACATTTTTTTCATTGCTGTTTTTAGAGAGAGAAGAAAGGAGGAAGGGCAGGAGGGAGAGAGAGAGAATAAGAAATATCAGTTGGTTGCCTTCTTGTAGACAACCTGGCTATGTGCCCTGAACAGGAAGTGAACTTTTTGGTCAACAGGATGATGCACCAACCAACTGAGCGACACCGGCCTGGGCAGTATATAGTTGTTTGTTTTTTAAAAGTAACTTTGAAAAATCTTTATTTAGATATAATTTATATATGACATTTAGTTTTTGAATAAAGATTCAGACAAAGATATTTCTTTTTAATCTCCAAAGGTTGCTATAAAGGCCCTCAATGTCACTTACAATCAGGGGCCTGGTGCTCAGTTCAGTGAAAAAGTATGGAAGCTGTGTTTTCACTGTAACTGTTGTTTGTTTTGTTTTATTTTTGAGATGGGAAAGACTTTCCAGATGAATAGGAGAGCATGTATGTACAAACACCTATAGTCACAGAAGAGCAGGGTTTGCTCAAAGGAAAATAAAAATTCTAGTTGGCAGAGAATAGTGCGCATGTAAGGGAATAGTGGGTTCAAACACTTGAAAGATCATTTCAGGTACTCCTCTATAATTTGTCTTTCAAGCTAATGGAAACTTTACCATTATTTTTCTCTAGCTTTCCGGAAAGAATGTAATCTCTGACTTGTAGTAGACTTCTTAAAAGCCATGTATTTTAGAAAAGAGAAGATTGTGTTAACAGAGGACCCTGCAATTCATTATACAAAGATGACTTAAAGTCTCTATAAGCCTTTGTTTTCTAACTGTAAACTAAGGATACAATATAGACCTCATTGCTCAAGAACAAGGGACTAAGCTTACTTCATGCTTCAGATTACTTTTGGTGGGGTCTACACAAATAAATTAATAATTAAAAATGAATGTGTGGCAAACATTTTTCTATTTCTTGATAACACACTAGGGGCTCAATAAAAGTTAGTTCATAAACAAATCTATAAATTTATGTGCATCTCTTGGAGGAAGGAGATGAAGTGTACAAAATTTTATAGCACTAGCAGATAAAAGTGTTCATTATCACCTCCCTGTTCTCTTCTTCACATTCTACTTATTCGTATACAGGCTTTTTGAACATACATACCTGCTGCCCAAGAGTAGGGACCAAATTTTCTTCATCTCAGGTTTGTGAATGCCTGCTATTCAGAAGGGCTCAGGGAATGCCAGTTGGCTTGTTCAGGCCACAGCAGAAATTGGTGGGTCATCTAATCAAGGGGCCTTCTAAAAGCACCTAGCCTCTAAACAAAAGAGCAGGTTTTCTCACACATGATTTCCTGTCCTGGGACACAAATGGGAGAGCCCTGCAGCTGTACAGCCTGAGAACAGATGTTGCCTTGTCAGGTGTCTTTGATTCTGTGTGAGAAACCACAGGAAGCTGGTTGCAGACAAATCGTCAGCACCGTAGGAACAGGGCAATGGCAGCCTGCATTGTGTGGTCGCAGAGGAGACGGGCACTTGGCCACACAAAGGGGGAATGACTAAGGCCGGAAAGGAGTGTGAACACATGGGGCCTGGCTGCTGTCTATTTCTTCTTTGCTGTAGAACTCCTACTCTGCTTTATAGTGGAGTCGATAATTAAGACACATGTGTCCCCCTTTTAATTAAAAATCTGCTGATGAGCACATTCTAACCAGAATACCAAGCACCTAAACTAACGCAAATAACAAGTCTGTGCCAGGAGATATTTTCACATTTCAATTCGCAGAGCTATATTGATACCTGGGGACAGTAGGGATGAGGGGGCAGAAAGGCAGCCAGTAAGATCTCAACTAATATGTATTAAGTGCTGTACTGCATGGATGATTATTTACATATTAGAGTATTTTGTTTTATTCTTATAGAAAATATGGTGGCTAATATCATTCCAATTACATTGTGAAGAAGGTTAGAATGTCAAATGAATTGCCCAAGGTCACATATCTAGTGTATTATAGAACATGTGATACAAATCTAGTGTATTCAAATTCATGTTTTTCTGACAACAAAGTCCATGCTTCTTCTTCTGCTTCAAAATGTTTTCTTTGGTATAATAGCTGAAATTTAGATCTATTGTGTTATTATACATGCATTTTTCCTGTATCCTCAAACCAATTATATGCACACATTGTATGAATATAAATGAGTTATTATATGACAAAAATTTTGCAATGTTTCTGGTCATTGGCATAATTTTCTAGTAAGAAAGAGAATTAATTTTCCATTACAGCTTTCAGGAACACTCTTGGTTGCCCACCTAGCACTTATTGATCCCCCTCCCCTTTTATCTCACAGAATCTGTTGCTCAAGTATTAATTTCTCCACCCCAAAACCTGTGTGTCTTAGGAGGGGCATGGCCTTCTCAAACTTAAAGGGTTGGCCTAACTTGTCTAAATTTAATCCCATTGCAGTGAGATTTATCAAAGGTTAATCCCTTGCCAGTGTTTGGTTGGAGACTGATCTGTGAGTTATTTGGAGTCTATAAAATGTAAAGAGGGGTTTCCATGAGATTTCTAAGAAAGGTTATTCTTGACTTTCTGAGAGAACTTCTGGAAGCCAGCCTCCTTTTCTCTGCACAGTGCAGCTCATGGAGGTGGAATCCAGCACTGTGACAGCCATCTGGCTGCCCATCTGAGGGTACCACATCTCCACGCAGAAAAAGCCAGGCTAAGAGCCTGGCAAGGAGGTGGGCCTGGACTCCAGATTAAGTCCTACTTCATGCTATGGCCAAAACAAGTTCTGATTGTTTAAGTACATTCCAGTTGGGTTTTCTGTAACTTGCACCAAAAGATAAAAATACCCTTCACTCCTAGACAAAGAAATAAGTGGTAAATTGATACTTCTTATTAGATCACATCATCATCTTTATATATATTAGGATTAACAACACATTGGGATCTATTATCTCTTATCAGATCCTTTTCATTTGCCTCATAATAGAGATATAAAAACTGAGTTTCAGAGTTAAGTGTCTTGCCTAAGGCCACAGTCCTACTAAACTTGAACTTTAAGGTTTTTGACTGATGAAATTAAAATCTCCTGCTTTTTATCTAGGCTAAATCAAGCTAAAGCAAAAAGCAAAGGGAAAGTTCATTGCTAATTTCTAAAGTAAAACAATAGAGTGTCTTCTTGTTACCTTTATTCAATAGTAAAGAATTATTTCAAAGCATTAGTTTCTGGAATCCAATAAATAAAAAGAGTAACTGGACTTGTTCTTTTCTCTTCTTCTCTTTTTTTTTCTTTCTATTATTTTGTCTCTTCTTTTGCCTCCTCTCACCTCCCCTCTACTCCCCTCCTTTCCTTTCCTCTCTCAGCCCCTCCCCCTTTCCCTTTCCCGTCCTTCCAGCCCCTTCTTTCTTTTCTTTGCTCAGAGAATCGCCTTTATCCTGGGATTTGGCTGAGCATTACTCTGAGTTCCCAGTGACCCTCTGCCCACAACTATTAACCTACCAAACATACGATAATTTGCTTCCCTGTTTATCTCACCCACAATCTAAACTACCCCGGGGAAGAAACAATATTTTATTTATCTTTGTCTACCCTGCTTTTGACACATAGTAATCTGTCATTTCATGTTTACCGATCTAAACAATGCCTTCAAAAACTACCTGGAATTTTTGCTGAACAAATCATTCTAGATAGCTAAGTTTTGTGGATCGTTAAGAGTTAAATATTTTAATATCACAAACTTTTACATATTAATTTATTTTTGAGAGGTAATCTTTATTAAATTCAATGCCTTGTTTTCTATTTTCTCAGAGCTTAAAGGATACAGTTTAACTATTTTATATAATGCTTTCTTTAGAAATCAATTATGTTGAAAACCATTTAGCTCAACGATGGCTGATTCACAATCACTGTGCATTTTTTAAATTCATATAACAACTGTTTATGTATTTCTTCTTTCCTCTTTGTTCTCTTTATGCTTGCTTGCAAAAGATCTCTGCCATTTTTGTTTTTTTAACCTACATAATATGGATTTGAAATTCTACTATGCACCTTCCATCTGGAACTGGATGTTAAGTAATAACACACTGATTTTGAGAAAAGAACTAAGAGTGTTTTATTTTCATAGATTATGGAATAGTGAACTCTAATATGTAAACTTTGGGTATGTCTATTTGAAACTTTATAGATTTTTTTTCTTTATGACTAGTTTTCAGTGATTGGAGTAAGTAATCTTTCTGGAGACTTAATTTCTCCAAAGATGAGGGTGGTGTTCAGGCAAGAGGATTTGTTTGCTTGTTTTTGTTTGTGTTTGCTGTTTGTTTTAAATTTCAGGACACAGAGAGCAGAAACATTTGTGGCTTAAAGTAATACTTTGTATAGTGGTGCCCTTTCCTAAAAATGCAGGTGGGCTTTTCAATTTTCCCCCTCAGACTTATTGATTTGCTTTTCTTCTCAATTTGTTTTTCATTTGTATCTCACTGTGAGAAAAATCTTTATGAGAAACTTCATGTGCCTTTTTTTAAATTGAAAAGAGGAGTGCAAACACTAGCTCAGGTGGAAACTTGACTTTGCTCTTGCCTGCCTCATTTAAGCTTAGTATTTTGACTTTAAAAAGTAGCTTTAAATATGTTTAGAATTTTTATACAAAAGTGCTACCTGTTCCTTTTGACAGCACAGACTATAAATTCTGTAGTTAGTACAGTCAGAACCAAAGAGGTCCTCCTAGAAAGCTGTATTCACACAGGAGGTGTTTGCATAAAGAGTTTTTGGGTAAATTATCAAATTTTTTTCATGTTGAAAATTTGCCACAGCATGTGCATAAGAAAGAGCATTCAAGAAGGTATCACAAAACCTGTATTTCCAGGCCCAGCTGCCCCTCAAATGCATTGTTGTGAAAGGTAAAACGTTTGCCCAATCTTAGCTATTTCTGTGTGTAGATATTATATATTATCTGATATACAGAGGTGTGATTCAATTTGTCTTCTCTCAATTCAATATTTTTAGTAGACTATATTGTCATTTTTCAAGGTTCTTCTACATATACCTTGGCAAAGGAATGGATTCTAAATTCCTTAACCTGGTTAAAATCTACCTAACTAACTTATTGTCTCATTACTTTGCACCAAGAATGTAGTGATCCAACCACATGGCACTTCTCCCCACTCCTTCAGCATAGTAGGCTTTCATGGCCCATCCTGTTCCCTCTTCATAGAGCCCGTCTCTGCTGACCCACATGGCAAATTCCTTCCCCTTCTCAAGATCTCAATCCGAAGTCATCTAAAAAGCACTCCCTAGGTTTTCCCATAGCATGTAAACATTAACTATCAAGACTCTTCTCACTGTGTCATATAAGCTATTTATGTATTTGATTATTTGTTTTCTCTAGTATGTAAGTTCTTTAAAAGGGGAAATGTGTTTTATTCATCTTTATATACTTAGCTTCCAGCCCAGTATATGAAACATAGTATAACTCATATTCAATGAATATTGAATGGATGGATAGAGTGAAAGCAAAATCAGAATAGCAATTCGTTTTAAAAATTTTTTTAGTTTACTCTAATTAAAAGTGATAGACAAACTAAGTGATCTTTTAAAGATCAGAGCTACCAATCAATACAGAACTTTTTTATATTAAGCATATTTTGAAAATTGTGACAATGTGTGAGTTTCCTTTTCTGAAATATTTTGAGAATAAGATAAACTACTCATTTGCAGAAATGTTTTTATGTAGTTTCTATTAAAAATAGACTCCAGGGCTACCTAAATTATTTGCAGACTAACAATAATACTCTGATAACCAGAAATGTCACAAACTTATCTGCAATGGTCACTGGAATGTTGAACCCTGATGGTTAGCCTAATATTTGAAATTTATTTTGACTTTCCTTTTTGGGAGGGGGTAGGCAGAACTTTTTTTTAATTTAATTTCTTTATTTTACATTCCATATGATTCTGTGTGAGCTTCAGGAGTACAGAATAGTGGTTAGACAATGACATTCCTTATAAAGTGTTCTCCCCAATATCTTTCATTACTCACCTGGCACCCTACAGAGTTATTAATTTTGACTCTTTAAAACAATTTCTCACTATTGTAATTACCCTTTTTCTTCCAAAGATCTCATTTTATTTTCTAGGGAATATGATTTTAAGTATAGAAACATTTTCTGTAACAGAAAGGAGTGTATCTTCATTATGTATGTCAGCCTACCTTGATACAGATATATTGATACATCTTATTATAACAACAAAATGCTTTGAGAAAATTTTTATTGAAAATCATTTGCACTATATTTATTCAGTTATTTATTTTAATGATTGATGGATGGAACAAGTAATTCCTGACCATCAACTGTGTACCCAATATTAATCTAAACACATATTAGTGAAAAAGAGACTTAGGAAAACATGTATACATAAATGTAATAAGCTGGGAACCAGCCCTGGCTGGTGTGGCTCAGTGCATTGAGTGCAGCCAGAGAATTCTTATTCTTCAATCACACACTCAATATTTGTAAATTTTCAACTCTGAAACATTGAGCTGTCACTACTAGAAACTCTTTGTGTTTGAAGCTATATCTTTCACCATGGCTGGTGTGGCTTAGTGGATTGAGTGCCAGCCTGCAAACTGAAGGGTCGCCGGTTTGATTCCAAGTCAGGGCACATGCCAGGGTTTTGGGCCAGGTCCCCAGTAGGGGGCACACAAGAAGCAACCACACATTGATGTTTCTCCCCCTCTCTTTCTCTAAAAAAAAATAAATAAAACCTTTAAATATTTTAATAAAAATAAAGATATATCTTTTCCTAGTGATATAAAATCTTTCAAATTCAGGTAAAATGATCATGGATGAAAAAAGTAATTGCGTGAGTAGTCTTAGCAAACTCAGGATAAATTCCTTTTTACTTCTGGTAAACTTGAACACTGGGATTTTATCTTCTAACAAAGTAGAAAATCACTAGCTTATATAACACCTGTGTAGGAAGACATTAATTTGGACTTTATTTTGGTTAAAACCTGCAACACTAATGTGTAATTTGATAATTCACTTAGAAAATCAATATAATTTCTGGATCTTGAATTCTAAATCATCTAAGATATTTTTAATAAACATTAATGAGGTATAATTTATATATAATAAGTGCACCTATTTAAAATTTACAATTTGATGAGTTTTAACAGATATAGACACCAATGAAACCACCACCACAATAAAGATACAGGTAATTTCCATTACCCCTGGAAGATTCTTCATGCTCCTCTTCAGTCCTTCCTTCCTTCTACCCCTCTGTCCAGGCAGCAATGGATCCACTTTCTACCACAATAATGTTAGTTTTTATTTTCTAGAGTTTTATGTAAGTAGAATTATACAACATGTACATTTTTGTGCCTGCATTCTTTCAATTGGAATAATGATTTTGAGGTTGCATAGATGTGTACTGTTTTCTTTACTCATTTAGCCATTAATATACATGTTGCTTGTTTCTGGTTTGAGTATATTAAAAGAAAGCAATACTTTCCAATTCATTCTTTGAAGCCAGTGTTACACTGATACCAAAAATAGGCAAATATATTATAAGAAAAGGATAGTACAGACTAAAATCTCTCAAGAACACAGATGTAAAAATTCTGAACAAAATTTTAGCAATTGGAATCTAATGCTAGATTAAAATTATAATATATCATGACCATGTGACATTTATCCCAGGAGCACAAGGTTGTTTAACATACAAACATTACCATATTAATAATCTAAAAAAAAATAATAATCTCAATAGATGTAGAAAAAACATTGGGTTTAAAAAAACTCAGCAAAGTGGGAGAAATTAGAAGGGAACTTTCTCAACCTGATAATTGAGCATCTATGAAAAACATAGTACATAACATCAAGTAAATATAAGTAAGTAATATACTTAATAGTACAGGACTCAATATTTTCCCCTTAAGGTCAGGATTGAGACAGGAATATCGTGTCTCACTACTTTAAAAAATATATTTATTTATTTTTGAGATAGAGAGAGAAAGAAACATCAGTTTGCTGTTTCACTCATTTATGCTTTCATTGGTTGATTCTTGTATGTGCCCTGACCAGGGATCAAACCTGCAACCTTGGCCTTTTGGGACTACACTCTAACCAGCTGAGCTACATGGTGATGGCTTGAGCCACTACTTTCATGCAACACTGTTATAGATGTTCTGTGCAACACCTTCAGTCAAGAAGAAACAAAGGACAAAGTAAAACTGTTTTTATCTGCAGATGATACAATATGATCTGATGGAATATAGAAAAAATTTTAAAAAACCAACTACCAGACAAATTAGTGGGTTTAACAAGGTTGCCGAAGGTCAATATACAGACACAATTGTATTTCCACATAGTAAGACATGAACAGTCAGGAATTGAAATCAGTAAAGCAATTCCATTCACAATAGTATAAACATGAAATACTTAGGGATAAATCTGATGAAAGATGTGAAAGAGTGGTACATTGAAAATTATAGAACATTACTGAGGAAACTGACCTGAAGAAATGGAGGGATGCATTGCTTCCAGGTTGGGAGACTCAACCTTGCTAAAATGTTTAATCTCTCTAAACTGATTGAGAGATTCAACACAATCTCTATCAGTTTCAGTAGAAATTGTTTACATCAACAAGCTAATTATAAAATTCATATGGGAATTCAAAGTATCTAGAGAGTCAAAAAAGCTCTGAAAGAATTTGTGTAAAGATGGTAATTGTGTAAAAGCAGACAACTAGATCAATAAGGAATTGAGAGGCCAGAAATAAACCATACCTACAAAGACAGGTAATTCTTTTTTTATAAAGGCATACAATATAGTAGAGAAAAGATAGCTATTTACTGCAAAAAGTGCTGAGACAATTGAATATACATATGAAAAAAATGGACTTTGAATTCATACTTCATATTGTATATCAAAATTAACCCAAAATTAAACATAGACTTAAATATAAAACCTAAAGTTACAAAAATTCTAGAAGAAATCAGAGCAGAACATCTTTGTGACCTTTGGTTAAGCACAGATTTTTTAGATATGCAGTAAAAGTATGAACCATAAAGAAAAAATAATAATTTGAACAAAGATACTGTTAAAAGAATGAAAAAACAAACTACTGACTAGGAAAAAATATGTGGAAACATATATCTAATTAAAGGCCTAAATCCAAAATATATAAAGAACTCAAAATTCAACAATGGGACAAACAATAATTTCAAATGTGACCAAAAAATTTGAATAGACACTACCAAAGAAGACAGCAAATAAGCACATGAAAATATGTTTAACACCATTAGTCACTAGGGAAATACAAATTTAAATTACAATGATATACTTCTCTCTCTGTATTAGAATGACTAAAATTAAAATAACTGACTATATCAGGTGTTAACTTAGAGCTAAGGAGACTGTAATTCTCATACACTACTGGTAGGGATATAAGATGATACAATCACTTCGAAAAACAGTTGACATTTTCTTAAAAATTTAAACATACATCTGTCATGTGATCAATCTATTCCAGTCCAATAGAAAAGGAACTATATGTTTGTGCAAAGACCTACTCACAAATATTTATAGCAGCTGCATAGCCAAAAACTGGAAACAACCCAAATGTCCATTAATATATGAATGGATAAATTATAGTAGTATATCTTTACAGTGTAATATTATTCAGAAATAAAAAGGAAATGAACTATTGACACATGCAACAGCCTAGAGAAGTCTCAGAATAGATGTATTGAGTGAAAAAAATCAAACCAACAAAGCATATACCGTTTTATATAATTTATATATGTGTATATATATATATATATTTATTGTTATTCAAGTACAGTTGTCTCCATTTTCCCCCACTGCTCCCCTTGCCCACCCATCCCCTCCTCCCACCCCTGATCCTACCCCACTTTGGCTTTACCTATAGGTCCTTTATACATGTTCCTTGACATGTATAATGTCTCCTTCCCCTCCCCTTGTCTCCCCCCCACCTCCCCTCTGGTTACTGTTAGTTTGTTCTTTATTTAAATGTCTCTGGTTATATTTTGCTTGTTTATTTGTTTTGTGGATTAGGTTCCATTTATAGGTGCCATCGTGTGGTATTTGTCCCTCACTGCCTGGCTTATTTCACTTAGCGTAATGCTCTCCATATGCATCCATGCTGTCATTAAGGGTAGGAGCTCCTTCTTTCTTTCTGCTTTGTAGTATTCCATTGTGTAAATGCACCACAGTTTTTTGATCCACTCATTTACTGATGGGCACTTAGGTTGCTTCCAGCACTTGGATATTGTAAATTGTGCTGGTATGAACATTGGGGTGCATAGGTTCTTTTGAATTGGTGTTTCAGGATTCTTAGGTTATAATCCCAGCAGTGGAATTGTCAGGTCAAAAGGCAGTTCCATTTTTAGGTTTCTAAGAAAATTCCATGTTTTCCACAGTGGCTGTGCCAGTCTGCATTCCTACCAGCAGTGTACTAGGGTTCCCTTTTCTTCATTTATATAAATTTCTAAAAAATGCAAACTAATCTATAGTGACAGAAAACCAATCTGTGATTGCTTTGGGATGAGGAGTAGGACAGAATTTGAGGGACAGGGATTATAAATGGGCATGAGCAAACTTTTGAGGGTGATACATACATTTTCTGTCTGAATTGTGCTGATGGTTTCATGGATGTATAATATACTTGTTGAAACTTATTAAATTGTACACTTTAAATATTTGTACTTTAAGATACTTTATTTATACTTCAATAAAGCTGCTTTTTAAATATTCATTATGTAGTTTACCAAGACTTATAGAATAAAGACAAAAACCTTAAATATAACCCCCATAGTCTGACCTCTGCTTTCTTTTTCAACTTCTTCTCACTTTGATGTTTCCCCTTGCTTCCTGCATTCCAACTCTTCTGAGTTTATCTCAGTCCTTCCTAAATTCCTCATTTTCTGATATCACATATTCTTTGTATGACCCATTCCCTCTATTATTTGAGATGTTCTTCTTCTATTTGTCCAGTAATTTTCCCTTCATCTTTCTGATTTCAACTCAGTTATCGCTTCCCCAGTTATGCCTTCTCTGACCCTCATGTGACTCAACTTAAAGCACTCATCCCAATCTGCCTTTTCTACTGATCTGTAATTTCCTGAGGCCTGGACTGTGTTGATCTGTAGTTACCACTGTATCCCACACTTAGCACAGTACCTAGCACATAATAGACAACAGGAAATTATTTGGTAGATGAATGAATATGCAAATAGTAATTGGGAACCAAAAGGGGAAGTAAAGTAATTAGTTTAACACCATGAATCAAGCAAAAGCTTTTTTCATGGTCAGATGCTGACAACTTTAGCAAACACAATTCAGATCTTCAAACATGTACTTGAGATTGACAGTTCTTGTAATGAAGGAAGAGAACATCAGAATTCTTATAACTGGAGTAGCTTACATGTTATACTAAAAGATAGTTTTCTCACAATGACCTTGTAGTACTTAAAAAAAAACACAGGAAATGGAAATGTAGTTAAGCTATATATATATTTAAAATATGTATTTATTTATTTGTTTTTAGAATGAGGGGAAGGGAGGAAGAAAGAGAGGGAGAGGAACATTGATGGGGTTAGAACCGAACCTGCATTCTAGACATATGCCCTGAAAGAGGATTGAACCTGTGACCCTTTGATTTGTGGGACAATACTCAACCAACTGAGCCACACCACCCAGGGCTAGTTAGGCTATATTTATAAATTGGTGCCATTAAGGGCTTTAAATGGAGTGCTTCCAGGTTATTAAGAGAAAAAGAGAGAATTGTCATAATCTTAATTCTGTGGTACGTAGCAAGAGATTGTAAAACAGATCTGATGTCTTCACAGTTTCAGGCAAGCAGATGTTTCACTGAGTAATTATTTCATTTAGTTGGGTATGAGGACTTCTGCTTACAATATAATAGTGTGGAGTTTTCAGGGTAAGTCAGTCACCTCATTTAGTTCTTGCAGCTAGAAGAGCCATCTATTGTTCAGATGAAAGGGAGCTTATAATGAAAATCTATTTGCAGTAGAGAAGCACAGTGACAATATGAAACCATTTAAAATGAGCCATGTTTTTTACATAGTTTTCTCATGAATTGCTGCTCACAGAGTTGAATTCTGATTTTAGAATATATTTTTTGACAATGAACAATTTGCCTTTGTTTTACAGATGGGCAAACAGTATAAAAATAGAAGTAGTAATTTCACAGGAATTTGCTGTGTTTGGTTGACATGTATTTGAACTAAGTTTCTTGGATAGTTTTGGTATATAATGTATAAATTAAAAATGAATGAGTGAATAAAGGAAAAGCGTTAAGCATTCATTAATAGTATATGCCAGACCATCAAAAAATTTACCAAACAAAAAGCAGTCTAGAGAATGAGAGAAATATTTGCAAATAATGTCTCTGATAAGGAGTTACTTTTCAAAATATTTAAGAAACTCTTACAACTCAATAGGAAAACAAGCAATCTGATTAAAAAGTGGGCAGAGGATCTGAATAGACATTTTTCCAAAGAAGACATACAGATTTCCAACAGATATATGAAAAAATGCTCAATATCACTAATCACCAGGGAAACACAATGTAAAACTACAATGATATATCACCTCACATGGATTAGAATAACTATCATCAAAAAGACAAAAGGTAACAGGTATTAGCAAGGGTGTGGAGAAGAGGGAATAGTTGTGCACCCTTGGTTGGTGGCAGTGTAAATTGGTGTGGCCACTCTGGAAAATAATATGGAGGTTTCTCAAAAAAAAATGAAACTACCATATGATCCAGCAATCCCATGTCTGGGTATATATCTAAATAAAATGAAAAGAGGATATCAAAGCAATATCTGCACTCTCGTGTTTATGGCTGCATTATTTACAATAGCCAAGCTATAAAAACAACATAACTGTCCCTCAAAAGATAAATGGATAAAGAAGATGTGATACATTTACAGTGAACATTATTTAGCTATAAGAAAGAAGGCAACCCTGCCATTTTCAACATGGAATAATCTTGGGGATATTATGATAAGTGAAATAAGTCAGATGGAGATACACAAATATTGTGTCATATCACATATATAAAATCTAAAAAATCCAAACTCATAGAAGCAGAGTAGAATAGTGTTTACCAGGGGCTGGGGGTGGGAATGAGATGTTAGTCAAAGGGCACACACTTTCAGTTACAAGATAAGTAAGTTTGGGGGATGTAATATACAGCATGGTGATTTGAGTTAATGCTGTACTGTATACTTGAAAGTTGTTAAGAGAACAAATCTTAAGTGTCCTTACAACAAAAAATAAATGGCAACTATGAGAGGTGATAGAGGTGCTAGTTAATGCTACAGTGGTAATTAAGTGGCAAAGTGTGTAGCAAATCAACCCTTTGTATACCTGATACTTATAGCATTTAATATTTTAATTATACCTCAATAAAAACCAATAGGACTTTTAAAATATAAAAGTATAATAACTACAATTAAAAACAAGGTAAGTGTTTTAAGGAACCAAAAATAGAATTAATGAATGGAAGACTATATGAAGAAATTACCCATAGTACAGCAGAATCTCCAAAAAGATAAAAAAATATAAAAGAAAAGGAAGTAAATATGTATCTAATTGAAGTTTAAGGAGGAAAAAAGATAGAAAACTTGAGGGAGAGAAAAATGCAAAGTAATATGTCTTTACATTGTTTTATAATTGATTAAAGACATGAATCATTAGGTGTAGCCATCACAAGATGACTTAAACAGGATAAAGAAAATGAACTCCATATCTAATTACTTTGGAGTGAATCTCCAGAGCAGTGGAACAATGGGTGAATAAGATTGATCAGTGGGAAACACAGTGAAGCACTTACAAAGATAAGAACTCTTCAAAATACTGGAAGAAAATAAATAGCAATTTAGAATTTATACCTAGATAAACTAGCAATGAAATAAAATAAAAACAACATCTTCACACAAATCAGAATCCACCAGCAGAGTTTTACTGAAGTATCTTCTATAAGATATTATTTATGAAGAATAAAACTGAGTCTTATAAGGATTTTTAATGGAACTTTAAATTGACACAAACATAAATTGTCTATCATACATTGAAAATTTAAAAATGTCCAAAACTTTGCACCAAGAATTATTTAAATGTAAGTTTTAGCCTGATAATTTTGTTATGGATCTGTGCAAATATTTATCCACAAGAAAATTTCAATTTTCTCATCCTACTGAAATCAGAAGTATATTTACCATTAACAAGAAGGCATTTATAAAACATGCCATGAAGTATCTAAATCCAACAGTATTGTTAATGATGTTTTTATGGAAAGACATCTGTCTAAAAGCATGGATAGGGGATGAAAAAAGATATTTCATGCAAATGGAAAAGAAAAAAAAGTGTGGGTAGCAGTACTTATATCTGACAAAATAGATTTTACAATGAAGGCTATGGTAAGAGATAAAGAAGGAAACTACATAATGATAAAGGGAACAACCCAACCATAGGATATAACCCTAGTAAATATATACATCTAACATTAGAGCACCTAAATATATAAAGCAGATCTTGATGGACATAAAGGGAGAGAATGACAGAAATACAGTCATAGTCAGGAATTTTTACACACCATTGATTTCAGTGGATAGATCTTCCAAGCAGAAAATCAGCAAGGAGACAGCAGCCTTAAATAACACACTACCAGGTGTATACAACTTTTTTGGTGTTTCTGGGCCACACTGGAAGAAGAAGGGTTGTCTTGGGCCACACATTAAATATATTGTGACATGTAATCACAAAACGTCTCCTAATGTTTTAAGTAAATTTACAATTTTATGTTGGGTTGCATTCACAGCCATTGTGGGCCACATGTGGTCCATGGGCTGCAGGTTGGGCATCTCTGTAGCCAAGTGGATTTAAATGATATCATTAGAGCATTTCACCCCAAAGCAGCAAATACACATACTTTTAAAGTGCACATGGAACATTTTCTAGGATAGACCACATGTTAGGACACAAAAAAAGTCTCAGTAAATTTAAGAAGATTGAAATTGTACCAAGCATCTTCTCTAACCATGTTGCTATGAAACTAAAAATCAATCATAAGAAGCACACTGAAAAACACTCAAAGACATGGAAGCTAAATAATGTTATTAAACAATGAAAGAGACAACAATGAGATCAAGGAAGAAATCTAAAGATACCTTGAAACAAATGAAAATGAGGACACAACAATCCATAATCTGTGGTACACTGAGAAAACTATTCCAAGAGGAAACCTCATAGCATTATAGGCCTATCTCAAAAAAACAAAAAAAAGCTCAGGTAAACACTCTAACTTCACACATAAAGAAACTTGAAAAAGAACAACAAACAAAGCCCAAAGTAAGTAGAAGGAAGGAAAAATAAAGAATAGGGCAAAAATAAATGAAATAAAATAAAAAAAAAAACAATAAAAGATCAAGGAATCCAAGAACTGGTTCTTTGAAAAGCTAAACAAGATTGACAAACTTTTAACTCATCAAGAAAAAAAGAGAAAGGACCCAAATAAATAAAATCATAAATCAAAGAGGAGAAATAAAAACTGACGCTAAAGAAATACAAAAGATTGTATGAAAATATTAACAACTATATGCCAATAAAGTAGACAATATGGATGAAATGGGTAAATTCCTAGAAACATACAATCTTCCAAAACTACATCAAGAAGAATCGGAGAATCTGAATAGACAGGTTACACCTAGTGAAACTGAAGCAATATTCAAAAAACTCCCAACAAACAAAAGCTCAGGACTTGATGGCTTCATAGGGGAATTTTATAAAACATTCTGAGAAGAACTAACAGCTCTCCTTCTCAAGCTATTTCATAAAATTCAAGAGGATGGAAGGCTTGTAAACTCATTTTATGAAGCCAGCATTATCCTAATTCCAATACCAAATAAAGACACTACAAAAAGAGAAAATGATAGGCCAATATCTCTGATAAAAACAGATGCTAAAATCCTCAACAAAATATTAGCAAACTGAATACAGCAATTCATCAAAAAAAATCATATTCCATGACCAAGTGGGATTTATTCCAGGAGTGTAAGGTAGGTAAAACATTCACAAATCAATAAATGTGATTCACTACATAAGCAAAATGAAGGATAAAAACCACATGATCATATCAATAGATGTGAAAAAGCATTTGATAAGATCCAGCACCCATTTATGATAAAAACTCTCAGCAAAATGGTAACAGAGGGGGCATACCTAAACATAATAAAGGCCATATATAACAAACTCACTGCCAGCATCATACTCAATAGGCAACAACTACAAGCATTTCCCTTAAGATCAGGAACAAGACAGGGATGTCTGCTTTCACCTCCCTTATTCAACATAGTACTGGAAGTCCTATGTCTAATTGCTGTGGCTAGGAAGTACCGGAAGTCCTAGCCACAGCAATTAGAAAAGAAGAAATAAATGGCATCCAAATTGGAAAGGAATTAGTAAAACTGCCTTTATTCACAGATGACATGATTTTGCATATAGAGAACCCCAAAGATTCCACCAAGAATCTACTAGAACTGATAAATGAATTCAGCAAAGTAGTTGGATACAAAATTAATATCCAGGAATCAGTTGCATATTTATACACCAACAGCAAACCAACAGAAAGGGAAATCAAGAAAACAGTTCCATTCACAATTACTTCAAAAAGATTAAAATACTTAGGAATAAATCTAACCAAGTGTGTTAAATACCTATACTTGGAAAATTATAAAACACTAAGAAAAGAAATTGAAGAAGATACAACATATACTGTGTTCATGGATAGGAAGTATTAACATAATTAAAATGCCCATACTACCTAAAAGCAATCTATAGATTCAGTGCAATTTCTATCAAGATTCCAATGACATATTTCATAGAACTGTAACAAATATTTCAAAAATTTATATGGAACCACAAAAGCCCCTGAATAGCAACAGAGATCCTGAAAAAGAAGAACAGAGTTGTAGGAATCACACTACCTAATATGAAACTGTACCATAAGGCCATAGTAATCAAAACAGCATGGTACTGGCATAAAAACAGACACATAGATCAATGAACAGAATAGAAAGCTCAGAGATAAGCCTTTGCCTTTGTAGTCAATTAATACTTGACAGAGGGAGCAAGCACATAAATGGGCTAAAGGTAGTTTATTCAATAAATGGTATTGGGAAAAATTGGACAGATAATGCAGAACAATGAAACTAGACCACTTGCTTACATCACACACAAGAATAAATTCAAAATGGATCAAAGACTTAAATGTTAGACCCCAAATCATAAAAATCATAGAAGAAAACATAGGCAACAAAATCTTGGACATTGCTGCCTGAGAAATTTTGTATCAGATATATCTCTCCAGGCAAGGGAAATAAAAGAAAAATAAACAAATGGGACTACATCAAATGAAAAAGTTTTTACACAGCAAAGGAAATCTTTAACAAAATAAAAACACGACTCACAGAATGGGGAGAACATACTCACTAATGCATTTGATAAGAGTGTAATATCCAAAATTTATAAAGTATTTACAAAACAACACACACACACACACACACACACACAAACCAACCCAATTAAAAAAATGGGCAGAGCCCCTGAATAGACATTTCTCTAAAAGGGACATACACAGATGGCCAATAGACATAGGAAAAGATGCTCATCATCACTTATCATCATAAAAGGCAAATTAAAACTTCAATGAGATACAATCTCACACCTGTCAGAATGGCTGTCATCAATAAATCAAAATACAAGTGCTAGTGAATATGTGGCAAAAGGGGAACCCTTTTGCACCATTGGTGGGAATGCAGACTTGTGCAGCCACTGTGGAAAGCAGTGTGGAGATATCTCAAAATATTAAAAATGGAACTGTCTTTTGACCCAGTGGTTCCACTTCTGGGAATATATCCAAAGGAACCCAAAACACTATTTCAAAAGAACATAAGCATCCCTGTGTTCATTGCAGCGTTACTTACAGTTGCCAAGACATGGAAGCAGACCAAGTGTCCATCAATAGATGAGTGGATAAAACAACTATGGGACATTTACACAATGGAATACTACTCGGGTGTAAAAGAGAGAAGTTTACCCTTTGCAGCAGTATGGAATGACCTGGAGAACATTATGCTAAGTGAAATACGCCAATCAGAGAAAAACAAATACTATATGATTTCACTCATATGTGGAATCTAATGAACAAACTGAATTAATAAGGAAAATGAGGATAGACTCATAGATGGAGAACAGGATGACAGCTAGTTGTTGGGGTAAAGGTTAAGGGGTGGAGGGATTGAGCAAAAAGGAAAAAGGATCATGGACATGGACAATAGTGTAGTGATTGTGTGGAGGGGAGGATATAAGGGGACTAAAAGATAATGTAAAAAATACAATAAAAATAAAAATAAATAAAAGCATGGATAGGTATCAAAGATATATTCAAAAGCAGCATACACTATATACATCTTGAACACAATTTCCTTGAAATATTACAGGATTCATAACCCCAAAATATTGATTACTTATCTCTGGCAATGGAATTATGAGTACCTTCAAATTGTTTATTTTGTGCATGATAATATTTTAAAATTATTTCTATACTAAACTTTTGCTTTTGTACATATAATAAATATTATTAAAAATACTATTTTTGGCTATGGAAAAATATATAGCAGGCAAAGGTAATTTCACATATGATATTTCAGTGAATCCACCTTGTAATACAAGTGTTACCATTTAACAACCTTTCCCCCTCTTTACTGGATGAGAAAATTAACTCTCAAAGTGATTAGTTGACTTAGAGTCACATAAATGTCAAAGTTGGGACTGGAAACAAGACCCAAATATTATTCTTTCTACACTGGGATCAAATTTAGTGACCAAAAAGACCTAAGGAGTGTTCTTTTTTCACTTTATTTCATTTTTACTGAAGAAATTCTCAGGTGGTACAGAGGGTGATAATTTGTAGCTGCTTTTTCAGCATGGCCATCAGGGTGATGAAAGTGAACATCATAAGCAGTCTTATAGGCCAGCTTTTGCCTTGACTTAGTGTAGGTGAGAAAATTGTTATTTGAAAACACTTGCTGCTAAAACAAATTATCAAAATTGATTCCAAATCAATGGGCTGGCATTTCCTCGATAAAGGTTGTCCTCCTTCCAACTAGGAGGGAGGGAGACGGGCTGGATTAGGAGACAAAGATCTCTGCTGTTCAACCAGGAGCTGTGGAAAGCCTGGCATAACCCACACATTCATTTCTTCTTCATCCTTTCACGTATTGACTCAATAATTCCAAACTACAAATAAACAAGAAAATTATTTCAAATAAAGGTCAAGCTAACCTGCCAAATATGACTCAAGTAAAGGTCAACCAGTCACTACCTGTGACTAACCCAAACGGGTTTATGCTCCAGGGCAGCTGAGTGGAAATGAAGGACTTGGAAATGACAGTGAGCATAGGCAGAGTTGACAGTCGAGGGAAAAACATGACAGTCATGGGAGTCACTTGAGAGGGGCCTGATTCTAATATAAACCCTTGCTACAGTTGTGTGTTCCTCAGTGAGAGGGACATGAGCCAGCTGAGAAAGGAGCTGGGGACTTTGGGGGAGAATACAATTTGTGAGGAAAGGTTAAAGTGTTAGAATTGTTAAGAATAAAGAGATTTCACTCATTGGCTCTAATAGGTTTATTCTCTCCAGTAAATTCTCATTGATACAAAAATTATGGAATTAATATAAGGCTTCTCCAATTTACTGAGTGCCTAGCATGAACCAGATGAGTGATAAGTGTATTGAAATAGATTATTTTGTTTAAGCCTCACAGCAATCCTATAGCATTATCATATTTTTACAGAACAGAAAGTGGTAGTTAGAAACATTAACTAGGTTGGTCAAATATTCTTATGGACTTAAAGTACAGTTATTAGTACTTAACTATGAATACTTTCCTACTGTCAGAAAGAGCTATTATTAGCCTTTATTTCTTGACAATCTCTTCAATTTGTAAACTCATTGATGGCAGGAAGGCATATATTTATATACCTTTTTGCGTTACATATTTCAGGAAACTCAGAGATAAAAATACAGTTTGTGGTACAAAAACCTATTGATGAATTAATTGCAGAAATACATCTCTACTAAAAGATTAAGTGAAAGGGAGATGAGGGAAAGGAAAATAACAGTTGAAATCACACAGCAATCAGTGTTAAAACCTAGTGTGTCTTGATTGGCTTCAAAGGTCTTACATTTTTGAAATCTACTATGCTTTCTTTATAGGAGTCACATAAGAGAATTCCCTCCAAGAGTTACTACTTAAAAACCCTATCATGGAAAGCAGGTGAAAAGTTGAGATGTCTTAGCTATAAGTAACAGGCCAAGTGGCCCAGTTGTTTAGAACTTGGCTCCTCAAGTCAGATCGCTTGGGTTCAAATTCTAGTTTTATCACCCTTGTTTGTGTTATTGTTTCTACTATCTTCTCCTTCCTTCCTGTGAGAAGATTATCTTGTCCTAACCCAATGGCATGCCTTGGCTAATAAAATGTGAAAAGGAAGATGTTGGTAATGTCTGAACAGAAACATTAGGAGTCACTGAATATCTAGCCATTGATCACTTTCCTTCTGCCATGGGACCATCCCAACCCTGAGAGGGGTTTCTTCTCTGTTCATGGAAACATGGGCTAGAGCCAAGCCATGGAGGACATCTAACATAAGGGAAAAATGCACATCTGTGGTTGAAAAGCATCAAGATGTTTGTTAGTTTACTCATTTAACTAGCTAGTATTCAAGTTGTTAACCTACGCAAGTTACTTTATCCCTGTGGTTTGACTTTCTCTTTTTGTTTTGGAAGGGTACTATTTAGTAGTTATAGTTATTAAATAAGTTAATGTAGATACAGTACTTAAACCAGTGATATGCTGGCAAATATTTCTGTAAAGAAAAACATCTTGATCCATCATGTTTGCCAATTTATGTTGTGTAAGTACTTCCTCCATGGCTGATTCTAAGCTACTGCCATGATATCATTGAATAAGGAGTTCAAAAGAGGTACAAACAATTGATGATCAAACGTAGGATCTGGTACTGCTGAATTTCAAACTGCATATAGCAAACACTATATTAGAGCATATTGAATAGTAAGCGCTACAGAAAAGTTGATTTTCTGAAGACAGGTGAACAAATAAAATGACTTCTCAAATTCTTAAGATCTTATATTTGCAAGCCCACTCAGAGGACTTCAGCACTGGAAGCAAACTTAGAGATGCTTTAGTATACCCATTTCATATTAATAGACAAGGAATTGAGGCCCAGAGAGGCTGAGTAGCTTGCTAAAAGTCACACAGGTCAGTATGAAGCAACAGCATGGCTCCTACTGTCTAATACATACTTTTACCTTCCAATATGAACCACCTCTTTTAAAAAATTGGTGTGGAGGGGATCAGCAAAGAAAAAGATGGGTAAATAACTAACGCTTCTTAACTATTGCAGTTTCTGATATGAAATAATAGTAACAATAATAAAATATTAAAATTAAACCCTTGCCATATGTATTAATGATCCTGTGGCTTTTTTGTGTGTATGACCATGAGTTCATCTTGAGAAAAGTTGTGATTAGGAAAAAATGTTTAATAGTATATAGTTGTCATGCATCATTTTGCAAAAGTGATGATTATTAGGAAGAACTGTGTTACCAATCATTGAGATGTCTAATTAAGGGTGGTTATTTTGACTATTAAAATGAGTGCATCATCTCCTGGCATTCCCTAGTAATATCTCTGCCTAAAAATATTGCAGTACACCCCCATGCAGAATAGTCCCAAATTAGTGCTTTTCAGACCAATAATGCAGTGTGTTCCCATCTTAAGGTAATAGTGATTCATTTTTTTTAACCATACTGGTTACTGGCTGTAACTATGGAATGCATTGTCATGGAAACCACATTCCCCCTTTTCTTCCCCTCCCCTTCAATTCACCCCAGAGCTATTATTGGGAGACAAAAATTAAGAGAAAGTATTTTGTCAGATGCATATAAACAGATAACAAATACACAATACACACACAAGCACACACACAGGGAAGTGTGTGTGAGTACAGAGAGAGAGAGCCAAATGAACTCTCTGATTAAAGTTAAACAAAAAATCAAACAAATTAAATATACATTTTCTTTATATTTTTGTCATTTGGCTGTCTCAATCTAAACCAGCACAAACGTTAAAATGGGAAATCACTTGAACATAGCAGCTTTTAATGCTGTCCTAGAATAGGAGGTCAGCCTTAGCTTGGGTAATTCATTAGGGAAAGCTGTGTTAGATATTATTGGAACATCACAATATAGAGCATACAATACTTTTGGGGTATTTGAAATCCAAATTATAGGCTAATGAATAAGGGAAATATTGTACAAGGTTTTTAGAATCCAGTCTCCCTTGGAAAAACAGCCATAATTATAGATACTCTGTAGGTGGAAGTGCTCATACAATCGCACATTTTGTGGTAACATAAAGAGATAAGATGCTAAGGGATACACTTAATCTGTGAATGTGACTTTAAGATTCCACAGAAGGCACCAGAACAGAGTTCTCTTTAAATGTGATTGACTGTGTTTAAGCCACATATATTAGACCTCCTGAGCCCGAACAGCCCCTAGATATGAACTTGACTGGAGCAATCTTGATTCCTAATAGAGAAACCAACTGGGTAAGGACTCTAACACTTAGTGTAAGAATCCCAAAGCCTAAGGCATAGCTGCCCTCTTAAATTAGAACCAGATTTGCCTCAACTCCCCTTAAGAGGTATTGTTTTTGTAGGCAGAACCTATAATTTCTCAGCAGAGACACTAACTGGAATAGTAGATTCTTTGATACCCTTTGGAGACTTTGAAACTAGCTTCTGGAAAAGTGTGTAATGTCTCCTGTGAAGCTGCTTCCAAACTCTCCTCCACTACTTTTCTTTGAACCTCACCTTCATGGCTTATTGATTGTGTGGCTTGGGCAAATGATATATATACCTTTAGGGCCTCAGTTTCCTCCTCTAAGAAAATATTTCCAGTAACCTTTCCATCTCAGGCTAAGATGTGAAATAAGCCGTGTAAGTCAAGAGCAATTGCCAAGTACCACAGGAGCTTACCACAGAAATGTGTTGTTTCTTTTGACAACTCTGTAAGGCAGGGTTTAATAGCCCCATAGACAGATAGGCAAACAGAGGCTCAGGCACTGTAAGTGACTTACACCAAGTCACACTCATCACCAGAACCAGTCTCTGATTCCAGATGCTGATTTCAAACTCTGCTCTCTTTCCACCTGCTGTCTGTGAGGCATAGTGCCAGGCACTTAGGTGGCACCCAACAAGTGCTAGTTTTATCCACTTTCTTGTCTGAACCCTGCCTATCATTTTTTTCTCCGATAAGCATTTTTGCAGCTGGGCCAGGCACATGCTGATAATTTTTGGTCTTTTGCAATTTTGACAACCTCACTTTAAGAAGGAAAAACAAAACCAGTAAAGCATCCACCAGCCTTGACATTCATACTTCCGGAACTACATAAATACTTCTGGGGCTTCTTGGAGCTTCTGAGAAGTCAATATGGGCAGGGGGTGGACTCTTCCTTTGTGAGTTTGAAAAATGTTGTATCAAATAAAGCCTTGGTTCCAAGGCTGAATCTACCACCCAGAGAGGGAGTAAGCTCTCTGCCCCAGAGATCAAGGGCCCAGGGACCCAGGGAGACCATTTCCAGCCCACTTCTACCTGCTGCCCCTTTGCAAGCCACCTGCCCAGGCACACCTTTGTCAGAGGGCCCAGAAGATGCTCGGAGAAGGGTTCCATGTGCCTCCCCTTCTCAGGGATTCAGCCTTGGAGGTAGCCCATGCTCAGCCAGCAGCAGCAGAGGGGGCTGAGTGTGGTCTCTGGGTCAAGTCTGCACTGAGAGCCTCAGCACACCAGTCCCAGAGACTCCTAGGTGGCCCAGAGCGCACGGGCTGCTGGCAGCTGGGCTCCGCTGGCCAACACCACACTCCCTCCCTCTCCCGGCCCCTCCCTCCTACCCTACTGGCCCGGCCAGCGCTCCCCACGGTGACTCTGGATTGCTGCAAGCCACTGGCTTTTTACCAAATTCGGAGCTGCAGTGTTTTTTTTTTTCTTCACAGAATAATTTCAGCCCCCTTCAGCTTTCATGACAATCTTGTGTGACTGGGGCGAGTAGGCGGGTACATCCTTTTACATGCTAATACTGCCCCACCTCCTTTGAACCCTCCTCTAAGCGCCTGGCTTCCTTTTATTTTTGTTTATTTATTTATTTATTTAAAATTTTACCTCCCCCAAATTCACCATCGAGGGGGAAACCCATCTTGGTTCTGTCCCTCCCCCCACGCATCATTCCCCAGGGAAGGGAGACCCCGAGACGCTTGGTACTTGCCCTCCGCGTTCCTTCTACCCTGGCGCTGAGATGGCTGCGCGGGGCGCAGGGGGCAGCTATAGAAGCGGCTGCCCGGTCTAGGCTGTCGCTCCACATGCCCGGCGAGCACTGTGTTTGCGTCCCCCAGCGAGCTGCCACTGCCGCAGCCCGAAAGGAATGTCCCCTGTTGTTAAGGACCCTGACTGTTTTACACCAATGATTTGCCACTGCAAAGTTGCTTGCACCAACAACACTTTGTCGTTGATGTTTGGATGCAAGGTAGGACGAGGTTCATGTCTTTTTAATGCATGCTGCCTCCCATGGGGGTGCGAACAATTCTTTTGTTATTTGTTTATGTGTCTGCCTATCGGGAGAGTGACAGAAGCTATGACTTGCTGTGCTCTCTCTGGGAGCCGGCTGGGTTTGGGGGCCTGGAGAGTACACTGATATTCTGGCATCCGATGTTGGGTTGATAACTCGGTTGTGACAGGACCGTGGTCTCTGATGTACAGAGACTCCAAGAACAGATATGCTCGGAAAGGGGGCGCCTTAGGTTGCTCTCTGCTGGGGATCTCATTGTACATTTAGTTAGTGACTGGGCTCCTTGGCTGCTCATCTGCGAGCTCCGGAACTCATCACAGGTTACCGCTGCCTGGAGCCCTGACCGCACCACCCGCGATCAGACAGGGTTAGCCGGGTGGTAGACGTACTTGAGATGAAATTGAATGTATCAGTTTGCAGTTTGACACTTTTAAAGCTGAGGAGCTTATTTTTATTTTAGACAGAAAAAAAATGGAGCTAGTCTCATGTTGCCCCCAATTGTGTATTTTTCTCTGAGCTTATACAATCTACTTGAAATCAACACTCAGAAATTTTATCAGGAGGTGGCGCAGTTAATGAAGTTTCTAGTGAATAACTGTCCCACCCCAGATTTTTGTAAAGGTGATTGATACTACGAAGGTAATGGGGTTTGAAGGTTTTTGAAGCAGGTTACCATTCATTGCTCATTGTCTGAAACTTTTTTTAGTGAACTCAATAATGTACCCCTGAAAAAGATGCATAGAACTTGGCATTTGAGCACTCAGAGCCCACAAATTGTATGAACACATGACCCCTTACTCCTAGGTACACATGTTCATTTCTTTGCCTTGTGAAAAGCTGGTTTGTATAAAACATTTTTGTGGCCACTGTGTTGACTCCAAGAAGAAAGCATCATCTGAAATAACTAAAAATTCACACTTATAAGTGCATAATCACAAGATCCCTGTTGTACTGAAACACAACAGGAGCGACTGGATTGGACAGCTGACAAGCATATTAGGCAGTAAAGTTAATGAAACATACACATTCAACTTCGTAGATAGTGCTCATAGGGAGTGTAGGTTTAACGAGAAAATTGGGAGTCAGGACTGTGAGTCTTATACTATGGCTATAGAATCCTCTCTCTTTTCTGAGCTTCGTGTTTTATTCTATAAATTGGGATGTGTAGATGAGATGATCTGCCAGAGCTCTAACATTCTCCAGTGGCCTTTTTTCATAAAATTATTTAATGGTGAAGTTACTGCTAGAGATTTAGGTATTTTACTCAGTATGATAGGCTGCACCTTCAAGCCAGTTTTCAAAAAATAGTGATTATACTAAAGAGCAGAGTAGCTAGACTCCTTTTGAAATCTGCAAAAAGGTCTTAGAGTTGTTGAGGTTTGTGTATTCACAATGTCAGGAAGATATATGTGAATGAACACCACCAATAACTAACTTGTTAGCTCCTTTCCTCAGATGACCAGCCATCCTCCCTCCATGCTTCTGTCCATTCACTCTTCTTTCTACATTTACAACAGCATCTTAGCAATGTCTACTATTTAAAATCCATTCCTGTAACCTTACTAGGAGTGCTTTGCAGTGCTAAATGATTATTAATATAAATGAATTATTTGTCAAGGGAAATTAAACACAAGTTGATAATCAAATAAGATGTTGATAAATATGCATTCAACTCTTAAAGCTCATTTTCAAAGGGATTTCTTTTATGTTGTTAAGTTTTCCCATGATTTCCAGATCATTGGAGGGAAGTAATCTACAACTCACTATTTTTTTAAAGGTCAGTGAATTACATTAGTTGAATTTTCTTTTAAGTTCTCTTCCTTTTGGCGTTCTGATTTAACAAAGTCAGTTTGAGACAGAACCATGTCAGTAGACTGAAATATCCAAATCATGGGTACTGGTAGACATTATTCTTTGGAAAATAACTCAGTCCTCCAAAAATAAAGGAACACTTTTAGAAGGTCCATCTCATTTCATTTTTCCAAGCATTTAAATAAGATAATTCCTGTATAATGAAATTGGTAATCATATTATAACTATACTGAATGGTTGGTTTATTATAGGCTGGTTAATGTAAGGCTCCCACCTTGGAATCTTAGATATAAAGAGAATAATACAGCCTTCTATTCTAGCCTTTCTTTAGTGAAATTCTTCAACACTATCTGGCAGATGACAACAGAAAACAATTTTATGTCATACAGGCCTGGATTTCAAAACTAGTTGTACCACTTAATAGATATATGATTTCTCTAAGGTTTCAGTTTCCTCCTAGGTAGAATGGCCATAGTAAAATACCTATGGCATTACATATTATGATGCCAATGCAAGAAATACAATTTAAATAAGTACATATGCATTCATCAAATGAGTAATACTTTTATATGGCCTCAATTATTTTCGTAGCTCCATTAAGGGAGCCCATTACTTCCAGGAGAAACTTCTTTAGTTGTTAGCATAGTTATTTTGATAAATTGTTAATTTTTATTATGAACTTGATCATTACTTCACTTAAAGTTATTTTTCTCTATGCTAAGTGTTTTCATAAAATGTAAAAATTTACATATTGGTAAAACATTTTCAAAACAAAGTAGATTTATGAAAATTAATAAAAACCCGATACCATTGTTCCATTCAGTTAGCAAATATTCATTGAGCAACCAATGAATGCTAGACACTGGAGATGTGGCAATACACAGCTCTTATCTGCCATGGTCTCAAAGTCAAATGATGTTGTAGATGACTATATTAATTACAATATTAAATTAAGGAAAAATATAAAATATGTATTTTAGTTGAATCTTTGAGCAATGAAAATGAAATTTAAATAATTATTGGAAAAAAACTCATGAAGGCATAGCTGTCAATTTGGAGCTTTCAAAATTGTGTGCTTTCCAGTATTATCTAGTAAGTTTGAAACTAAAATTATTAGGATGGCTATTTATTTGTCTATCCTGGAAGATATTTAGCATGGCAAAGTCTAAAACCATGTTTGTGTGTAGGCCAGACTTTGTTAGTTTCTGAAAAAAACCTCTTAAACTGTGTGTGTTCCTATTATTCCAAAACCTAATAATGGCTTGAAGGATGCTGAGTAACTTGAGCTTTCAAGGCAGAAATCCCAAATAATTTTGTTTTGTCTCTTACCCCCTCCCTCCCTGAACTTTGCTGTATCCTGTCATTCAGTTTAGTTAATGGACTGTAGAACTTATGACTATATATGTCAGGCATCTTTCTATGCTAGACTCTTTCCCAGGCACTGTGATGGACATTAAAGATACAAATGTAAGTATGACACCATTCTTTTCCTTCAAGAATTACAAGTCTATTAAGGGAGATAATTCCACTCCCTTCTCTAAAATACAGAACACTCACAGTTCCTCCTTGACCTTAAAGTCTCATAGGGGAACAAGAGTTTGTTTTTCAAAAAAGAATTTTCCTATTATATCAGTCCTCTTCTTTTCCCAGTCCCTATGCCATTACCATAATATTCTGGTTTAGGAATGTACTTTTCACAGAGAAAGGGGCCTTCTGAAAGGCTTTACCCCTCTTGGTTGTTTTCGTGTCATTATCTGAAAATAGACATCTGCTTTACTTTTCTTACTGTTTTCCCCACCTGCAAAAATTCAACCTCTGAATGTAATTCTGTGGCCAAGCCTATGTATTGTCCCTCTTTCTTTACCTTGCCCATGGCTGCATTACAAGGGTCAGCAGCCCCTAGGAGTCCCTTTCCCTTCACTCTTCCTTATCCAACCATTATTTCTGAGGCAAAACAAACAAAGCAAAACATGGAATATTTGTTATTTCCACTAATATTCTAAGAGTTTTTTAAGTATAATCTTCTCTATAATTATTTCTTTGCTCTTTTTTTTAACCTAAAAGAAGATGGCATTGAAATATGGTTCATACCTTAAGGAACTTCTCCCCTGATGCCCATAGCCATTTGTTAACGTAACAGCTTAGCTGAATCAAATTGTCAAGCTCCTAGGCCACACTAGTTGCCTTTAATATCATGCTTGATGGATTAAGAAAAGAAAAAATTCTTGAAAATGCTGTAGAGTCCTGGAACCTGGGTTTTTGCCCCCGCCCCCCACCATGGGGAATGTGTAGACATTGCATTAGCTGCCTCACCTCTCAATGGAAAGGAATCATCTGGTAGAAAGCAAACTTCCTCTTGTCTATATGGTGACTCCCCAAACTAATAAGAGTGAGAATAAGAAAGAGGTAAAAATGGAAGAAAATAGAAAAAAAAAGAGGAGGGGATTGAAAGGTAGAAGGGAAGGGGAAAAAGAATTTAGCTTAATTAAACATCTATAAAAGCTAGACATATTCTAGGTGCTTTATAAGTGTTACTTCTTTTCATCTCCATACTCTCAGGAAAACAGGGAAAGGTGGGGCACAGGGAAAGAAAGGATGATAGAAGGGTGAAGAGATCTCAGGAAAGAGGAGGAAGAGGAAAGGGAAGGGGGCTGTGGAATCCCAACCTCCAGAGGGTGCTTTCGTATCTCCCAGTATCAAATGCCTGTCAGCACCTCTCTGGTGGACAGTTCCTTAAAACCCTGTGGCATTATCCAGCCTCTCCCAGGTCTCCTTTTCTTGGTAGGAAGTCTCTATAGTGAAGTGATTTTGCTTGCTTATTTGTTTATTTATATGTAGCCAACTTTGTTATAAGAGTGCTGGTCCCAGAGGATTCACTTATTGATATATCACCATGTATGTTTTTGTCATTGATAGGACAGTTTTTCTCTAAGAGAATATTTTTAATATTGTCAATGCTTGACTATTTTAGTGTGTTCTTTGTCTTTATTTTAAAGTAACACATACTCATTGAAATAAGTTTTAAAAAACATAAATCAAAAATAGAACACATTTTAGAAAATATTATTGTCCCAAAAGACTGGAGGTAAAAAAACTGTCAATATTTTAATATATATTATCCTGGTACTATTTTGTTATTGTTGGTCTACATACAATGTATTTTTAAGTATAATTTCAATCACATGGAGTTTACTTTTGAATGATTGCAGATTTATTAGGATTTGTGTATATGTTTCAATTGCTGTATAACATAACCATCCTTATTTTTGTATATGTAGATTTTTTTACCCAAATTTTCTACTATCAAGAGTAAAATAAAATATATAACTTGGAGAAGAAGTATTTTTTGTATTTGGCATTATTCCTCTGGATAGCCTAGAATAAATAGAATTACTAAGACATATCTTTTAAATATTTTTAAACTGTTGATTATGAGTATTGCTACATTGATTTAAAAGATGCCTGTATAAATTTGCAGTGCCACAGATTACTTTATATATCATAATACTCTTCAGCTTTAAATAGTTTTCTTCTACTGTATGGATTTATAAATAGCAGCTAATTAGTTTGTTTTCCTGTGAATAAGGTTAAGATTTTGTTAGGCTTTAATAGGAGTTCCATGACTATATTGGTGTGTCCAAGTTTAAAAATATCTAGTATTAAAAAAAAATCCAGTTGTTCATGTTCAACATGGGTGCCTTAAGGTAACAGCTGTGTACATTGTTAAGACATAAGTCCTGTCCCAACACATACACACTAACCTGCTTCCATATTCCAGATACTGTTCTACATGCTCTACAAAAGTTAACTCACTTAGTTATCACAATAACCTTTAGAGTTGGGTATAATACTTACCTCCAGCTTAGAGATAGGGCAACTGAGGCATATAGAGTTTAAGTAACTTACCTAAAGTCATTCAGCTTTTAAGTAGCAAAGCCCAAAATGGAGCCCAAGCAGTTTATATCTAGAGCCTACTCTCATTTCCAGAATTAACTATAAGGCTCTTTCAAACAGCAACTTCCTATGAGTGCCTTTAAGTTAGGAATCATTTTGCAAAAAATTAATTTCACATACCTTTCTGAGAATAAACATAAATTTGAATATAGGACACTCCTGTCAAAAGACTCAGCCTTATTGTAAATAATTTTTAAGAGAACTTTGATCTAATACATCCCTTTCTATAATATTAATTTACTCATTTACCAAATAAGATTATTAAACTACATAGAAAGGAGGTGACTTTCTAAAAGCACACAGCAAATCACAGAGCCATAGCTAGAACCAGATCTCCTAATTTCTAATGCAGTGTTCTTTTTCTATGCCATGATCTCCAAATATGAAGTAGAAGTTAAAAATCAAGGTGAGAGAAGAGAAACTAACAAGATTTATCTGCAAAAAGCAGGAAAAATAACACCTTGATTACAGCACTGTGGTAAGAATTAAGTGATATAACACATATGAAAACACTTAGCACAATGCCTGGAATGTGGTAAATATTCAGTACATATTTTTGTCTTCCATTTTATTAAAGCCACTCCACAAACTGGTGACAAGGTACAGATTGTGGATAGTGAACTGAGCACTGTTCTTCAGTCAGCACAATGAAATGCATCCATCAGTAAATGAGATGTACCTTAGCCCACCAAAACATCATTAAAATGCTTTTATGCAACAAAACGCAGAAGCTAAAAGTTTACATAATTCACAGACACACAAAAATCCTAGATTAAATCTGACCCAGAAAGAGAAAATGAAAAATGAGCTAATGAGTGAAACAAGTGCTGAGTGTCTCAAAGAAGCAGGTTGCATAGGGCTTGTGCTGCATTTGACAAAGTACACTTGCCAGTTCAAGGTCCTTTTTACATTTTACTTTTAATAGTAAAAGAAAACAAATCAGGGGAAGAGTGGAGAGCCTAAATATCAAAAGGTAAGGAGGGTTAAAGTTGTACAGTCCATAAAGCATGTTCACAACAAGGAATGTTGAGTCACAGATGCCAGGATCTTGAAGAACCTCAGACATATTTGTCATGAAGCCTTTTGCCTTGTACCCATGAATATCCAGGTAAAGTTCCAAAGCTCATATGATAAAATATCCTACATCCCTTCTGAATTAAATTACCTCTGCATGCCCATCACATCCAATACTTAATGCTTAAATCTTAATTATAATATTCACTTGTAAATTTGTTTACTGATTCTATTTGTTCACCTAAACTGTGAGCTCCTTAGGGTCAGGGCAATATCATATTCATTTAATACAGTGCATAAAAGATTGAGTGAATGGACTTGTGTCTGTTCCATAAAAGGCAGTCAATAAATATTTGTTAAATGAATAAATGAATTATATAGGTGCTTATAAATGTTTGCTGAATAAATTACTGAAAAAATAGTGTGTATTTTGGTATAGTTTATTTGTTATTTTCCTTTAGTGGTTTGCCTCAGAGTTTCTTGTGCTGTCAAACCTCCTAGAGCTAAAACAGACTGTGCATTAGTCAATGTTTTACCTTGGTATGATAGTTAATTTTATATATGAACTTGATTGGGTTAGGAGGTGACCAGGCACTTGGCTAAATGTTATCTTGGGTGCTGTGAGGGTGTTTCTGGATGAGATTAACATTTGAATCTTTAGACTTAGTGAAGCCAACTGCTCTCCTTAAAGTGGGTGGACCTCATCTAATTAGTTAAGACATAACTAGAACAAGTAAGCTCAGTAATAAGAACTCCTGCCTGACTGTTTTGACCTGGGATATTAATTTTTTCTGGTATTACATCTTAAACTGAAACATCAACCTTTCTTAGGACTTGGACTTGCTGGTCTTCAGAATGAAATTTATGCTGTCAGCTCTCCTGGTTCTCAGGCTTTCAGACATGTACTAAAACTATTTGTAGGCTCTCCAAGATCTCCAGCTTGTTAACTGCAGATTTTGGACTTCTCAGCCTCCATAAATGCATAAGCCAAATCCTCACAATAAATCTCTTTGTCTCTCTGGAGAAGTGTGACTAATATATTTGATACCTACTAGAGTAATATGCCTAGACAAGTCATCACTAGTAGATTATCCTTATCTAGTAAGTTATAGAGGAACCAATAGATTAGAAATACAATTGAATCTTCATGCCATGGATATCTTGCTGCAGGGTACTGTAGATTGTTTTCTCTAGGAGGTCATGAATTTATTTAATTATAAATCATAGATTATAATTCAAAGCTACTTTAATGGTTTTTCTATCTATTTATATATATAGATATATATGAATGTTCTTGCTACTTCAATGACTTTTCCATTTATATATATATATATATATGTGCTTATATATATATATATATATGAATGTTCTTGTCAGCCTTATGAACACAGTGTACATTGAAGTGATGATAAAGTATTCAATAATAATTTTTCTTACAAAAATTTAAATGATTGAGTAAAATGGAATAAGCATATGGCTCTAAATTATGGCTTCTGGGAAACTCATAAATAGTGTAGTATTTTTTAAACATCATGTGTATGTGTGGAATTTCTAAAGTAAATCATATTATTTGTGATGGTATCCCATTCCATTATCTTTATTAAATTTTTGTCAAATTTCTGAGGTATTTTAAGTCATTTTATTTGATGAGTGAGCACACTAAAAACAGCAATAATCTATAAAATGCTGTTCCAATGCATTCTAACTTTTTTAACATTCACACTATAGTTAAATGACCCAAGGATTAATATCACTGCATTATGTCTCAAATAGTAATAGCATTAAATAATGATTAATGATATTACTTCAATAAGATCTTAAATAACATGGTTGCTACTACCAGGTCAGTTGGCTTGTTATCTAAAATTAGGAGACTAACTTTTTTCCCTTGGATCCATGTGCGTTTGGCAAACATCTCCATTTGGGGAATGATAGTACACTGAAAGAATCCCAAGGGGGGGACTGTATCTGATTGTGTTTGAGTTATCATGAGGTGCCTGCCTACAATAAGGTATAGTCCCTCTCTTGGGATTCTTTCCGTTTTGCTAATGTGTCAGCACCAAGAAATACATGTGGAAAAGGAACAGCAACCATGCAAACAGGCCAGGTTAGGCTAACTCTTACTGAGTGCTCATCATGTACAAGGTTCTAAGGACTTTATATGTGTGAACTTGCACACTATCCAAAATAGCTCCATGAAGAGAACCATTAATTTCAATGTGATACCATCTCTTCATATGTACAACTAATATCAAGTGAAGTGAGGATCCTCAAAATAGTTCATATTTTGAAAGTAGTCTCAATAGATTAGAAATCCCTGCTACAGTCAATGAAAGGACAAAGGAATCAATGATTGCTGTAAGTGTAGTTAGAGAAGGCTTCATGGAAATAACTGAAATTAACCTGGTCTTTTGATAGGTCAGAAAGAAAAAGGGGTTTGGTTTTGGACTCAAGCCTACTATTGGTATCTGTGATCCACTGCTTCTTTGCCAGTGTCGAAAGAACATGGTATCAGAAAATAGTGGCAGGACATTGAATGTATACCTTCTTCTTGTATGGAAGAAGGAAAAAAAGAAAGGGAGAGGTAGAGGAGGAGAAAGTGTGAGATTACACCTTATCATACCATCTGGATGAAGCAGACAGATAACCTTAGTGAGTCATAATCCTCAATGTAATTTTGGGTAGGCAGACACAGGAGCAGGAAGCAGATTCTGAGGGTAGAGGTTGCTATTAAAAGGTTTTATGTGGCTGGGTCATTGCTCTGGAATATTGGGGAAACTCTCTTTTCTGAGTTTCTATTTCCTCATTTGTACAATGTAGGTAGATTTAGTTGGCTTGTTATACTAACCAAATAAGGAAATAATACTGCATGGCATATAGTAGATATTAAATAGATATTAGTAGTTTTCTCCCTCTTACTCACTCAGATACAGTCCATTCCCATCTCACTTTTATTTATGTTAGCATAGTATGAAATAGCATAGAAGGAGGCTTTTTCACTTTTACATCTAAGATTCAGGAGTGGGGAAAAAAAGTTTACTCTGTGAACCAGATCAGATATTAGCTATATTCAACCTACCTTTACTGAATATTCAGTGTGCCATCATTTTGCTAGGAAGATCTTTTTTATAATTCCCAGCAGATTATTAATATATCCCATTTTCTCTTATTTAAAGTAATGCTGGCATAACACTCCCACCAAGATTTTATCTTAGAAAGTCTGAGAAAATGCTCCCAACCCCCTGCCAAAGTACCATTCTTCAAGCACAGATCCAGTAATGTGTATGCTGTTGTAGGAGGTACTCTTTCCTAAAGGCATGTGTTTCTTAACACATGCTACCTGAGAAAAGTTTGTTTTACACATTGGAAAAAAATCTGGTTTTCTTTATTTAAAATACCTACCATATGATTTCACTCTGTGTGGAATCTAATGAACAAACAGAACTAACAAGGAAAATGGGGACAGACTCATAGGTGGAGAGCAGGCTGACACTGGGGACAAGGGTGGTTAAGGGGTTGAGCAAAAATGAAAAAAAGGACTTCTGGACATGGATAACATTGTGGTAATTACTAGGGGGAGGGATTACAAGGGGACTAAATGGTAATGGAAAAAAATACAATAAAGATTAAATTAAAAAAAAAAAAAAGACCAAATGACTGTCAGAAGGAAATGCAGCCTTGGGATTCTGCAGCCTGCCTAATTCCCAAATAAAACTTTCTTGAGTTCTTTAAAATGAAAACATTTTCTCTCTGTGCTTGAGCCTTGTGCCCTGTCTTTTGCTGGAGTTATTTCCCCAGCAAATTGCTATGATTGGTCTCTCAACCCAGAGGGAAGAAAAAGGTTTATAATGAAAATGCTGACAGGTTCTTATCTACAGAAGTATTAGTAGGGATGCTATGATCTCATTTATTGTCGAAACCAGATGCCTGTTTTGGCTGAAGAGAGATCAGGCATGGTCCAGAGCTCTGGGGTGTTGAATTTTATCTTGAAAAGTTTGCAAGAAAAAAAAAATAACTATAGGGAAGTAGGAAACCAGGCTGTGCAAACTGCACCATAGTTCTTCTGATAAACACTGAATTTCAGTGAGGTTCTCAAATGAACGTGGTTCAAGGGTTTAAGAGGCTGGAAATGGAATTGTGTGTTAGCTTGCTGCATGCAGGGCTTACCTCTTTGTAAAGTTTTGATCTGACTATTTAGAAAAAAAGAGATTTTAATATTGATCTTACTCATATTTTAAAGTAATGGTCATCATTATCACATGGATGACATTTTGAAGTTAGTTATCTTTTGTCCCTTAATACAACAGCTCTGTGAAGTAGGTATTTTATAGATGAATAAAACTAAAGCAGGTTGAATTTAAAATTCTATTTACTAGAGATATTCAAGTATCAGGCTGAAGACTCTTTTTCCATGGTATTATTGAGTGATCAAATAACTAGATGGGGCTAGACTGGATGTTTTTAAAAATCTCTTTCATATTGATATTTTCTAAACAACAGTATCCCTTGCCCAAAGTTACAGAGCATGTAGTAGTAGGACTAGGGTTTAAGCTCAGGGTTCTGATGCTAAGTTCTGGGGAAGTCTCTCTTCTCCTTGTTTGCCCCTCCCTAACAATTTTCTAGGGAGTGACCACATGTCCAAAGCAATCAACCAAGATATTTCCAGGATCCTGCCAAGAACAGAGGGCAGAAATGTGATCCGAATGAGTATGTTACCCATATCGAATCTTGAAGGACCGAGGGAGCAGTGTAGGGACTTATCAAATGTGTATCAAATCAAATAATAATGCACCTGTCCAATGAAACCATAAACATTTCAGACAGTAATGGCAGAAGTTGAGTCAAATGACTCTGAGTTATTGGTTCCATCTTTCCTATGCTTTCTAAGCTCGTACAGGTAGCCCCTGGTCTAGAAATACAGTGTTTTCTGTGCCCCTAATAGCAAAGAGTGCATGTATAATAGGCCAGATGAAGGCACCGTTGGCTTTCTCTGTCATTCTTTTATATCCCACTTTAGGCATCCAGAACCAGGGTGTAACCTTCTTACTTCCTGTCAAATCAGTTTTATGTACAGCTTCATTAACGGTCATTCATACATTCAGCGTTAGGCCATAAGAAACTACATAAGGTTTCTTTATATGTTGAAACCCTTCTACTTCTACCCCAAGGATTTGTGGTCCCAAATATATCTTTGAAAAGTGAAAATCTTCATCTCTGTGTAAACATGGTCTAGCTGTAGGATTTCTGAGCTCTAGGAAAGCAGGGAAGATTTGGTTTAAACTTGATTTTAGATGAACCAGCTTTTTAATAACAAAAGCAAAAATTAGGTGTTTGCTTATGTAATTATATTTGTAGGCCTAGCAAATTTTGGATGTTGTGGGCCACTTGCATATTTTTTGTTCCATTCATATGTGTTTATGAAGGTAATCCCTAAAATTTCTGACTAAAAAGGGCAACTCAAAATGTATTATCTTACTCTAGTATAACTAGGTATTGTGCAATTTTGGATGAACATTTGGCATTGGCATATGTCTTCCCTATATACATATTTAGAGAAAAGATCCAAATGGCAAACCTTAGATTTCTTTTGCAGTTATTGGTTAATGTGTGCCCTTTACATTTAATTGATGATATTTGATTTCACTTAATTTCTTTCTGAAACAGTTCAGGAAACCTATGCAGCAACTTCAACTTAAATTGAAATTGAATTTAAATGCAATTCTTAACACATTGAGAGACACTGGTTGAAAGAAAATGAAAGGATTAGAAAAAGAACATATATGCATGACATGTGGACATGGACAGTAGTGTGGGGATTGACTGTGGGGATGGGTGGGGGGCGGGCTGGGGGAAATGGGGTAAAGGGAAAAAATTGGGGCAACTGTAGTAGCATAAACAATAATAAAAAATATATAAATAAATAAAAGATAATGAGTAAACATATAGGTTTACAAAGGTTCAGCTTTATTTATTTATTTATTTTAACATTTTTTTATTGTTGTTCAAGTACAGTTGTCTCCATTTTTCCCTCACCACTCCCCCGACCCCAGCCATCCTCGCTTCCCACCCTTGATCCTACCCCCCTTTGGTTTTGTCCATGTGTCCTTTATACATGTTCCTGAAAACTAGGTACATATCAAGATTACCTCCTATCTGGAAAAGAAGATTTGCCAAAATAAATTTTCTCAGTTCCAGAGTATTAATGTTAAGGACCCGATGTGCTTTGTGGGTAACAAGTTTTGAAGATCCTTTATTACTTATCACAGACTCAGTTCCATTTAATATAATCCCACATTAGGTTGTAATGGACCTATCGACATGTTCCAGTATGCCATTTAGAAAATCTTAATGAGGTGGTTTACATGATGTGGCTACAGTTGCTCACTTTTAAAGGAATAACCCTGATGTATTCAGCAGTTTGAGGTCCTTGCCTTGCACAGAGCCTGTTTGTTCAGAGCCTTTAAGATTCTCTCTGTGTAGCTGCTTTTGGCAATGAATCATCTAGCACCTCGTCTTGTTATTTAATGATTGCACATAAACATTCTACTTGTGTGCCCAGCAAGAATATTATTAGTTTACTTAGCAAATAAATTGAGTATTTATTCTATTCTACACATGCCTAGTGCCTTAAAATGGTTTGGGCTCTTTCCAAGGAGAGAACAGATCAATGAAATTTTAATGGTATGGCTAGTCCTTTCAGGACTCAGTTTGTGTCATCTCCTCATATAAGAAACTCCTGGCTACCACATCACCCCTCTGCTCCCTTAGGTTGTGGACTTCTTTCTGTCTTATTAACCTGAACTGTCAAAAGGCTGTAAATACCACGATGTGTCAAGGGTCTGAGACTCAACATCTTGAACATCTAGTCCCTGGTGTAGTGCTTACAATATATTAAATGTGCAATATATGTTTGTTGAATGAATGGCTTATGTAATTTTTATGTTTAATTATTTCAGCAAGTGAGACCTACTATTAATTTTAAAGAGGAAGAACCTGGCCTAGTTTTGTTAAAGCTCCTCTTGCCTCTCACATAGTGACACCCATCATACTTTATTTTTAGCTGCATACATTTTTATTGACCTCAGCTTTACGAGAGCAAAAAGAAAAATGAGGTATTCGATAAATACATGTTGAATGATGAAAAAAGTGAATTCCTCAGTCTTCAACACTGACACCTAGAAGCTGGTTAAGGAATGAGTGGGTAAATGAATGACTCTCAATATAAGATCCCATGGTAACCTATATTTGGTGAGTTACCATCTTAAAGCAATTTATAGTTTTCTAATCACTGGAAGGGATTTGTTTTGCTTTTATTCCTTATAAACTGACACCAGTTTCATCTCTTTGACAGCCTCTGAATCCAGGCATTGTCCAGGGTCTTGAACAGGGTTCAATGATTTATAGTAGGATTGTTAAGAAGAGTTGGTCAAGCACTTTGTAGGACAAGGCCTGGCTTCAGTGATGCTGGGGGACTGGCAGCTGTGGTGCTCTGAGGAAGGAGATCCTGGAAATTTCCCCTCTGCGTGGAGTACTTCTCAGAACCACCTCTTTCTGTGTCCCCACTAAACCGGAATCATCAACCCCTGTGTAACTCCTTTGGAATTAAGTCCAGTTCAAACTAGTTTATTTTCCTTTTGTTAGCTAAAGTACTTTGAATATGTCATTCCCTTTAAGAAATTGTTCTGGTTAACTAGGCAGAACTGCTAAAGATGGTTGCTAAGAGCAACCAGCTAAGAAGTTCTTAAATTAACTAACAAGCCACCTCAAACATTTCTAGAAATGAGTGTGTGCACATGTGCATATTCACATGCCTAAATGACAAATGTATATGTAGATGAATAAGCTAGTCATTACCTAGAAATTCAGATGAAGCAGGGCTTCTGTGCAGAAGTACCAGTCAAGAAGAGAAAAATGACAGTCTTTTGTGAATGTAAAAAAAAAGAATGAATTAATTGGAAAGGGCTCTGGCCAGTAGTGGTTAAGCCATTTGAATATCAAAGTGCTCCATATTTAAAAATCATTACAGTGGTATGAATTCTAGATGACATTTAGAAAATCTAGCTTGTATTGTGTATTGGCCAGGACTCTCTCTATTACTTCATTTCTGCTGCCCAGCCCAATGCTCAGCACATAGTAGGTGCTTGTTAAAGATTTCTATATAAATGAAGAAATTAGTGTCTAGATAATAGAACCATTGTATCAATGAGGAGCTGGACAGAAATAAATAATATTTCATGGGGTTTATGGAGAAAATGGGTTAAACTAGTTTAAAAACCCAGGTCTAATTTTAAAAACTGTAGTCTAAAGTGAAATGTTGTTTCTCTTTTTAATTACTTGGCAGAACCCAGGTCCAGACACCACATGACTTAAGTAAGACCTGGCACCTGTGAGGACAGTGTACTATAGAGGTAGAGATGTGAATTTGTAAATTTGAAAGATCTGGACTGAAAACTCAGCTCCTATCATTTATTAATAGTAAGGAAAGGGGTAACATACTTAAAATTTCAGAAGACTAGCCTTCAAGTGCAAAATGGAAATGCTAATGGCCTATAAAAGCACACATTATAAGAATTAAAAGAGATTATAAATTAAATATATAAGTACCTAATATGGTATATGCTGAGAAATATTGACTGCTATTATTATTGTTAAGTGAAGAAGACAATACGGTGGAAATATGCTCTTCTGGGGAATAGATTACACACACACACACACACACACACATGACCTTGCATAACTGACTACATACAATACTATTTCTTTAATCTGTTTTATAAGCTTATGAGTGACTAAAAAATATAACCCAGGAATTCTTATAAATCTTCCTAGATCAAAAGCTATTTTTTTCGGCTTCTTACTTGATATTGTCACTGAGAATATCATCAAATTTGAAAGACTTGGCTAATTTGCTTATGTTACTTATCATCATTAATATGCCCAAAACAGTTTTTCTCTAACCCCAGCTCTTGAGACCCAACTATCCAATTATATGTTAATGTTTGTACAAAAGTATAATTTAGGGTGGGATGCCTTGTGAGTTGAACTGCATTTGCTTATCTCAGAGGAGAACATCTGTGGCAGAGAGCTGCTTGACCCTTGCAGATATGCAGGATAGGTATTTGCTTCCTTCATTTGCTGAGCCACTTGCTTTGCCACCCATGGCCTATCTGGACGGAAATCCCCTCTTCAATTTCTTGTGGTTTTGTTCAGATCTAATATGAAGGAAGAAAGGTCTTTGACTTAGAACAAGTCAGGGTGTCCGGGTTTTCTTGAGAGAAATCGAGTAAGCCCTACTACAGTGCACACAATTGAAACCGTGATTCATGTGAACCGTGGCACTTTACAGTCTTTCCTGTAATGATGGCACATTCATTTTTAAAAAGAAGATGACTCAGTTCATCTAAGCATAGGGACACCTCATCCCTCTGGCATAATAAAGAAATTGCAGGTTCTGCTTAAGTACTTTTTCTTCAAATAAAATGAGCCCCATTCAGTGTGAAAAAAAAATTTATTTTTAAGCTTTTTTGGTGAAACTCTTGAAAAGTTTTGTGTAGACGTGGTTGCTTCAATGATACTTTGAGAACCAAATGAAAATAGGCATGAAAGCTCTTTGGGGAGAAATGATCTAAATAGATCATTATTTATTCGTTTTCTATTTAACGCATATGTCTCTATTTTCATGTGTCAGATGTTGTGTGAGGCTCTGAGAAGGCAATGATGAAGATGATAGAGACGGTTTTTACTTTGTCAAGTTTACAACCTGATGACTAAACAAATATGTCTACAATAACAGTTAAAAAGAAGGAAAATGCATGAAGAAGTTATACTATGACTAATTTAAACTGGGAGGTCATGGAAGTTTTCACTGAGGAGGAAATAATATTTAGGAAGGATGAATTAGAATTACACAAGTCAAGATGAATGGCTGTGGGTGGTAGAGTGGGGGCTGCTGTGAAGCAGTGGAAAAGGAAATATTTGAGGGGATAGTCAAGGTTTAGTGACAGTAAGAGAAGGGAGACCGAGAGAAAAGTCAAAGGACATGTCATTGTTTTAAGCCTGGAGTTGCTGCTGATGATGTTAATATCAATAGAACTGGGGCAATTAGGAGTGAGTGAGGAGAACTGGATTTTATTTGCATTATACATTGAGTTTGGGATGACAGTGAGCCATCCATGTGGTTAATAAGACCAACAGTTGAAATACAGCCCTGATGAAGTGAGGGTCAAGTTGCAACCACAGATTGGAGCATCGACCATTGTTAATGCTGTGAGAACCTTGAGCATTCAAAGAGAACTAGAAGGTTGAAAAAAAAATCCTACTGTGAGAGGTGGAGAGTAAAAGAAGTTTAGTAAAGATGAGTAAGAGATTCTCAATACTGCAGCAATAAATTAAGGAGAGAATCCCAAGAATAGGGGAGCTGATGTTACTGGTGATTTATTTATTCATTTAATTAGCAAATAGAATACATATCAAATACTATCTTCTTGGTTTATGCGAGGCATGTGGGGCATCGAGATAAACAAAGCAGACATATGGCCTAAAAGAGGGGAGTCATTATGGAGAAAAAATGGGATTGTATAATTCTACTGGAGCCAATAAATTGAAAGCTAAAATGTGTGTTGTTTAGGAGAGAGAGGATAAGAGAAGCACAAAGGCCACAGCTGTGTATTATTTCAGGAATTCTTTAGAAAAGAAGGGAGAAAATAGGGTGTGGTATGCATGGGTATGTAAGTGAAGGAGAAGACGATGAAGACACTGGAAAGGAAACCACCCAGTATTAGGAAGTGGAACCCTCCAGTATCAGAACCAGCTTTGCTATGAATACCCCCCTTCTATTTTCTGGGCTTCAGTTTGCTTATCAACAAAAAGGGACAGCAAGTAGGGGTGATACAAAGATTTTAAAAGTTCCTCCCAGTTCTAACATTCTGTAAGTTCAAGAGAGTAGGGTATTGACTAGGAAGAGGTGGTCAACTGTGAGAATGAGAGCACAGGAGCTAACATGAGATAATAGTGATAATAATTATAATAACAACTATAATGGCTATTTTTAGCAAGGTACTATGCCAGACACATTTTTTGTAACAACTTTTGGAAACAAATGCCACAATTCTCATGTTAAAAAATAGAAGCCTGACATTAAGGAAATTAAATGACTTGATCAAAGTTACCAGCCAATAAAGGAGAAGAGCTGAGATTCAAACTAGGCAGATGTAAAAATGAGAGAAGATAGAGTCTTCTCTCCTCCTGGAATTTTGCATCTTTTAGGAAATAAAAAATGTGATATTAAGAATGAGAGCAGGGGTTTGGGGATAGGGGCCTGTGAAGAGTGGAAAAGGTTTAGGCCAACTATAATTTGGAGTGGATCCAAGAAGAAGGCAAGACAGCTTCACCCAAGTGGCCATGCTAGGTTTGTGGTGTTCATCCAGCCCTGAGACTGGTCTTGTGTACTGTATTATATTCTACAGCTTGAGAGTCAGAATGGAGTCAGAATCCATCCAGGATTAGGACTGACACATTTGTCTCGGTGGAAGTTTAAGTGGGAGACTAGGCAATGGTGGCAGGCTGAGCTGCTGTGGCTGGTTGCAGGCTCAAAGCTGGGCAGGCAGTCAAGGTTGACAGTGTGCGTGCCTCTGCTTTTCCTCACTGGAGTTAGCCGGTGTTTCTTCCATAATAATTAACAATACAAACAAAGGGAGGAGGTCTTGGAATAAAGCAGACCAAAATTCAAATCCAGATACCATCCCTACTCACCAAGTATTCTTGAATAAGACATCAACCCTCTCATTCTCTGTTATCTCCTTGCAATGAGGGGCTATTAATGCCAGTCTTGCAGGTTGCTACAAATATTATCTGAGACCTTATTTGTGTGGCTTATGAGTAATGTTACTACTCCATGTTGTGGTTGATGCTATTTTTGAATGAGATCTGATTTTGTGAAAATTTTTATTCTGATATTTCAATTAGACATATTTGATCAATTTTTCTCACAGAATATCTGAATTTTTTCACTTCAAAATCTCATCTTATAAAAAGAATTCCCAAAATATCTCAGTATGAATTAATTTTTATATAATGTTCATGATAATGATGACAAGTTTTTGTTATCATGTTTGCTTTTTTGCTCTTAGCATTCATTTATGTATTGCAAGATTGGCTTCACTGGATACTCCTATTTTATTTCAGTGTATTTCAAATTATCTTTAGTAATTATTTTTTTCAGTAAGCTGTAATGAATAGGATGAATATCATTAGCTTACATTATACAAGATCACCACATGTTAAATGACATAATAATTAACTTTGAAGAACAATAATGCCTTTAATAAATACTTTGAGGTTTTACCAACTTCAACTTCTTACTGGGTTAGGAGTCAATTTTAATTAATAGCTAAGAAAGTAAATGAAGAAAAGTAACATCTATCATATACCTACTATATATTATATGCCTAATATATCTATAAGAAGCTGTTTCAAGGGTTACATATAATATATATACACATATATGTATATATATATTTATATATATATACATATGTATATTTGATACTCCAAATAAACATATTAGATAGGCATTGGCCCATTTGAAAGATGAGGAAAGAGCTTCAGATAAGTGAATCTCCTCACATCATAGTGCTAGGAATTGTACAGCTTACATTTGACCCAAAGTTGATACTCAAGTTCATGTACTTTTCCTAATATAGCCCATTTGCCATCATGAGTGCATAAGACTCGCTCTTTTGAATTCTGGAAGCCATTCTATATGAAGTCCCTTTTCCAATTACATCAAAACAAAAGTGGATAAAAGGGAGGAGCCCTTTACAACTCTATATGCAAGACAAAAATGAGGGTAAAGAGACAGTAGCCAGCTCATTAAGAGAACAAGGAGAAGGAAGACAGTTAGGGTAGAAAAGGTGGAAATCAAAAGTTTTTATAATATCTTTTCTGTACTAGACTCTAAGCTAAACACTGGAACTTTAGGTTAGGTCCAGATCAGGTGAGAATTCTTCCAGAGTGTTTGCATTAGAAGGATTCCAATAATCATGCCTTATTTGGCTTGACACTAGGATTAGTCACTGTTCAATCTCATCTAAGGACTTCCAATGACAAAAAGCTCTTTTCCTTACCAAACAGCTCTTGGGCAGGTCTGCTCATTAGACGAGGGTTCCTTAGATTAATAGTAATTAGATTATAGCCACCATATTTCCCCCCTTCCCCTTCCCATGCACCTGGCATTTTGTAAACATTATTTCTAAACCTTACATAGCCTTTAAAACTAAATATGTCCCTACAACACAAACATTAGGAGAGATTTAGGGACATGGCCAAGCCCTGACAGCTGATAATAACAAAACTCAAGTCTCTTTGGCTCTTCATTGCAACAAGCTGCCTGCCTACAACTTCAACCCACTGATACTTTTCCAAGAAGAAATTTAAGGTGTAGATGAGTTTTGCAAGTGCGTGAGGATTCTGAGTGCTGAGTAGTGAGATAGGAAAGGGATGAAGAAAAGCAGTGGGCACAGAGAGTGGTAGCAAGTTAGTGGGCATTGTAGTGGCCCCTGAGTATGGGATTTTGTCTGTAAGAAGACTGTAAATCCTGAGTTATAAAAATAGCAATGTAGCAAAGTTTGATGACAGTTCCATACTATGCATATGAGGAGGTAAAATTTTATTTTTAATGTTTGAATAACAAGGTATTTTTGGAACTATCTAAAATGTCCTAAAGAAATTCAACACTGACGAATTATGACAGAACAAAAAACACATGGTATTTTCCGTTAATGTTTAGAAATTAACTGTGTCTTCATTTTTAAAGCAATATAACATTTAAAAGTATTCTTGTTTATGTCATTAATTCTAGATATCCTGCTGATTATTTTAGAAGGACATTACTTTAGAAAGATATACTGTATTTTCAGACCATAAGACACACCTAGGTTTTAGAGGAGGAAAATAGGGAAAAGTGTTTTTGAAGCAAAAAATGTGGTAAAATATTTAATAACATAAATAACATAATAGCTCATCAATGTAAATGTAAAGCTACATTCAGACTATAAGACGTACACCCATTTCCTCCCAAATTTGGGGGGAGTGTGTCTTACAGTCAAAAAACGTGGTATCTTGATATATATGCTATAAAGAACAAATATATATGCTATAAACTTAGAGTAGCCTCTAAATACCCATGACGTATGAGAAAGTTCACTCTAAAATAAAATTGGACTGTCTTCTACAAATGCTTATAATTAAAAAAAAAACTATTAATCTATTGTGTTTTGTCCTCTAAATGACCAAGGTTTAAATCTTTGCTTCATCACTGATTCCTGTGTGGCCTGGAATGAATATTTTAATCTCTTCATGCCTCAGTTTCTTTATTTGTGCGCTAATTTTAAAATCTACTCCACTGTGTTGCTACGGTGCACACATCCTGACGTCAGAAACAGAGAAAGGGAGTCAGTTTTGCATATCAAAGGAAAACACGAGTTTAAAAGTTTGGACTAGATGACTATGTCTTGCTATTTGACTTTCTACCTTCATAATACTTTTGTATCATCTATTTAGTGAGTTATAAGAAAAGGCTCTGTTCAAGCACTGTTGTTTATTTTTTATAAAGCAGATTGAATCCCCTGATACATTTAGAGTAATCAAGAATTTCAAGTGAACTATGTTTAATGTTATACTAATGCATATTTCTTTAATGATAGACATTAAATACAATAACTAATTGAAATAAAACTTGAGTTTTCAAAGCAATTCAGGACTAAAAACCAGCACTACAAGCAGTAATTGTGTTTCTATCAAAGGATATCATGACTAAACACTTTGCTTTTTATGGTGGAGAACAAATATTTGTTGTACTTATGGACCATGCTAGGTCTATCTAGCTGTAACGTATTCAGTGTGTACTTAATTAATTTACGCTCTAAATTATCATAAAAATACTTTAACAAGGAAAATTGGAAAATATGTGACAACAACATACATTTCTGAGCAGAATAATTTGAGTTTATATATTCACTCTGCAGAAATTACTTTGGATAGATAAATCTTTTAAACCTTGGTTTATTTATCATTAAAGTGGAGATAATAGTAATACCAACTCATGGAGCTGTTGTAGCAATTAAATCATATAACACAAGGAAATCATCTGGCGCACTGCATGGATTGACACGTAAGCATTAGCAATATACTGACTTTCAAATCTATTTAATTGCACTGGAAAGGCTATACAAAGACAATTGTATTGTGTTTTTTTCTAACAAAATTGGTTCTCTAAAAAGTAAATATCATTGCCTGATTGTGTTTTATAAATCTAATTAATTATAGTCTAATTTGATTAAAACCAATTTCACCTATTCTGTATTAAAAATGTATGTATACTTAGAAGAGATTGGGATACCAATGAGACCAGGAATGAAGAGGCTTATTCCATAAGATGTTGGCTTGTCGTGTTAGATTCTTTGTGATTACATTGCCTTTGGGGACAGTCATCCTGTTCCATTCTAGCAATGGTCCCTTACGGTTTTTGAAACAGAACTCATTAACTGGTTAGGTTTCCCGTATCTTTCCTGCAGTTCCTGTGATGCTTTTGTTTGCCTTATGAACACAGGCAGGGCAACAATAATTTATGTCTCTCCCATTGCCCAAGTTAAAAATTTTGAAACCATCCTCAACTTTTCTATTTCTCTTACCTCCAAAGTCTACTCAGGTATATAGTTTCACTGATTTGCTTTCCTTCTTATTTTGAATCCTTCTTCCCTCTCATTTATCTACATTGGCACTAACCCAGTTTAGACTCTCACCTTCTCTTACCTGAACTGGATTTACCTTTTGACTGAGCCCTGTCTCAATTCTCATCTCCCTTCTTCAAACTCTAACCAGACAGAATTTCCTAAAATAGAAACATAGACTAAGAGCCTAGTCTTTGACTAAAAGCCTCCACATGGACTGTAGGAAAAAGAACAGCAACAACAACTACTACAACTCTGAAGTTCTTGGTGATGAGCTCAGGTCTTTATAGTCTGGCTCCTGCCTCTCCATCTTGGAAGCTAAGAACACAGGCCCCAAAGTTGACAGACTTGCTCATAAATCATAGCTCTGTTATATATTTAAGCAAGTTGTTTAATCTTTTTACCCTCACTTTCCTTATGTGTAAAATTAGGATAACAATAGTCCCTACTTCGCTTGGTTGTTTTGAGGACTAAATGGAATAGTATTTACTTACCTGTGTGACACATGCTAGGATGTCTCCTATTTAGGGTCCATAATATTATTTCTCATTTCTTCCCCCACATATATTCTACTCCCCTGGAGTCACAAAGTGACTTCTCTTCATTCAACAAGTGGCATTCTCTCTTGTTTTTGTTTTCATTGCTTTCTGTTCATTGTTTCCTCTGCTTTGTCACTACTTACTCTGTCCCCTTCTTTCTCAACACCCTTGTCTGTCTGGCATATCCTGCTCACCTTTCAGACTTAGCTCAGGAGGCATTTCAGACCCTCTGAGCTCTTCATTTTCAAAGTTAGAAATGCCCTTTTCTGCACTGCAATAGTAGATCAAGGTCAGAAGTAGGCCTTCTGGAGTCTCACTGCCTGGATTTACATCCTGACTCACTACATGAGCTTTGGAAAATTACTCAACTTGTCAATGCCTCATTTTTGTCTATAAGTGTTTGTTATTAATAGGTCTTTTCTAATTGGATTATGTGAATATTAAATGAGACAACTTGTTTAAGTGAGTGGCACAGCAAATGGTACATAGTAACGGCTTAAAACTCGAGTCAGTAACCAAAATAACAAGTAGCCCAGCCTTTGTTGTTCTGACAGAGCACAAATTGCTTCATGTTATTATAGTCATGCTTATTTCCCTGAATGTATATGTACCAAACTGTAAATTTTTTCCAAACTTTATCTTCATTTATATTTGTGCTCCCTGCACATGGTTTGCAGACTGGCTCACGACAGAGTACTAATGCATGTTTATCACAGGAAAAATGGGCGAAGAATGCATTTGAGAACTGGTAGGAGTTTTTATTTTTTTAGCAATATTTATGAAGTAGGCAGCCTGATATAGGGAAAAATGTTCTATTTCAATATTTTAGTAAACAACTCCCACTAAGCTACAATCTCTTTGAGGATGATGTCAATATCTTATTCTCTATATCTACAAAACACCTACATGTAATGCTCAATGCATGTTAATTATTGAATAAATAATTTGTTTTGATTGTCTTCATTACACTGTGCATAAATGATAAGCAGAGATATATTCCTCCTGTCTAGTAGTACCATTCACATAGTAAGTGTGAAGTAAATTTTAAACACTTTGTTATGATTATAGCCCAAATTATAAAGACTATATTAAAAAATACTGTCACAAACCATTCCATGTGAAATGTTGACATCTCATACCATGCTCTCTGACAAAACTATTATAATTTTTGATAGTAGTAGTTATTTTGATTTTATTTCTTCTGTAATTCTCTGTGTAATTTTAAGAAAGTGCATATGGGGGGACATATGTTAAATAAATACTTAAATATAGTATTCTCAAAGTGGAGAGTTTAGAATTATTATGATTCAGAGTTTGCAATCACATAACCCACACAGAACAGTCTAAGTAGAACAGAGTGATTTGAAGCTAAAAAGCCTAAGGTTCGAATCTTACCTTTGCTAGTGGTACAGTCTTGAACAGGTCACTTAACCTCTTTGAATGCAGTTTCCTCCTCTGAAAAATGGGTCTGATAATGCCAACTTCGCGGGACTGTGGTGAGAGCTCGGAACACAATTGCCACTCAGCAAAGGTGGCCATTTTGATTTTAAACAAACAAACAAAGAAGAGCAACCATTTTACTTAAGCCTAATTTATTTTATCTCAATAGAAGCACTTGTCCACCAGTAAGAAATTCATTCATGGGAATAATGGTAACAATGTGCTAGAAGGTACCCCAAAACCCAGGAGCAATAGGGTGAGTAATTTAACCATTTCATGGATATTAACAGTTGAAAAATTAAATACAAGAGATGATTTGGAACCTACAAGATGTTCTGGGAAACTATTCCTAACTTAACAATAGCTAAATCCATCTGCTCTCCTGGAGTTTCATTTATATTATCCCCACTCTGTATTGCAAACTCATATTTGGATATAATTGACTCTGAATTAATATCTGATGTTTTGTCTAAAAATCAAAATAACACAGGATCCAATAGAGGATAAATATCAAGTGACAGGCCTGGTGATATTCTATTTTTTTCACTTGTTATTTAAGGGGTATTGGAAGAAGGATTTTTATAATTGTGGATCATTTCCTGATAAAGTGGGTCAGTAAAATTGTTTATTGAATTCATGTCATAGATCTACAGATGGAAGAAATGAAGCTATTGCTTTCACTCTATCAGTATGCCTTAGTTTCTCAATCATAAAAAAGATTAAAAAGTTAATTTATACCTGCCTCCAAAGTATGTGAACATTACATGAATTCAATGAGACTGATAATGTTGAAATGCTTAAGAAATAGAAATATTGTATGTCTACAGTAGTGCAGTTTTCCTATAAGTAACAGTGCGAAGCTTATCTGTCAAATCTCTATGGCTGTAGAACTGATTCCTTACGTGCCGACATGAACGTTTTACGTGGGATAAGCAATGTTGACCTTCCAGGTCATTTCGTGTTCTTCATCACAGCATAACCACAGCTGTTTTGGAGAGAATAATTTTCTTGAAGAGAACACACCTGTCAATGACTAAGGTGCCCTCAATCTGGAAAACCAGGTCAAGTTTCCTTCCCTTTGATTGTTTGGCCCCTACTTTGCGATAGGCGTTGTGACCATTATTCACGGTGTGATGCAGAGATGAAGAAGAGATGTCCTTAGTGGTCCCGTGGTCTATTTGAAACAATAACCTTTAAAAAATTGCATATGGTATGGCAAGTGCATCAGTCATAGGGTCAGGAACAAAAGGGCCGTATAAGCAGAGGAAAGAGTTGACTTGAATTTCTAGCTTGAGGAAATCATTGTTGGAAAGTCCTGAACACAATCTGAGGAAGGAGTCACAGTTTTCCAGATGAGTAGTCATGAAGGCTGTTTCAGGTGGACGGGGTAGCAGGTTAGAAGCGGAGTTCTGGCACTGTGTGGACTCACTGGGGAATAATACAAATATCCATAGGACAGGAATGCAGTGCTCATAAGAAGGAGTGGAAGGGAAGGGTTGTGGATCGGTGGTGAGGGTCAGACCCTATAAGGTGTGTGAGAACATTTGGTATTGCCCTGTAGGCAGTATAGCCATGGCAGTTCTTTTACCACAAAAATGCCTAAACTTGTTTTTAGAAAGAATTTTAACAATTTTTTTTCTTTAACATGTAGAATATGGATGTGCTGCTTTGGAGACACTGGTGGCAGGAAGATCAACTATGAGATTATTGTAAAAATGTGGCAGGGAAAATAATAATTCAGAGTAAATTTCAGGTGGTAGAATTCCCTCATGTGCCTGAGTGTAGCCACAATGGCTCCCGTTCTGCCTTTGTGCGACCGTATTACATGACAGCCTTCCGGGGGTCCTGACAGGCGGAGTCGACCACAGAGTAATGCTAGCTGTGGGCATGGCTATCCCTAAACAACAAGCACAGGAACAACCAAGGAAAACAATCCTTGTGCTAGAAAGGGAAATTTTATCCAACATTGGAAGTCTGCAAGCATGTATAAGTTTGTCTTACTTACCACATCAATTATTGAGGATAGTAACATCACCTAACAAAATGCTTTGAGGGTTCATTTAAATGCTTTAAATGAATAGCTGTAAGATATTCTTAAAATTTTTGACTCACAGACCATTTGAGAAATGAAGGAAAGCTGTGGCCGTTTCCCCAGAAAATAGGGACAGCTGGGTTTAGGGCCATAGGCTCTGGGTCAGACACATCTCGGTTAATTTCCAAGGTTAGGGCCTTATTGAGTGTGTGAAAATGTGTATAACTTTTTTAGGTCTCAGTTTTCTCATTTAGTTTCAGTGAAAATTAAATGAGTTGATAAATGTAAACTGCTTAGCTTACTACATGTCAAATAGTACGTCCTCAATAAATTTTTACTCATTATTATTATTACCATGTACCATATCACAACATTTTGCATAAAATTTTAGGTGATCTCAGAAGCTGTATTTAATGTAATGACCAGTGAAGCCTGCTAAGAATCCCAATCAATGTGAAGGCTTCTTGCTTGGTGTTTTACTCTTCAGTGGTTCTTAATAAATGTTTAATTTGAATTTAAATTTCCCATAATAAATCTTTCATTTATGTTTAATTTTTTTGTTTATTTAACCATGCAACTGACTTGGGCAAAAAAAGAAATTGGTTTCAAATGAGTATGCTTACATACAGTTTTTTTTTTCATTCTAAATGAAATCTGAAGGGATATACCTAGTATAAACTGGGAAAAAATATTAGAGCAGAGACTGAATTGAGGCTCTGTAATTGCAGGCAACAAGGTAAATTGTTCTGCATTTTCAGCTCCTAGGAGGGCTATAGTGAACAGGTACATATTGTCAGAATTTTCAAAATAATTTATTTAATGACAAATTAAGACTAATTATGGAGATAGTTGTAATTTTACAGCTGGAAAGATAATATGTGTAGCATTACACACTAAAGTTACAACTTGTTTAAAAGAGCAGGATGTAGAAAAGGGAAAGATTGATTCTTTTTAAATACCTGAATCTGGAGCCTTGAGAATTTTAAGTGGGCTCACATCATTAATTCATGTGTGCACACCCACACACACAAGTTGAACGTAATGCTAATCCTGAGGCTAACAGGAAGGTTTGTGATCTGTGGTGGAGATGAACTTGAAAATACCAATAGAAGTCTATAAAAAGTACTGCAGGTTGGAAGAATGGCATGTTTAGGGAATATAAGGAATTTGCCTCACTAATATCATGGGCTGCTGGGGAAGGAGGAGGTAATGAAAAATAGTCTAGAAAGGGAGTCAGGACTGACATATTGGATGATTTTGTATGCCATACTAAATTGATTGGATTTCCAAATAAAATGCCTCCTTCAATTAGTGATGATATTTAATAATAACTACCTAAATTTTCAAAACTTCCTACATGATATGCATGAGTGTGCATATGACAAATACACATATAAAGTCATTTTATGTTTATGTAGAAGCTTCTGTGTTTGGTGCATACATGTACATGTTCAGAACCTATCAGAACAGGAGTATTATTGTTATAAAATATGTGTATACATGTAATTCTTATGTTATCAATGATCAATATTGCTAATTTCATCCATTCAAACTGGAAGGGAAAGATAAATTGAATGAATAAAAACAGAATAGGCTATTATTGAATTTCCAAATTATTTTCTGTAAGAAATAAGGTTATGTTTTTGACAAATAGTGATAGCCAAAGGCCTACATCAATGACTAATTAACAATGATTGGAAACTATCGGACAATGTGAGTAAGTACACAGTAAGTGCTTTAATATAGTTTGTTTTCATTTGTTTAACATATATTTTCATAGGTAGTTCATATTCATACTTGCACAGGTAGTTCAAGGTAGAATTTTAGCCAGTAAAAATGTTTGTATCTTGTCTGAGATTTTGCCAGCTGTGCACACTTTTAAATGCTTTGTGAGCACAAAGAAGATGCAGACGTGATTTGGGCACAGATCACATCAGGAAGCTTGCAGCCTAGTAGGGAGAAGTGTTTGTGTTGAAAACAGAGGCAGTGAGTGGTATTATAAAAGTGTAAGACTTCAAAATTGGGAGGAATTACTTCCAAGTGGAGAACATCATGGAGGGCTTAAAAAAGGAAGTGGACCCTATATGAAGCATGGGATTTACGCATTTGGGTAGGTGTTGAAGGTGACAGGGAAGAACATTTTTATGAGGAGCAGGGCTTTGGAAAACTGTCCTGGGGGATGTGAATACCATTTTATTATTACATAGGTGAAAGATATTTTTGTCCCAAGAATTATACGAGTTTTCATATGAAGGAAAGGTATCATATACACCACAGTTACAATGACATCTGTTGGTTTCATTTACTCTCATCATCAATGAATATAGTAGTTAAATCCATGGACCTTGGAATAAGACAAGCCTGGGTTGGAATCACCAGCTCTGCCTCTTCATTAGGTGCACAATTTGGAAGAATCATGTAATACCTCTAAAACAAAGTTTCCTTTAAGTGAAAATAGTAGAACTGATAACACCCAACTCACATAACTGTTATAATTATTAAGCGACATAATGAATATAAAGTACCTTTTACCACAGTAACTGACATAATAAATAATTCTTCAATAAACAGCTGTCTTTAAAGAGTCCTTAGAAAGAAACTGACTTTTTAATTTCTTTCCCATGCTCTGCATTGTTTTCAATGAGAGAATGGATGGGAAGGTGGTCATGGTGAGTTTTCTTGATAATTGTTAAAAGGGAGAGTGGAGGAAGGACTAGAAGCACTTCAAAGTCCTCTCTCTTTGTTTCTTCTCATTATGGTTAATGCATTTGCATTTTAACATACTCCCAATCCATACAGTATGTTTTCTGAGAACTATTTACATGGTTGTGTTCAAACTTTGGCATTATTTATCTCTTGTTATCCCCCCTGACTTATGTAGGGGTGGAGATGCCCATGCATACTTACTTAGCTCTTCATTTCTGCTACTTTCCACTGGACTAGGTATAATCATGTTAGTACCAAAACTTTGCTCTTATGGCTGGAATGATGAGAAAACAGATATAGGATGAATCATTCTAAGAGAGTTGTCAAACATCTTTTAACTTCCATAGTAGAAATATGGAAGTTGGGGAAAGTAGAATTAATTACAAGAAAGGCGATGTCAAGGATGCTCATACTGAAGCACTTAACTAAATGCACAATTACCTAGGGACCTTTTCATTCTTATGCTTATATTTAACTCCTATAAAGTGAGTCATGTCCTCATTATCCCTGACTCAGTAGCTGCTAAAGTTAAATATTCTATTGAAGAGGAGGGGTGATTCTACAATATGTCTCAGATGCTATTTATTTCTTTTTGAAACAGCGTTTCTCAATGGACACATTTGTTAATGAATCCATAGGATCTGAAATAGAGTCTTGCTTTATTATCTCCATTCTGGATGTTGGTCCTACCTCAGGAGGATGGATAGTAAAATAAAATATTAGACATTCTATCTCTAGAAATACTAGTAAAAGTCATTAAATGATAATTTTATACTTACTAAGAATTTGTATATTTAATTATGATGAAGCCATGTGTAAGTACTTTCTTGTTTCATATCTATATCCATATACTATACTCAAGTCATTATAAAAAGTTTTGAAAGTTGAAAAATCTAGCAAAAAGAGCTACCATTTCTTGAGTAACTGCTACATCCCAGCCACTACACTAGAGTTTTACATACCTAATCTTTAATCTACTTCACAGCATAGTGAGGAAGGTTTTATTCCGCATTCTACAGATTAAGGAGTTCAAATCCAGGTTCATTTGGTTTCTGTGTAGCTAAGTACATGCAGAAACTGTTCAAAGATAAAATATTGTCACTTTTGCTTTGGAGGCTCTCATAGCGCATGAAAGAGAAGTGGGGGTCAGAGTGGTTCCTAAAAACGTACAATGAGTACGGTGTGGCAGAGATGTGGGGGCATGGAAGAGGTGGTCAAGGTCTCACCTAAACTGATCTGTGTGGAAGACTTTTCTTCAGGGAAATGGAATAAGTGTGATATTTTAAACAGAGAGAATAGGGCTTCTATTATTAAATGAAGGAAAACCTACTGCAAATAAGAACTTATATTTGCATTAATTTTGTTCACTAAATTATATATAGCTGCAAATCCAAAAAGCCTGGATGTATGTAGCCCTTGGAGGGATGATATGATGCTATTAGTATTGATTATTACTTGGCTGGTGGTAAAACAACTAAGAGAAATGTTTCTGCTAAATCTCTTGGAATGTGAGTGTCAGGGTGTGGACTAACCCACAGAACTGCTACTTCTCTGAGTGATCCTGAAGATTTGGGACCATTGGATGGGCACATTTTCTACAGAGGAAATTTTTATTTATGATTATCTAGATGAATTCTTTTTAAGGATTAGTTATAGAATTGGAAAATATATAATGATTATATAAAATGGAAATATGGGCTTCTATCTCATAGTTTATATAGGTTGCAGTTAAGTTGTTAAAAAGTCAGGCTATTAAAACAAATGTGACTTTAGAGATACTCGTGAAGCCCTGTGCTAATGAGAGGTACTCCTGTGGAGATACTCATTCAGAGGAAGCAGTGTCTGGCCGCAGGCCCAGGAGAAACCAGGAGTTTTGATCTTCACTTTAAGAAAATGAAAATTTAGTAGAATTATTTCAACTGATGTCATGAACTGAACTGTGTCCCTCCCACCAAAAAATCCACATATAGAAGTCCTTGCCCCTTGTATTTTAGACTATGAGTGCATTTGAAGATAGGGCCTATAAGAGTTAACTAAGGTTAAATGAGGTCATCAGCCTGGGGCCCTAATCTGACATGACTGGCGTCCTTATGAGAAGAGGAGGAGATAATAGGGATGCACTTGCACAAAGGGGTGAGCATGTGAAGAGGCAGCAAGAGGGCATCCATCTGCAAGCTCAAACCAGAGGCCTCAGGAAAAACAAACCCTCCTGGCACTTTGATCTTGGACTTTAAGTCTCCAGAGTTAGGAGAATATACCCTTCTATTGTTCAGGCCACCCAATCTGCAACGCTTTGTTATTGGCAACCCTAGCAAACTAAGACACTGGTGCACTTTCAAACTAACAAAAGAAGAACACCAGCCTTGTTTTTTGATTCTATATTAAATTTTAAGTGTATATTATATATTTTGACACTTCTCTACAATACTTACTTAGCATTTGCTGCTTTTGTGGAGTGCTTCTCTCCTCTTGGGCAAGAACTGTGTTTTGTTTGTCTTTACCAATGCCTAGAAAAATACTTGGAATGTCCCTGGGCTCAGTGTCCATGTACATAAATGAAGGAAGAAAATGACGTTTTTTCATGAATACATATCTTCTCATAATTGAACCATGTGCCTTTGATGCCAAGCCATTAAAAAGTTTTTTTTACCAGAAAATCTTTCTTTTTTTAAGTATATTTTATTGATTATGCTGTTACCATGGTCCCATTCTTTGTTCTCCGCTTTATCCCCCTTTACCTGGTACCCCCACTTCCTCCAGCATTCCCCCCACCTTAGTTCATGTCCATGGGTCATACATAAAATTCTTTAAGATATACCATTTCCCACTTAATTTTAATATAGTGAATTGTTTTATATCTATTTTGGCTGTGAAAGTTGTGGGCAGTTGTGAGACTTAACATTTCTATATGGGAAGGTTCAAAGAATACCTACTTCCTGCCACATCAAGAGGACTTTATTGCAGGTTTTTCCTCATGCTTATGATGCTTAGGAGTTTTCCCAATACAAATCACTTCTATACTTTATAATATTTCTTGTTTTCAGGTTGTCTTCTATTGTTCTATTAGGCAATGAGAATGAGCCAGATGTCTAATGGATGTCTATATTTAGAAAAGTCATCTGAGGTTGGGGGATCGTGTCTTCTCTGTTACCACCATGCTATCCCACACACACCTGATGCCTCCGTGAGCATGGCGGTAGATTGCACTTGCCAGTAGACAGTTACCACCTCTGAGAGGAGCAGCACTTCTGTGCAATACTGTGGCATCCACGTGGTGTAGTCCTTGTTAGCACCTGAAATTCTTCCACCCTCAGTATTCAGTTCATGGAGCAAAACTGGCAAACACTGCTATCCTGACTATATATTTACCTCACTCAATAGCTAGCATCATTTTTTCCTTTCTTTCTTTGAACTTTTCCCCCCTTTTTTTTTTTGCATCTAATGTGTATATGTATGAGTTAGGAAGATTAATAATAATTATAGCCTGATCCTCAAGATATTTACTCAAAATAACACCTGATATGTAGAAAGCGAAATGATATTAGTCATTAAAAATGTTGCAGGAGGGCAGAGTGACCTGGTACATTTTGAATGCCCGGAGACTATAGCATGAATGAATAATGAGAACAAAATAGAGTTCATTTAAAAAGACAAGGAGGTTTGAAGAAGTTCATAGCATAAAGTGGAGAAAAAAGGGGAGCAATTTTAGAACAGTAAATTATACCAGTTGAGGTACTCGTGTAGAAATTAGAAAATTTTACACAGGGAGTATATTGAAAGTTGACGGACTGAGGTTTATTCTGTCAGTAATATAAAGACCTGAGTTTGGAGAAATAAGAGCTGTCATTTACTGGACACTGTGCACTAGGGACTTACTCATTGTTCTCAGTTCATTCCCACGACAGTCCTGTAAGATGAGTTGAATCATTACAGTTAACTGCCAAGGAAACTGGATACTCTGTCTTGGGCTAGGTTACTTACTCCAGCAGAAGCTGTTAGCTTTGGACCAGGTATATCTGGCTCTCATTTCCATTTTCACAGTGTTTTGTAGAAGGCAGAGAAAAAGGAAATAGGATGTGCATCAGGGTCCAACAAGAAAAATAAGAACCCGTTGTAAGTTTTTGAAATAGAAGGAATATATTAAAATGAATGGAAAAGCTGAGAAGCAAACAGGTAATGGCACGACAACCTAGTGACAGTAGGAAGACACTTAGCTGGTGGCTCAGAGGGAAAGGCCCGGGGTGAGGGTCAGTCATGGGGGCCTGGCTGTTCAGCTGAGCAGGAGCCCAGAAACGCCACTCTGCTGGAGATTTCATAGGAGGGAGAGACATGGGGACAAAGGCCTTGGTTTGCTTCTTCCTGCTGCCCCCGGTTCCTTCCTTGGATGCAAAAAAGTAAGGAGTATGGTTTTTGTTATGGGCAGTAAGGATTCACTACCAACTCCTAGAATTCATATGGATTAAAGCTATTCTGACTCTCATATTTAAGATTGTGTAGCATAGGAGAAAACTTTGGGGCTATTTTTTAATTAGACCCAGAGTTTGGTTATGAGGTGAGGTAAAATATCATTCAATTTTATACTAACTTAATTTTTCAGTGGTTTAATACCAGGTATCTTAAAGGATTGATAAAAGCCATGAGATGTCATTAAGTGGAGTAGCATTTTAGGACTAGAATACTTTAGAAAGTCCTAGGATATGGGAAACAAAAACAATTCCAGGTATTTAGACTCCATATGATTTATTTGCAATCTGCAGTCAGAGAGCATGGTAGAAAGTTCACTTACTGCACGCCACAAACTGATGTTAACACGGGAGCTAAGTATGCAAAAATGATTCAAAAAGAATCATGCTGTGTTTTATATGAAGGTGTTTATCTCAGGAGACATAGTTTGACCGCCTCTTCTGGGGAAATGCACTTGCAGGCAGCATTTTATGTTTGACCTTAGGCAAGCGAGCAGAGCTGGAGTCAGACTGACCGAGTGCTTGCCCGTAGGCTTCAGGCTGGAGCCAAACTTCCTGTTCACAGAAATGACTGACAGACCCGCTAGGCACTGCTCTTAAAGGAAGACCTGCGTTCAGTGCTTCAGAGCTTGTAAATGAGTGAAAGTGCTCCCTGAGGCGTTGGAATTGCTGCTGGCCCAAAGAATACAGAAAATACAGAATGAAAGATGACTTCAAAATGTGTTTTCCCTTCCAGAAATCCTGCCATGTTTCTGATGTTCTCTTTCAATGTAGCTTTCATATATTTAGAATCTCTTCATGCCTCTGGAAGATAAAACTATAGCTCATCAATAGCAGGAGAGAGCTTTAGGGGGAAAGGGTGATGTGTGTATAGGAGGAGCAGAGGAAATGGATTACCTGTTGGACCTGGGAGATGGGCTGTGCCTGTTCAGCTTGCCCTCTTTCAGGGAAGCTACTTGGGTGGCAATAGGGCTTTTTGGCCTAATTATCCAGGAATCGTCCTTAAGTTCTGCATATAGTGTTCATTGTAGTTCACTATTAGTGCTTCCAGAAAGTATAACCTTTCATTCATTAAAGATTTGTTAAGCATCTCCTATGTTCCAGGAACTTGGCTAGATTCTGACAACACAAATATGAAATGGCTAAGTGCTACTTTCTAGCAATAAAATATTTGAGTTCTCAAAGCTGAAGTAGGTAGTATGATGGGTAAGGATCCAGAAACCCAGAGATCCAGTCCTGGCTCTAACACAAACCAGCTGTGTGACCTTGAACAAGTCACCTTCCCTCCCTGGGCCTCAGTTCCCAGATTCCTCAAATGGGATAACTGTGGATATTTGTAATTCTCTCAAAGGATTGTAGAGGATGCAAGAGATAATGTCTGGGTGAGAATCATAAAGAAATAAAACACCAAACTGATGTAAGTAGTTATAACCACCTTAGCAACATAAAAATCTTATATAATTTTTTAAAAAATCTTATTTTCAGAAACATCCTCAATGAAATTCTCTCCATTGAGTGGGAAGAAAGAACAGAAAATAGGACATATCAGGTTACAGTAATAACTTATATTTAGCAAAATGATTGTAGGTCAGGCCTTGTACATGATAACTTATTTATGTGGTATTGTGGAAGCCTTACAACAGTTCTGTGAAGTGGGAATTATTGCCTTCATATGACAGAAGGCAAGAATGTCTCAGAGAGATTATGGAACTTGTCACATGGCTTGAAAATGACGGTGCTGGAACTGAAACCAGGTCTGACTGCCATGTCCAGGTTACCTTCTCAATGCCTCCCACAATCCAGGCCCTAGAGAAGCGTCTGTGCAGAGCTGGTGCTGTGTGCTTCTGACATGGGCAGCCTGTCAACAAACATGTTTTGGACGTATTGTGTGAAGCCCTAGACACCCATCGTTTTGGTGACAGGAGTGGAGAAGCTTAAAGACTAGATTTTTGGATGGTGAATAAGAACAAAGAAAGTATTACCAAGCCCAGACACTGGCACCAGAAACAATGGTGTGAGTGGAGCACACTGGATGCGTGAATGAACACCCAGGCGGAGACCAAGAATGAAATTCACACTCAAGCCGAGACCAAAAAGAACATGTATGCTGAATGCTACTGGGGAGCTATCTCCCACTCCCCAGCTTGCCATTTCATATCTCCCGATGCTTCTTTTGAGTCCTTGACATTGTAGCTAAAGTAGAGACTAAAAACACATTGCACCTATCCTGTGTCTGCTGTCTCATTACGTATCTGAGATGCAATAAAATCGTAGTTGCCTAAACATTTTTATTCATGAGGTCATCTCAACATGAAATAAATTGCTTAGAGAACTGAAATGTTGTATTCATCCAGGCTAAATCAGATGCTTCCTATTTGAAATTTGGAAATTTGAGATGCTTTGTTCCCGATTTTGTATACATGTTTACGGAAACCTGCCTCTAAAAATAAGTCAATATTTATAGCTGGGATATTTTGCCCTGTGGAAAAACAGTCATGAGCTTAGTTGCTCAGATCAAGGACCCTCTCCTTTTCTTCTGGGTTCAGCAATAAGATGTGTAGAGCTTGATTTCACAATGAAATTGTTTCTCAAAACCCTTTCTCCCCTCTCAAAATCCTGTCTCATTGGCTTAATTGATGCTCTCTTCCCAGTGCACCTGCAGATAATGGCATGGTGCTGTGACTTCAGCTCATTTCCTACCAGCTGCACATGCTCATTTGAGAGTCCTCAAATCCTCCAGTGGTTGGATGGTTTGGAGGCTGAGACTTTGTGCGGGAAGCTCTTAGTTAATCCCTGTTCCTGGGCTGCTCACATAGCAAGGGCAGTTATTCTTACAATGTACAATACTTGGTTTTTAAGTTCTTGAATTGAATTCAAATGTTTGGCCCATGAATCCTAAACTTTTCAACCAGTGCTTGTTTCTAAAGCAGTGAGGAACTTATAGGGAGGGACATGGCAGGCAACTTTGGCTTAATATGGCAGGGGGGCTCTGAATCTCTGCAGAAGTCTCGTGGTCATAGAAGAGTAAGTCTGGGGTAATGGGATGGTCCTAAGAAAACCCAGAGCCTAAAATTCATTTGAATTCTAGTTGGTCATGGCATTGAAGTACATTTTAAATTTGTTTCCTTGACGTATTTTTTTCTGTTCCTGTATGCTCTCATTCAGCCTACCCCCTGCTTCCTTTTTGCTTCCTTTGCTCTCAAAGTACTTTCTTCTTTCAGAAATTTTCTCCTCTCCCTTCCTCCTTGATAATTTTCACTCATTCTTCAGAGAACCCATTATGAATCCCCCAAACTAATCGGATCTGCAGCAACCATTTATCTCATAAAGAGAAAATGGAGATTTGGAAAGTTGGCACTGTTCATTTAAAACCAATCCAGTGGCAGATCTGGTATTAGAATTTACATTCATAAGTTTCCAGAGTCCGTACCTCTCTGCAGCTCTGACCTACTGGAAGGAAGACCCGAGGTCAGAGCTAGAGAGCAGCTGGCAGTTTGCTGCGTCCCTGAGTCTGGAGGAAGGGCTCCCTAGAGTCCTCTGATTCATGTCGTCAGGTGGGTCCCAAAACTGAGTTGGAGCTGAGGCTGCAGAGCCTGTCCCAAGGCCCCAGCCATGCAGATTAAGGGATTTGTGGGAAAGTGAGGTTAGCATAGTTGTCCAATGGCAGACCTTTCACAGGCCTTTTCCCAGAGTCGTCAGCAACCACATCTAAATAAAGGCTAGCACTACCACAGGAGGAAACCATAGGGTAGCACTGAGCTCCCCCTACCCACCTGGGTCTCTCTATGCCCCTTCTGTTGACAGCTACCTTGCAGAGCCCTGTTAAAAAAGGATCAACGCATTCCTTATATTTGCATTTTGTGTGACAGTGCTTAAATTTTCCATCATGTCTTTATTTGGCCCACACAGCAGCTCTCTGCAGTCAGCAGACCAGGTACTGTTATCCTTATTGTTCTTACAGCTGTCAAATAGAGTAATTTACTCAGTGACACGTAGCCAGCAAGTGACTACCCTGGGACTGAAACACCAGTCTGTTGATTTACGCTTTGGTACATCCTTCCCTGCATCAAACCATCTTGAAAGCAGCACGGCAATGACCTTTTTCTGTCTGCCTGCTAGGAGGAGGAGAATATCTCAGCAGCATGGAGGGACCAGCCTTCCCTGCACAGGTGACCCTCACAGAGATCACACCAACAGAATCGTGATCTGGTCCTGCTTTCAAACTGCCTCTCTTTAAACTTCAGCTTCTCTGTTTGCCAGCAGGGCCACTTGAGGGCTTGTTTCTCAGCTTCTCTGGGCCTCAGTTTCATATCAGTAACATAAGGGGAATAGTGATAACACTGCCACACAGGATGGCTGTGAGCATGAAATGAGTTCATTCCATGCTTTACCTGGAATGATGCTTGCCTGACACTAAGAAGTCCATAAGCATTAGTTCATAGTGAGGGTTAAACAGTTTTATTAGCTCCCTCACTTTGTACACTGTCCCATTTTGAACACAGTTGAGTTAATGAGCTCACTTTACATAGATAGTTCTTATCATAACTGGTGCTGTCTCTGGACTATGGATTTTATGATGTTCCCTCAGAATACCATGACACATAGAGAATTTCCGACATCTTCAAATTTCTGTATTGTAACAGGGTGATAGAAGACTACACTACCTCAGGTGGTGCTTTCCCCTAATTCTCAGGTTTTAGCTCGAGTTCGTTTGCTGAGCAGACGTAATTGGACTGCTCCAATCTAATAAATTACCCAGCTTTATCCTGTTTGAGAATCCAGCCCTAGCTTCATCTCTGATAATCTTCAATTCTCAGCTTTTCTCTGATAACGAAATGTACTATTTCCCCAGATCCTCCCCCTGTCAAGGAAATTGGCTCTTAGTAGGGTCATTTTGTAACAGCAATAGTCCATGAAGGCCCAGCAAGGTTAGGCCTAAAGGTCAGCAAGGGAAAGAAGAGGGCTTTTCTATAAGGTAATATTTTCCCACACAGGTCTCTGCTTTTTCCTGCAAGTGAGCAGCAAGAATCCCTGAGTCTGAATGCCGGCAGACGCAGGCCTTTAACTGCCTAGACCAGCCAGCAGTCAGGGCAGCCAAGTGGAGTGATTACTGACTGCAGATTCTTTGTCTCATCTGCAGAGTCTCACCTGCAGGGATCCAAGGCATTAATTGAAAGCATTGAAAGGTGATAGTTGGAAGAACCAGCATCTCCTCTTTTCCCTGTTTTGAAGTTTTATTCTGCCATCGAGAGACCTTGAAACCACTCATTGTGAGCATAAAACTACACGTTCAAACACTCCAACCAGGACTCCTGCTCCCTAGAGGGTACCATTGTAGAGTCTATGTTTTGAAATCACAAACCAACAGTGTGTGAGCAGCTAGAGAGATCTGGCTTAGTAGCTTTGTGGCCTTCTTTCCAAACTAACCTTTCTAAATTTCTGGTTGTGCACCTATACATTTTCTACTTTGTGGAGTTTCTTAAAAATAAAAATGAATATGGGAAATCACCAAGCATAGAGACAGGCACATATTCTCTGATAACCCCTGTTCCCTCACATCAGGGGAAGAAAGGATTGTGATTCTGGGTTATTTGAAATTATCCTCAGGATTGTCAGTCACTGTTTCCCAGTATGATTACTGAATATATTTTCCAAATTGACTTACATTTCAAGAAAATTGAGGTCTGGCAACTATGTAAATAAATTAAGTAAAAATGAACTCATTCCAATAAAGTCATATAATCTGAGATGCAGTGTGGTTCTCATAGATATTTATGGATCTAGTTGGCTACTGCATCCTAGTGTGCTGACTACAGCTTGGCACATAGTAGATACGTGATAAATGTCTGTTGAATAAATTAATATGTGATACATAGCTATAATGATCCAAGGCAGCAATTGAAAACATTTAAACAAGACAAAGTGACCAGCATCTCCTTTTATCTGTGTACTCAACTTGAGTTCTGTCATTAAAAAACTCGCAGGCTAGAGATCATGTTTATAACCACCAAAAGACAATTGGCCCGAAAAGAGAACATTATGTACAACCACGGTGTTAGCCCTCATTTCCTTCAACCCTCAGCACTAGCAGTTCAAGCTGTGGTGTTAGCTCCTACTTTATGGAGAGGTTAGCTTTGTCCAAAGTCACACAGCTAGGGAATGAAAGAGCAGATATTTGAATCTAATTATGCCTGGCTCCAAAACCAATGTTTGTTTTACCACATCAGATTAGATAAATATTTAGGAAAGATTTTAACTGAAGAAATCCATCAGTACTTCCCAATTGAAATGATTTTCTGGATCCCACAATTGGTTTGAATAATAAAACAGTGCCCCTTTGGAGGGGACAAGAACTTTAGGAATACATAGATTTGTCTTGGAATTATAAGGAAGGGAGGAGGCAGGGTATTGGTTAGTCCAAAGGGCAATGTTTAGCCTTGAGAGACATTATCATTATTTTTGTACTAATACTTAGTTCATTAAGCAAACTGGCATAGTCCCTTTGTGGTCTAGAGTTTTTCTACACAAGGCAGAGCTGTTACAGGGTCAAGAGGACAGATGGAATTGGGAGAAACAGCTTTGAAGATGACCATGGTGTTTTGCCTGGAGGAAGTCTGCTGAGGAGGAGGCAGGAAGTTGACTGTAGTTTGAACAGAGACTACGACCATATGTTGGAACAGAGAGACCAGGGGGCACAGTGAGAGATGTAAATAGCATGAAGAGAAAAGAAGTGAAGAGTTGAAAATGGCTCTAAAATAGTTTATTTAGAAAATTGGTGGGCCTTCATCTAGAGTTGTTGAGCAACTAATTATGTCTTCACATAGGGTCACCTGTGGCTCAATAAACCAGCTCACTTGTAAGGTCCATGAAGGCAGAAAGGATGACTATCATATTTACTTGTATAGATCTCTAGTATCTCTAATATCTAATATCAAAAATATTTTATGTGGATAAAGAACCTCAGACCAATTATTTCTATCTTGTCATAAGAGCATGGCTCTGGATCCAGACTGTCTAGGTTCAGATCCTAGTTTTACAACTTGCTGTATTTATAACTCAGTCTCGGTTTCCTTATCTACAAAATAAGGACCACAGTTACACTACCTCTTGGGCTAAGTGTGAAGTTTAAATAACTTTAATACATGTGCAAAATTTAGAACAGGCTCTGGCATGCAGTAAACTCTCAATCGATGGTAAGGAACTTCTTTTTTTCTTTTTCTTTCATTTGCAAAACCCCTATTACTTATCATAATTCTAGGGATTCTTCCTGAGGTCACTCTTCTTCACTTAAACATCTATACTCTTTCTTGCCTTCCTGCTTTTTCCTGATGCCTTTCATTCTTGTCTGTTACCTCAGGAAAATTTGTCTATTTCTCTGTTTCATTTTGAACATGAAACAATGAGAAAGAGAAAGAAAACAATTCAAACTTCCTTGGGAAAAATCAGCTGGAATCAGCCATCAGTCTCGACAATCTGAAAATTCCCATGTCGACACTAGATTTCCACATCTTCCTCAGACTCTGCAGACACATCTCATAACATTTTCTTCCCTGCAGCCTCAGCACTGGCAACAAAATACGATTCCTATTCAACTGGGTAGTGCTTTTTATTCTACTTTACTTAATTAGTCTTATCGAAGTCAAGGCTGTGGCTTTAGGATACTGTTTTCATTGTGAATGCGTGGTGTTTAAGCTCTGCTTGAGGTAAATATGTTGCTGTGAGCTGGCATGTAAACCTAATGGCTATTTGTAACACCATTTCTGTGCAATGTATAATCTTCATCCTGAACAACTGGTCCAGATAGGAATTTTCTCACATGTAGGTGCATACTTTACATAATAGCCATACATAATCTTGTTTTACTCTCAAAACTTATGGAACATATATTGTTATTTGTATATTACAAGTAAAAATATGCGATTTAGAAATTTAAATAACTTACCTAAGGCGCATTGCTAGCAGGACAGGAGAAGGAACTACAGCTCAATTCTGTTCTGGTCCAGAAAGCTTCCCACTACACCAACCCTCCTGACACACACACACTATATTAAATCAGGGTATAAATGTATATGTACAAAGAAAATCTGGCTCGCTGCTGCGTGATAATTATGATGATGATAGAAGTTACAAATTTTTAAAGGATTAGTGTGTGCCAGACACCATCTTAAGTGTATGACCTCAGTTAAGCCCAATAATAGTCATTGGAGATTGTTCTCTCCCTGTCCACATGTAGAACATAAATAAAGCTCCTAGAAGTGATGATTTTGTCAAAGGTTACACCACCAGTGAGGAGCAGGAATGGAATTCCAATTTGGATCTCTTCGACTCCAAATTCCACATTTTTTAATCACCTTCACATTCTGCTTCATTGATGGCTGGATGAGATGCTCACCTTCTCTGCCCACATACCAGTGTAGTCATGGGTACATTAGGCTGAAAGCAGGTGGGGGCTGCTGCACCCCAAGAGAAAGTCAGAGCCAAAGAGAAAGATCATGTGTGTGTATGTGTGTGTCATTAGATTATGTGTGATTCACAAACCCTTGGGAACAGATGGAATTGTCCAGGGTCTGAGAGGAAGGAACAGAAAAGCAGTGATGCAGGCCTGGGATGACTCTCACCATCTGGGTGCGGATGGTAAAGTGGTTAGATGAGAACTTGCTTTTCTAGGCAGACTTTTAATGAATCCTCAGGGAGACACTTTGTTACAAGTAAGCTTTTGCAACTCATTAATTGCCTTGAAACTTAATGGCATTGGGCAGAGTTGGAATTCCTTTTTCATTTTGTGAAGAATTTTGCTTTGTATGAATATTAAATTAATATTGCTCTGTATGCAATTTGCATGGGCACTCTGAGTTAGCAGACTTTTTTAATACTAAGACAGAAGTGATGTTCTGTAGAAATTTGAAAGACTTGTGTCAGATTATAGTGATTCTATTCAGGAATGTTAGCATAAGGAATGGCTTTTAAGTAGTTCTAATTTCTAGGTAATAAGAGATTTTTATTTTAGTCTGGTCACTAAAGAAATAATCACTTTCTTTTCATTGTTCTTTCTTATAACAAGGCATTCACTGGCTTAAAAGAAGCTCGCCAATTTAATTAATGGCTCTCAAAATCATTCTAATTAGAGAGTTCCAGACTGTGAAGTTTTACATTTCTCTCATAAACAGGTATAAGTGAAACTACTAGAATGCCCTGAGATGCACTCACTCTGACAGTGCCCTGACTGATGGAATTCAATAAAAAAAAATTGAATTACAACAGACTCATTTCCACACATTTATAAAACCTACTTTAATGAATACCTTACCCAGAATCGTTATGATTCACACCCCCTAAAATTTAGGCATGCACCTAAATTTTTTTTCCTATCACTACCAAATTATTGGCATATTTTTCTCCAAATACACACCTGATTTTGCCACTTCCCTGCTGAAAACCCTTTAGAGAACTTCGGTTATTCTTGCCCTAAGAGCCCAAATTCTGTTTATGATCTCCACGGTCCTTCCTGATCGGCTCCACTCCACCTCTCCCTCTTTGTCTACTGTCCACACTCTCCACCCATGCGTTTGCAGAGGCCCCTTTCTGCTGCAGGCTTTTCCACATGCTGTTCTGTCTCCCTGGAATAGCCTTCCCTGCTCTTCCCACATCCCAATTTATTCCTACCCTTCCAGTCTCAAGCCTTGTATTCTGTCGCAATCATCTATGTTTCTTTGACCATGTATTGCAGTGTGATTAAATAATGATTTGCTAATAAATAAATTACATTTATGTCTCCCACCCCAACTAGGCTGTGACACGAGGACTGTCCATTATCCACATATATATTTGCAGACTGTAGCACAGAATCAGACACACCATTGATCATGCAAAATGTTCTATAAATTAATATATCAAAGCACTTAGAAGGGTGTCTAGCACCTAATGAATGTCATTGATATTGTTTGTATTTCCCTTTATTGGCAGATATCGGTAACAGGGTTTCGGAGTATGATGCAGGGTCTTAGGGCCTAGATGCAGTTCTGGCGTGTGATCTTTGTTACGTTCTATAACCTTTCTGGGCTTCAGTGTTTTTTTTTTTTTTTATTTGCCTTTACAGGAATTTTTAAAGAAATTTTATTTTTAGAATCTCTGGAAACAGAGTTTCCCTTAAAAACCAAAGTAAAGGGGGAGGAGGAAGAGCTAGCTAATTATGAAATTAATGGTTTTCTTCAGGTTTCCAGCCTTTTTATTTGAATTATTTCTCACATTATGGGGTCACTCTTCATTTTCTAGACACAAAGAGCAAACCCATCATCAAATTAAAAAAATAATAAATAAATACTATTGAAGGATCAAATAAAAAATAAAGTGTTCATTCTGTTATATGGAAAAAAACATGATTCTCATTGGAAAGGCTCTTATATCTTTTATTGGGTTCAATAAATGTCTTTGGGTTCTGGATCAACTGAGAAACAGGTCATCAGGAAGAGAACTTCAATACCATCCTTGTCACTGACAGAGGCCAAATTGGAGGATGTCACTCTTATGTGACAGTCAGATGGACCTACTGTCTTTCTGTCACAGTAACTAGAGAGTAGAACGGGCTCCTCAAGGGACATAGAGTCTTTGGAGGAGACACACACATCCAGGACCCCCCTTTCACTCGTTGGGGTGTAAGAAGGAGGAAGAAGAGGCCAAATTTTTTTGTGCACACAACCTTTGGCAATTAACCCCACTCAGTCTGGAAACCTGGACCTCTGGCCATCATCCAGGACCCAGTACCTCAGTCTTCCTCTACAGAACGAAGTTAGAGGTGAGACAATGAGCTGCTGAAGAAGGGGGAAATGTTGTTATTCTACATGTCAGTTATCTAGTGAGTTTCAATTAAGAACTAGGCAGTTTCTATAAATAAACAAGATAAGCTGTGTCATCAGCTGGTACTATGGGAACCAGGAAATGCATGTGGGTTGCTTGTTTGTTTATTTATTTATTAAACTAGAGCTTTGAAGAAAAGCATACAGCCCAGGAGCCACCAGGATTTATTGACTTTAACAAGCCGTCCAGGCTTCCCTGGGGCATTGGGGTTTGAGTCTGCACTGTGGAATGGCGGGCCTTGTCTTTATCAAAGGCATCTGAGAGCCCCTGGGAAAGGATTTTTTGGCTTGGGGAGCCTTCCCAGAGCCTTTGCCATTATTCCCTAAAGATAATGTTGCCTCCCTATCAGGCAAACCCTGCTTCTTAGAGCCATTGCTATATTCATATCTTCTCTTTCCTTATTTCTTTATGTTTTTCTTTTTATCCCAAGAGGCCTATTTTTATGACTAGTTTCATTAAGGTAATGATATTTTTTCATTAAGATAATGATATTTTTTGAAGCTTTTGCCATAATACTGAAGTCTTCGGACAGTCTGTGTAGATGCCCTGAAGTGTCTATGGACGTACATACTCATTTACCATTCTTCAGGTAGGCAAACATAAATATAGCACCACATAGGCGTGTCTTAACTCAGGGAGACTTAGATGAGAGTCATGCTGCAGCTTACTAGCAAAGACAGAGGAAGACAATGGTGGCAGGGAGTCAGCTGGCTGTCGGGTGAATTCTCAAGGAAGAAGGGCGGCCTCCCAACTGGCAGTGTCCACAAGGGCACAGTGAATTTGACATTGTAACCTAAGGAGGTCTAATCTAGGAAGTTGTGGTTGGCCAAAGATTCTAATTGGCACTAATATTAAAATGCAAGTATTCGGTTAATCCATTCATCTGATAAGAACAGGAACCCAGGTAGGTACTGGAAACTTAGACAACAAATCAAGACAATGGACAGAAGGGCTGCAGTGTTGGGCTAGATTACAGAGCTTCTACCTAGCAGGTCAGGTTTATTTCTGATCTCCAGGTGTACCTTTGTGTGCATGAAGAGAGAAAGGCAAAAAGCCAGATGTTACATACTGGGTTTGTGCAGTCGAGGGTCAAAGGCAGCAGGTTTCCTCTTGGGGAACCCCCGTAAATCCAGAGGTATTCCAGTGTACAAAACTGGTGACAGGACAGCTTATTTTGATTAGCTGGTATGGAAAATACATTAATGTATGGACAGCCTGATTCAGGGCTAGCTCAGAAGCTAGATGAGGTGGAGTGTGAAGGAAGAGACTTTAGAGATTAGAAATAAGCCTGTGTAAGGAAAGTGAAGGCACATAGGTATGCACATGCACATGTAAGCAGTATATACATATTTGTGGACTCATAACCACATATTATAGTCATGCAGTTTAACCCATGGCTGGTTTATGTCCTTATAGCCAGAGGCTGAAAGGGTCAATGAGAAGTTGCAAATAAATTTTTGTTATTCTTAAAAGATCCTTTTTATTGCATCCAAAGTGATAGACCATGTTACAATGGTCAACAGGCATAATCATGCATGAAGCCCACTTGTGTCTTGTGCAAAATATTGCCCAGAGACATGTGGACCTATAGTGTAATAATGAAATGCAGTTTGAACGAAAGGTTGAAGAAATGTACAAGTTTGTAGTTAGCAGGAGAGAGGATCACTGATTTAGAAAGCAGGATAAGTGCCTGTTACTAAGTAAGGCTCTATAAATATTTATTGAATGAATTATGCTCTGTTCATCCAGGTGGTATTACAATCATGAAAAGTTATCTTGGAGGCGAAAAAGTCTTCTCCTGAAGCCTTATGCAACTGAAGCTTTTTAACCAAGTGAACTGTGTGAGGAGCTGTTACCAATCAGAAAGTGACCTGGGTGACACATTTTTCCCCACTAGAGTTTGCTGTTGAATACAACTGTGAACAAATAGTTAAGTCTTCATGAAAAAGAATTCAGAAAGATGGAAAAAATGTAGAAGGGTACTTATCACTGTTACTGTCACTGTTGTGCAGTTCTGCTTGTAACTTCTAGTTCTCACAAAGTTTACCGAAGAATTAACCCTAGGCACGAGTGTCTTGAAGCCATTGTGCTCTACCTATTGCAACTGGGAGGCCCTTGGCAAACAGCTGATGATTCAGGGTCTGGGCCAAGGCCAAAGGCTATTAGCTCTGAAAGTAAATGAAAGCTGTTACCTGTGTTTCCCAGATCACAGCACACCAACATTTGTATTTTTGGCTGTTTCCAGGCTGGTGGTTACTCTGGTTATGGTAAATAAATTAAGGGTTGTATAGTTTCAACATAAATTGACAGGGGTTGAATAATGGGTGAAGAAGTGCCCATAACTTATCTTTTCAAGTATCTTATAGACTGCTATATTGGTTAAGGAAATGTACCTAATTCAGTAATTTTTGTAATTTTAGTTCAAATTGTTTTTCAGTTCTTCTCTCAAAAGATATCCTACTCCTAAATGTTATAGTCTTTATTGTTTTGTGGGATGTGTTTCTAGGAGCTATAGATTTGGTATTTTTACCTGTATGTTTAAAATATTTTTAAAATTTTTCACCTAACCCAGATAATAATAACTCAATTTTTTGCACACTTATCATATGCTAGGCACTTATTTATAATATCTATAATCTCCTATCTACCCTATAATATAGATCTTATTTTGATGCAAGGAAACACAACTTGTATTTGACAGAGCCAGGGCTCAAATCCAAGTCTGGCTCCCAATCTATACTCTCATCTAATCCAAACAGTGCTACTTCTATAAATTGGCTGGAACTAAGTTGAACTGTATATAGTATAAACCCAAAATAACCATAAACAAACAATATTTACTTCTCTCTTATGTGAAAGAAATGCAGAGGAAGGCAGCTGTCAGACTTTCTCCCTGCTCTATCATCCTAGCCTATGCTTTCTCTCTCCAAGATTATGTCATGGCCCAAGAAGGCTGCTGAGGCTTCCACTCTCAAACCTGCATATCAGATGGCAGGCAAGAATTAGAAGGGGTGGCAGAAATGGTGTCTCAGGTGTTTATCTCCATTTTAAAGAGCTTTTCTGGGAGTCCTGTTGATCAGTTTCCATTTACTTATGACTTATTCATGTTTATAACTCCAACACTTGGAATAGTTTCTGGCACAACGAAGGAACAGACGGATGGAAATGAGTGAATAGGAGACCTAAACTTATATTGAGCCCAAGGCACACCTAACCTCAGATTTGTTGACTTTTTATTTACCTTTATTTGTCTTTTAATCTGCCAGATAAGCTCCCCCCTTCATCTCTCCCTTTTTCTCTTTTGATCCTGTCTACCCACCCCTTCTCAGCACATAGAAACATCATCTGGATCTTTCCAACTTGTAGGTTAAGTTTTGGCTGACTTGGAACTCTCTTGAGAAGCTTTCTTTGTCCTGAAAAATATAATTTGACTAGACATCCCTTTGAAGCTAATAGCATCCTCCACTCACTCCTACCACAGCAGTTTCCACACTGTGCTAATTATGTTGTGATGAGCTGCTTAAGGTATGCACTTTGATTTGTTCACTGTTATATAATCAACACTTGGAATCAAGTCTGAATACAATTAGTATACAATAAATATTTACTGAAAGGATGAGGAATATTCAGATGAGGTTCTGGATGATGAAAAACCTGTCCAAAGTCACAGAACTTGATATGGACCCAAGTGTCTACCTCTGAAGCCTACCTTCCATCGAAAGAGGAGGACAAAGATACAGCTGCAAGAGCAAAAGAACAAAACAACTTACTTCACAAATTTATTTGAAACCAACTGTCTTTCCTTCTGTTCCTATAGTCACTTTTAAGTTTGTTCATAGAGATAGTGACTGACTCAGAGAAAATTTTCAGAAGCCAAGATTAAACTAAGGGGAGAATCCTATATCAGTCATTGAAAAAGTGGTAATACTTGCTAGACCATGCCTACAAAAGAATTTGTAATTATTTAAGAATTTTCTATAAAAATCACCTTTTATTTACCTTTTTTCCCCTCTGCTGAGGACTCATGTACATGGGTCGTATCCAAGACAAAGGTCCTTCTGTTTGGGACAGACAGGAGTTTTCAGCAGTGTTTATGTGACCATGGGGTCCCAGAGCAGAAGATGGTACAGCAATCTCCTCCCCAAACCTGTCATCTTGCTTCTTCAGCCATAGGGAATTTACAAAGTTGTAAAGCCTTCAGTGACATGGCTGCTGTAGGGCTGAGAAAGGCATTGTTCCAGGTGCATCCCTGAAGTGTTTACAGAGGGTGACAGGGCTGCCTGGTGTGGTGTGTGGCTTCTTAACCAACATGGCATGCCCTATGGGGATGTGTGGCCTCCGGCCAGGAGTGGAAAACTGAGGATAATTATGGCAAACAACTGTATTAAAGACTTGCTGAGAAGAAGTTGTAAATTTGTAAATTTTTTATTTTGGTGATTAATTTAAAACATAAAAGTGACTTTAAAAAATTTTAAAAACAAGCTCTGTCATTAAGAAAAATCCTAAGTTCAAAGGAATTTTTAAGATAAAATACAAGTCTTGAAATAAATGACGCTTTGGACGATGAGTACGCAGACTCACTAGAAGAAGACTGATCATGCTCCTGTAATGCTAGGGTGGAAGTGATGTGATGGAAAGAGAAGAGGCTTTAGATCAAGCAGACCTGGGTTCAAATCCTGGCTCCATCAGTATTTGTGTGACTTTGAACTCTTGGAAGCTTTCTCATCCGTAAAATAGCAATAATAGCATCGGTCTTGAAGCTGTTATTGTAATTAGTGACAATGTATGTAAAGTGCATAGCACGTGTTTAATCAGCAGTGGTTTGTATTGATGTTCGGATTACTAAGCTGCTGCACGCAATAGAAGCAGAGTTGGAAATTGTGAGTGAGCCTGTTGCAAAATGGTCATAACCTGAGGGTTCTGTGGTTTCTGGTGGACACACTGGCACCCCATCAGAAGCACCCTACTCTTTGATCCCCCCAGCCCTGGGCAGAGGCAGCACAGGATACACCACTGAAGTTACTTTTTCCTTCTGGTTTACTTATACCTCACAACCATAAAAATGTTTTCTTGGCTTAAATATAATGAATATTTTGAATGTCTACTTCCATTTGGATGCCAAATTACAGGGAGAGATAGCCTGCCCTCTGAGAGCTAACACACCGTGCTGAGAACATGGACACACTGTTAATGGGAGATATGGTGAATGATGGAGCACAGGGAAGCCAAGTCCGTAAATGACATAAAGAGGACATTGGAATGGAACTCGACCATGTTATTTCTCTTTCCATCTCATTCAAGATAGTCTTAACTCCTTTGGGTAGTGTGTAATGCTTCTGAGATCTGTTTCTGATCCATCCATCCCACACTCACCTTCAACGCACCCTTATCTCCAGTCCAGAACTTGTCAGAGTTCTTACCACAGGCCCATTTTGTGCTGCCTCCATGCCTTTGCAGATGCTGGTGTCTGCAAGGAATGTCCTTGTTTCACTTTCCTTGTTAGGTCCATGATATCCTTTCTTCAAATCCTGACACAAGCTTCAAATATTTTTAGAAATGTTGCCCAGTCCTTGCAGTGTGGACTAGAAACCCTTCATTCCTAAGGCCCGGAGATGGTGTACTTATCATAGCACTTATCACCAACATTGTGAACATTTTTTTGCACTGGAAGGTATGTTCCCTGTGATAATTAATGCAGACTGACTGCTGTGCAAATCTCAATAGCTTAATGCAATCAGGTTTGTTTTGATCTCCCTTCACAGTCTGGGTCTGTGTGGTGAGTGGAGAGTGGTGGAGAAGGGAGAGTCTGCTCCATATGGATTTTCAAGGTCCCCAGATGCAGATCTTTCCTTCTAAATGGCTCCGGCCATCCCTAGGGGCTCAGAGTCACCCACTGATTCACTGTATCTTTCCAGCAGACAAGGGAAGACAGAGATCATGGAGGATCTCCAGGGAGGTGTTTAGGGGGCTAGGCCTACAAAGGAGTACATCACTTCTTCTGACATTCCATTGGCCAAAACTTTGCCAGGTATCCTTAACTAACTGAAAGGGAAGCTGGGAAATGTAGTCAAGCTTTGTGTTCAGTGGGGGAAGAAACAGGGTTTGGTGAATATTTACCATAATATTTGCAGGCATGTTGTTTATATCTATAACAGTTTATAGCATAGATGTAATAATTCATCGAAACAAGCTTAATAATCTAACAAAGAATTAGTAAATAAGAGTATATGGTGAGTAAAATATCAGAAGGTCTGGTGCTGCATTAACTTTTGGGAACAAGGCAATGCTAACAAAATGTGTGAAGTTTAGTATTTGAAGAAAACAACCAAGGGGAAGAAAATTCCCCTGCCTTGGCACACAGAGTCTCCCTGACTGGTGACGTTTTCCTCAGGATCTGGGCACCAAGGACCCTTCCATCCTCACTCCCAGACACTTTCCCCTTGCTTCAGCTTCCTTGCCATTTCTTGACACACCAAACCTTATCCCACCTCAGGGTCTTCACCCTTCTTGTTTCCCTGGTCTGAAATGTCCCCCACCACTGCCCAATAACCACATGTTTGTCCCTCACCTCGCCTAGACCTTACCTCACATATCATCTTATTGAGCCCTTCTCCAGCTACCAGACTTCCCGTTTTCTCCCTGCAGTATTTTTCATCACTATGTGTATTAAGATCAGGTATATTATACATTAATTCACTCATTTGTTTTTATCTCCCCCCCACCCTACTCCCATACACACCTGACCCATGAGGTCAGGGGATTTTGTCTATTTTTTTTTCCTATCATCAGCACCTAGAACAGTGTCTGGTACATTGTAGATGCTGAAATATTTTTAAATGGAATCCTATCATTTGTTTTTTATAGTGCATTTTGTCTTCTTGGCATGAAAGTGACAGACATTAATTTAATAATTGGATATTAAAATATTGTCAAAAATGTTTGACAATTAGATGAAATGGAAGGGGAGAAAGAAGATAATTATTAGTAAATGGTGGTGGTGGCTTGACTTATAGACAGAGATGAAAGGCTGTTTCTCAGAAATGACACACCTGAAACCATTAGGAAATTTTTTTGAAACTGTTTCAGTGTTTCTTCCAAGAATGTTGATTCCGATGTCATCTAAACAGTCAATGAATTGCAGCTTAAAGAAATCAACTGCAGAGCTAAGTACACCTATAATAGTACCTCCACCACTTAATGTGGTCTTACCAGACTGGTCACTCAGTAAAGGCGGCATTTTGATCACAGCAGTTCTCCACAGAAATTATATCTGGGGAGCTGGTCTCTTTTCTATTTGATTATTTGAGAATATATTTGGGATGCAGAGAACATTTTTCAAAACCTATCTTTAAAACTCAGCAGCTTAAAGAAATAATAGCACTGTGGGATAGAAATTGCCAAAAGAATACATTTAGGAACTTCTTTGATAAAGTCAGCCTTGCATGTTGGTCTCATGCCATATGACAGAAATACAGACCCGAAAGGACCTGCAGGTGAGGAAAATGGGGTGTGGAGACAAGGGCTCCGATGTTTGCTGAGTGAACTCTTTCTTGGGCACTTGCAAACATATCGCAACATACGGGTGTTGCTGCCCTTGTCTGGCACCCATATTTGGACTGATTACCTTGCCTGCCATCACCTGGCAGGGGCGGGAAAGAGCAAGGCCCACTGTGACTCAGGGTACCTGTTATTTTTGTTTTGCTTTCTCAGGGGTAAAGAACATTACCCTTCAAAATTGCTGAACTGTGACATCATATATCCAGATGACATCTCAAGTCTTTTGACTCCTAGTTCAGGTCTCTGTACACTGGAGTTCATTTGTGTTTGTGTGTATAGGGACACAAAGTACATTTTATGCAATAAATTCTACTAATTAAACACCAGTGTATAGTCTATTCTCTCACACTTGTCTCAGCTTTGACTCTAAAGATTTTATTTACCATTAGTTTGTTTTTCATATTTATGCTCATCTTACTTCTATTTTTATATTACCCATGTCTGTATCTCTGTAATCATAGTGCTTTCCCCTTTATAGGAGATCAAGAGATGCATTAGCTTTCACCACTCTGTGAAAATATCTCAAGAGCTGAATGTTTCTATTTTTTCATGTTGATTACTTACCTACCAAGTGAGAATGGTGTCAGAATTTAGCAACACATTTGTATTTCCTCTCTAAGTGGTTTCATAAATTGCAAACAAGAACACGAGGTATTAGCATTAGCTAACACAGAGAGCCTAATACGTGCGAGTCAGAAGTTCCCTTTTTTAAAACACATACTAATTTTGTCCTCACAAATTCCTGTCAAGTAAACATTGTTATTATCCTATTTTACAGTTAAGGAGACTGAGGCACAGATACATTAGGCAAATTGGTCAAGGTTACACAGTTGGTAAATGACAGGACCAGAATTCCAATCCAGGCAACCTTGCTCTAGAGTCTAACCTCCTCACCATTCACCATTGCTGCATCTCAGGATGCATGTCAGGCTTTGTACAACATTCTGGAGAATCTATATCATGCCCTCTCCTTTCCTATAGAAGCCTACTTTATATGCTTCTATAGAAACCATAGTCATGTGCAATACAGGCCAGCTTGTCTCCTTTGATTTCAGAAATGTAGTAGAAATAGCTTGTGTAGCTGAGGGAGAGGGCACTTGGAACATGGGGTGTTACAGGACTTATTTCTGGGAGATAATATGAGGAGAAGAGAAGAGCCAGGCCTGGGTTCACCTCCCACTTAGTCACTAGCTAGTTGCATGAACTTGGACATGCTATTTAACTTCCGTAAACCTCAGTGTCTGCTTCTGTTGGTTGAGAAAAATAATGCCCAACTCTCAATGTTCAGTAAGACCTCCTTTAGAGGCAATATATCTGAAGTGACTCCATTAAAATAGTCACATAATAAATGACTAAAATGGTGGCATTCTCATCAATTAATAAGATGGATTAATATATAACTCACATAATTGAGGCAAGGGTTAAAGAAGAGGCTGTGTAGATAGGAGAACACATAAGTTTTGCCCACCATAAAATGAAGCTTATATTCCATAGAGTAGCGTAGTGATTAACAGCTTAGACCTTTGGAGTTATGCAAATTTGGGTTTTGCTCTTATTTTGATCTCAGTTATGTACTTCTTGACAATCTGCCCTTAGGTAAACCTTTCTAAGCCTTGTTTCATCAAACAGGAATTGTGGATAATAATAATTACCTCAGAAAGTATTTAAATATAAATATATGCATATTATATATGTGTATCTTGTATGTATACACATGTACATATACATACTATATACACATATAAACATGCATTCAGTAGCATGTGGAACTAGCTCTTTGGTAGACGTATTCGTTTGGTACCACATTATTTTACTAATGATGAGAAAAGTTTCTAGATATTTGAACACTATACTAGTCAGAATCCTGTAAAAAAGCAGAAGCAATAGGAGATATACCTGTCTATCTAGGTAGATAGAGTGATATATAGAGACAGGTCAATTTTTATCTCTGAAGCCATAGAGGTAGATAATTATCTATCTATTATCTTTCTCTTTTTTGTCATAAGGAATTGGCTTGCATGATTACAGAGGCTGCAAGACTAAAATCTGCAGAGCCAATGTCCCAGTTTGAATCCAAAGGTCAGCAATTGCTATAAAACCAGGAAGAGGTGATGTCCCAGTTCAAAGGCCATCAGACAGAAGATTTCTCTCTTCCTTGGGGGAGGGTCAGCTTTTTGTTGTATTCAGTCCTTCAACTAATGGATGAAGCTTACTCATGATAAGGGCAACCTGCTCTACTCAATCTATGAATTGAAATGTTAATCAAATTTGACACCCTCACAGAAATATATATAAACAGTTAAAATAGAGTCTGGCACATTGTAAAGCTCCATAAGTGTTATCTATCATCTTTATCATCATATTAAGTCAGCTATGATAACAAACATACCCAACATCTTGGTGATTAACAAAAACAATTCCTTTTCCTTTACTTATGTTATGTGTAGGCTGACAGTCACTATGGCTACTCTCTGGCTAAGGGTCTGCCTCCTTGTCCTCTCATCCTAGAACTCAAACTAAAGAAAGGTCTCTCTGAGACATGCCATTCTCATGTCAGAGGATAAAAGTAAGAGTACTGGCCAAACAGATCTGACCTACTCATATTCCATTGGCCAAAGCGTATACTATGGCCAAACCAAAAATCAAAGGGCAGGATATATAATATCCTAACAAAATGGTAATAGATGGGTAGTAATAATTGAAAACAATAATATAGTCTACTGAAATCATTGAATAACAGCATCTTCATGTTATCTTACGTAGGGTGTTTGTGGGGAAAGAGAAGTATGCAGGAAAGTAAGCAGGAAAGAAATACAAGGGCCAGAACAAATGTAGAAATTGATCCTAATTTCCTGGACATAATCCAAGCTTATAGGCCCACAGTTCACCACTTCCCATCTCTCCTGCCTGGTTTTCTGCTCTTGGTTTTTATGAGCCAATCCCCTGAACTTTAGGCATCAGTTTGAAAAAGCCTTTTACTACATGCCACAATATGTGGTAACTTGGATTTGAATTATAAATAGAAAAATAAAGAGTTTATATTACCTCTCTAATTGATGTCTTGACCTTCTGTTTTTAAAGCACTACAAACCTTTATCAATGTCTCCTATTAATTATAATTGTACTTGCTAACTTTGAGTCAGTTGTCATTTTTGTTATATGCCATGAATTTGTAATTAAACCATTTAAAACATATCACATTTGTAACAGTAGTGAGTAAATAATTTTCAAGCTTGGTTTTCTGTTTTTGATGGATTGGAGGAGGAGGCTTGGAATTGAAACTCTTTTTAAACAGGACTATGTCACAAATGTCACTGACAGCTAATATTTGGCATTAAATTATGATTATGTGAACATAACCATAGAATAAAAAGAATCATTTGAAAAATGTTAAGAATTACCTCTAGCACTTTTCTTCACTCAATGGGAGGGAGACTCTTAGGAAATAAAAGAGCCTTTGTTACTCTGACATAACTCTTCTTTGGGATTATAAAGCTAAATTCAGATTGTAAGTGAAGGAAACTTGGGACTTCAAAACAGGAGCCCTGTAGTTGTGGTTTGGTCAGTGGGGTATGAGATCTGGAAGCAAGACATTTTCAAGCCCTGATGAAGTAAGTAGGGGAAATAAGAGGGGTAGAATATACTGAAGTGAAGGATGCTGTCCTCATGTCAGCATGTGCTTCAAGACTACAATGGGAACTTGGGTCCAGGAGTGGGAGAACCTCGGGATCCAGATGTAGGCACTACAAAATGATTCAGGTATAAATGGGATATGGTGAAGATACTAAAAACATTGAATGGTACATATTAAAGGGTGCACTTTATGGTATATAAATTATATCCTAGTTTCAAATTTATCACTAAAAAAAAGAAGGAAAAGAAAGTGTGTATTGGGTCTTCCTCCAAAGTTAAAATCTTCCAATATAAAAAGTCAATTCTGACTTTGAATTTATATAAATTCACCCATTCACTAAAAGTAAACATTTCTATTTATATTATTTCCCTTTTGTAATAACTGCTTTTAACAGGAACACTTTTAATATTGTACATTTAGTAGACCTATTCTTCCAGATGGGATGGAAAGAATTTTAAAACAGGTTTTTGCTTATTAAAATGCTGTAACTTAAAAAAGACAGAATAAATGTCTGTCTTTTTTAAGACATTTAAGGGGCAATTGTATAATGTGTCATCCAAATCAGTTCTTTATGGGCAGTGAAAGCACACATGGAAATGCTGGGTCACCAGTCATGCAGCAGGACAGTCCCAGACAAACAGGATATAGAGGGATGGAGAGAACTGGAGAGGTAGCAAATAAATACCACCCTTTATTCCTGCCCTATTCATTGATCTATTTATTCAACAAGTGTTTGCTATCCTCTGGTGTCTCCCTACTTGAGAAGTGCAGATGAATAAGGTGCGTACCTGCCTTCCAAGTCATCCTGTTAATAGACTTTGAAAAGAATTTAATTTGTTTCAGACAACCAGACTTTGCTCTCAAGCCCAAGGCATCCATCTCTGATCTAACCTTGGATCAGGGAAGGGAGGGAAAAAGAGGAGAGGGTGAGGTTCCCTGGAATACGTGATGCCTGAGGTGATTTTCAAAAGGGAAAAGAAGGTAAAGTGTGGGAGAAAGTATACTAAGGAAAAGGTACTTTCTGGTAATAAAGAGGAAGTATGATCTTTCACAAAGGTGGATTTGTTGGCTAGGAAATAGGGAGAAGGTGATGTTGTCACTTGATCTCTTCGGACTGAATTTTAACTGACTGGCTCAGGAAACACACCAAATTTTTGAGTAAAATTCATGGCTTTGTATATTCTCAGTCTTCTGGTTTAATACCTGAATGAAGGGATCTGAACTGAACCTCCTAGGCAAAATAATGCCTCCTTAGAAGTGACTGCTTTTAGAAAGAAATTTGTAGAGAAATTGATACTAAGGACTGATAATCTGATATTGACATCTGAATGAATGGCTATAGAAGCAGGGAGATGGCTTGATGGGAAGTGGCCCTCTAAGTCCATGTTATCATACTGCATGTGTTTCCATTTGTGGTCCCCAACCTGATCCTTATTTAAATTAGAGGAAGTGTAGAGGAAAGAAGTTAACAACACCACCTCCAAAAAAGGGGGAGGTGAAATGTTTGTCTCAGTGAGATTGTATCTCTTTCTCTTTAAACCTGACTCAATATGTCTTATACTTCTTTTTTTTTAAGATTTTTATTTATTTATTTTAGAGAGGGAAGGGAGGAAGAGAGAGAGAGAAACATCAATGTATGGTTGCTAGGGGCCGTGGCCTGCAACCCAGGCATGTGCCCTGGCTGGGAATCGAACCTGTGATGCTTTGGTTCGCAGCCTGGGCTCAATCCACTGAGCTACGCCAGCCAGGGCGTCTTATACTTCTTTATTTAAGCAAACTTGAGGTGAGAAATCTCTGATTTATATTAAGTGAGATATAGATATATGTGTTATCATACACATATATAAAACATATATAACATATATTTTATATATATATATAATATTTATATTGAACACCTTCAATGATCAAGGGCTATATTCAGTGTTGCCAAATGGTTTCTGGATGTAGAAACTTAAACAGATCTCTTTCTACGTGTGTATGTGTATATATGTTACATATAGTCACTCCCCCCACATTCCCATTATAATTCTACCTTTTCCTCTCCTCTTCTCTCCTCTCCTCTTCTTCCTTCCCTTTCTCTCTCTCTCTCATACACACACACACACACACACACAAATGTACTAAATTATGAGCATCTTGCAGGGAAGGATCATGTCTTATTCACTGCTATATCCCAAGCTTCTATCTCAGGTCTTGGCTCACAATAAATACTGAATTTATTAAGTGGTGATACATTTCCACTTAAAAGCACATATAATAGAAAATAACATTTTTATGGAACTCTATAGTTTTAAGGCACAGTTACAAATATATCTATAATCCCAAGTGAGGTGGCTATTAGTTTTATTTTAATTTTATGTGAGAAGAAACTGAGGTTCCAAGGATGAAGGGCATCCACTTAACATATGCAGGTTAAGTCAAAGGTGGAACCCAGAAACCCCTGGCTTTGAATCTGACCCCCTCTCTAAATTATATTGCTACATTTGTGAATGTAACTTATTCTCCTCCATTCTACAAAGTACATGCTACTGATGTTCTAAGAGGAAAAAAAAATATTCATTGTTATTCAACAGCCCTCAAGCCAGAAAACTGTCTCATAACATCTGGAGAATATGTAGGAAAAAAAATCCTCCCTTACAAGGACATAATCACAAATAAGCATTATGTGTTGATATTGTTTTCTGTACACAGATCATCTAAGTGGCCCTACCTGTAGTAAGTTGAGTGGGGAGCATATAGGGTAGTGAAGTCTTAAAACTTTATTTTATGACTCATCTGTAGACCCTGTGAATGTTGCAGACTAACTTTAATTAATCATCACTGCTTGGATTGATTTAGATCCTTCCACTCCCACATTAAACTGTAATGTATTCTTTATAAAAATGTACAACTTGAAGTTAATTTGAGTCTTTCATGCCAAAGAGTTTATTTATAGTATGTGGTGAAACATTTTATGGCCCCAATTTCAATTAAATCATAAATTCAGGAAGTAAGAAAAAGAAACAGAGCTACTCAGTCACCTTGGCCTTGTCAGAGGGATAAGGTCTGCATCTGTGGTAGATTTCCCATTGCTTGGGTCAATGTGTATATTTATAGATTTCCTCATAGTCAATGCTGCTGATGAAAATGGCTTTTATGTGAAAAAACATAAAATTGAAGGGCTGGTGTGGGAGGTAGATGTTGCCTTCTTACAGCATGTTCCATCATATTTTCTTTAGACCTCAACAAGAACAGCTCTCTGCCTTCCTGTCTCAAATCATAGTATCTGTATCCTGGGTCAGGTTGGTCTGCTCATCATCATCACATTACTTCCGTATTAGTACTTTATAGAGGTCTGAGACCAAACCTCTGGAAGTTGTCTGGATACAACACATGCAAAATATGATGATACGGATGCTGAAAATAGCATGGACTATCACACACTCTATGTTTACACAGAGAAAATGGGGTATCAGGGTGCTCAGTGAACTAATGAAATTGTAAACGTCAAATCCAGGATCTTGGGAGTTAAGAAGGATGCTGTGGAGTATAGAATGTGATCTTATCCAAAGATAGGGCCAGCCTTTGCTTTCAGCTCCCGGGAATTAATCTCAATACCCTTGAAATTTTTATGTCTGATAGGAATGTCTTTGTTTGCCTGGGGCTTTGGCCACTAGACAGTCTAACAATGTGATTTATGATGAGTGTTTTGGGCCATGTGGTTTCAGTTCTACTTTTGGAAGGGCTGGAGAATAAAGGTCATCATGTGGGTAGTGTGTGATAGAGCCCTGATGGAAACTCTGAGCAATAAGGCTCAAATGAGCCTCCCTGATTGGCAATAATGTGTGCATATTGTCACATCAATGCCAGGAGAGTAATGCTCTCTCAACAACAAAAGCTTCATGTTTGGTGCCTTTTCTGGACTCTGCTTGATGGACTTCTTTCCTTGACTGATATTAATCTCTATATTTTCCATGTAATAAATCAAATTAATGAATATAATGGCTTTCAGTGAGCTTTATAAATCCTTCCCATGGATTATCTAAACTGAGGATTGCTTTGGGAACCTTTGAAAGTTCCAATTGCTGTCAGGAGGGAGGATGGTCTTAAGTGGATTATGTGCCCTTCCAAAACTTCATAGTCAGCCTAATACTTCACAGATGCATTGTTGAAAACCAGTGTCCAGAAGAGAGTTCCAAGGGCCAGAAAAGGAGCGAGAGACAGTGATATGCTAATTTAGGTGATTTCACATTTATTCGTCCTTGGATCTGTGATATCCGTGTGTATTTGTATGTGTTTCTTGCTTCACCCATTCACAACAGCACTGTTGTTCTATCAGCCTTTTGGCTGCTCTAGTAATGGGCATATTTAGAAATCTAGAAAAGAACAAGAGATGTTGCATCTAGAAGTTTATTGGTATTATGATATTATAGTACATTCCTAAAACAAGCTGAAAAGAAGTGTTGGAAGGCATTACAGGAGATCCAACAGAGGATAAGGAGGAGATTAGAGCCCATTCCTTAGGTCCAGGACCCAGGGACAGACACTTCAAAGAGAGCAGGTCTTGCAAATCAAGACAAAACCCATCCTGAAGATGTAAGAATTGATTGAAGCTACCCACAAATTGACTTGATATTGTGTCAGTTAGAATTAAATTTGCCTGTGAGTGACAGAAATCCTGAAATAAAAGAAGTTTCTATCTTATGTAAATGAAATCTAGAAATAAGCAGCCAAATCAAGGATGACAGCAACATGATGATCAGGCAACCAGGATCCTTCTATCTTATCGTTCAACCAGTCTCAACAAAAGAAACCCATCTCCTGTCCACGATGGTGATTCAAGATTCAACAATCATGTCTATGTTGCATTCTGCATGAGGGAGGAAGAATGGAAGAAGGAAGGAGTGAAGAAGCTCCTCATCCCTTCCCCCCATTTAGGAATAGTTCTTATACAGAACAAATCTACTTAAATTGGATTGTTCAGAAAAAAAAAAGCAATAAAAAAGGAAAAAGAATTGTATTGTTCAGAACTAAGTCAAATAGCCATACTTAGCTGCTAAGGAGCCTGGGAACTGTGATTATTATTTTAGAAGGTTATGTGCACTTTACTGTATTAAAAATGGGGGATCCTCTAAGGAAGAAGGAATAAATGTCTATTGGAGAATAATTAGCAGCCTCTGCTACAACGCTGGGTCAGTGGACAACCACATGAAATTTTAACTGGGACCAGCCTGTTGTGTAGACCATGTGATTGCTCTCATGAGAAGAGTGTTTCACGGGCAGGGAACCAGGCTGGCTGCTGCTCTTGGTTCCTTTCTGTGACTCTTTATAGCAGTTTTGTCTGCAGTCATTCCATCGCAGCCTACTGCATGCCATTGCTTCGTGTTCCATGCAATGGAGCTCAGCAAGCTGCAGTACTCTGAAACATTTCTTTTGTACACTTTCTTGCTATTATGTTAAATTATGGTTTTTTTAAATTATTATTAAAGTGCCCACCCGGTAAAAGGACTAGGACATATACTTGAGTCAGTCAAAACTGATTTTGAATATCTTCTTTAGCCTTTACTAGCTGCATGACCCTGGAAAATATTCTTTGTCCTTCTGGCCCTCAGTTTTATTACATGTGAAATGAAGACAATATATCTACATTCAGAATAGCTGCTGAGATTAAAGATAGAGACAATACCTGACTCAGAGTTTGCGCTCAATAAATAATGATTACTATAAACAAAATGGTTAGCTTGGACTGATCTTGATGTGGTAAACATAAACATAGATTCATGGGCAGACAATTGGTATAATTCAAGTGCATATTATGCTTCAGATATTTTAAGTACATTCTATCCAATTTCAAAAATAATCTTTGAGGGGGTTAATCTTATTTCCACTTAACAGATGAAGATACCAAGAGTCTAATAAATTTTCAAGTTTTTTTAAGTTCACCTTATTACTACTAGAACTGAGATTTGAACCCAGGTCTGTGTGATTCTGTTACACTTTAGATTGTTTAAATTCAACTATACTATTTCATGATTAAGGAAATGGGTCACGGCAAGGTCAAGAGACTTTTCCATGATCCCCAATACAATTTGTAGCAGGATTTTAAATCTCTGGCATCTAGCCCAGAGTTCTTCTGTCTGCTCCCTGCTATCCCCTATTTAACATTTCCTTTCCATTACCTTCAGTTACATTTTTAGTATGAAAAGGTTTTTTTTTCTGTTTTTCTGTACTTTCAATGTTTTGTATTGTTTTACTGATTCACATTTTTTATGCAGCGATTGACCTTTTTACGAAGCTTTATGGTGATTTTTGTTCTCCTTCTTGGTTGGAGCTCTAACAATGCCTTTGCAGAGAATTGAACAGATGTTGGATCTGTTTCCAAACACTTTAGGAGGATTGGACTGGTTACACACATGGGAGAGTTTCTTTGCTACTGACAGATGAATTGGGACTGAATGTATCATGATCCCAGCCCATTGATGTGTGCCATATGGAACGACAGCCCCCGCTTTGTAGGACAGCATTCTCTCCCCACAGAGCTTGTATGCTGGAGTGAGATTTGTTCAGAGTGTCTGTGTGGTCTCCTTGCTTGTCTTGCGCATGGTAAAAATTGACCTGAGGTAACAAGTTTGGGTTTTTTTATTGTTGTTGTTATCAAGTCATGAATAAATTAGTTTTGCTTTCTACTCTGAGGCCCAGATCAATATTCTGCTGGATGTTGATTGTTTTAGTGAATGGAAATGAACTGGCAAAATGCCATCTGGTTGGTTTGAGCACTGGCAAATGAAACATTTGCCTGGGAGGACTAAAAGGCCCCTGATGGAAATTAGAAGTAGTATTTGCATAGTCTGTGGGTGTTTACAAGCTTTCAACTTACATCTAATTCTCAGAGCTACCCTATAAAGAAAACAAAGTAGGTTCTGTCATCATTTTACAGGTGAGAATAAAGAAGATAGAGAGATTGTCACTTGCCCCAGGTCACATAATGAAGTGACAAAACCCTGAGCCACACCCAGATCTTCTGTCTCCAAGCTCTTCTACTCTGTTTCCAAACCTGGGCTTTTACTCTGAATATTCCTTTTCTTTTCGGTTTAGTATTTTTTGCTTAAGAAATAACATGCAGTGGCCCATGAACTTTATTTTCTGCTCTGTTCACTAGTAAAACATTCAAGATAACTGAAAATTTCAACTCTTGGCTCAGAGGAGGTTGAGGATTATTTGTGCCATCAGTTTTGTCCCCACACAGAACTCCCAAGTTGACTCCCCAACCTTCAAATAAATGTATGGAGTCAAAACACGTTTCTGTCCTACTGAGGCTTTTGCCATTTTTTATAGAAACTGAGTCACCCTGGATCATAGTTTGAATACTCCTTCTTTTTCCATTTTTTAAATAAGATATGAGATAAGATACAGTGGGATGGGAGGGAATAGAATGGGTTACTTCTCCCGGCAAATCTCTCGATAATGGGTACAATACACAGGGCAGAACAGGGTCTTCCTATATGAAATTTACCTGGCCAGCATTTTGGTTTTTCTGGGGATTAAGTTTTCAATCATGCATTCTTTTTCTAATCTATATGTCACAAACAGAAATTCAATTAAGACAAACAGAAATTTAGAAAGGCACTGACACTTTAGATACGTTTCTACATCATGGAGGCTGCTTGTATAAGAAATCAGGATAGGGAAATCATTGTATTTTTTCAAAACTCCATTCCTTAAGGGGATAGGTGATTTACTACAGACCGGCAACAAGGAAGAAGAAAGTGATACTCAGTCAGCTGGAACCCAGAGCTATCTGGCAGTACCAAGAGAAGTGCAGGGGCGTGTTTCTGCCTCTTAACTTCGTGCCGGCAAACAACCCTGTAGTAACGGAACAATTGTGATGAAGCAAAAGGTCGATGCCTTTGATTAACAAACATTCCCCTTGTGCCAAGTACAAAAATAAGATCTAAGCTCTGACCTTGGACTAGAGAGGGAAGCAAATAAACAAATACTGTATTATAAAACAAAACAGCAAGTCCTCTTGGAGAGAAAAAAAAACATGGTAAAGAGGGCAGGACCTATTAAATGGTGAGTGGGGGCCAGGTTTATTGTACACACTTTATTTGATTAGGTTACACTAACGACCCTGTGAGACAGATTACTAGCAATCACAGGTGAGAAACTAAGGATCAGAGAGGTTAAACATCTTGGCAGAGTTTGCACAGTTAGCAAGTGACACAGCTCCTTTGGGAAAGTGATCTGTGGTAGACTCTTCTCAATTCTCTAAGCAAATAAATATTTATGAATGTCTAATTTTCTCTAGATACTGTATGAAATGTGAAGATTAGTGATCCATAGTCCTTGTCCTTAAAGAGTTGACCATAAGGAGACTTTGACCTTGCCCTGTTGATTCCAGAGATTGCAAGGTAGAAGTGGAAGTTACCAAGAGACTCATTGCAATTTAATGTAAGTTAGAACTTTTTGAAAGGGCCTTCAGTTAGAATTAAAACTGCTCTTGATTTCCCCCTATATGTTTCAGGTCTGGATTTATATCAGCCTTGGTTTTTGAAAATCTAAGGTTGGAGTCTGTGATAACTCACTATTATTCTGCACTATCTGGCTAAGCACACTGACTCTTGATTAGACTACCTGGATTTATATCCAGGTTCTTCCATTTGCAAATTTCGTGACATTGGGTGAGTCACTTAATCTCTTAAGCTTTAGTTTCTTCATTTATAAAATGGGGCTAATGTTAATAACTATCTCATAGGGTAGTTAAAAAGTTTAAGTGGAATAATGCCAGTAGGAGGTAAGCCTGGTTCCTTATATTCAGTAAATACTCAAAACATGGTGATTATTATTTTTTTGGCATAACTATTAAAAAAACACATACCAAAGTTAAATTATATCTATTTTTATTAGAAATATTGTCATTGCTTCTTGCCTTGTAGTAGTTGTGTCATTCTGGATGCATTAATTCTATTGAGGAAGGAGATCTTCAGTGTGACTCTTGAGGCCAAGATTTTCAGTAAAGCCCAGATCCAGAAAACCTTTCATTATTCATAGGAAGGTGGTATGGGTCATAAAATAAATGAAAGTGTAAGAAACCTCCCAAATTGTGTCACTCTTTTGTCTCCTGGTAAACATCTCACTACTTGAGATGGTCGCAGTGGTTGGAATCTAGAAACAGATGGGGCTGTTTGTGTTACATAACAGACCATAGCATGTAGGTTCTTATATTGATATGATAGGAACTGTAGCTCATAAAGCATTTTTCTAAGTTGAAGAAAGGGTATTCCTGACTTAAACTGGCCTATGGAAAAATATAATCTCATGAGCTGGACTGGAGACCTCAATCACCTTGCTTCCATGACCCTAGAATACACCATGAAAACCAGCCCAGCATCTAAATTTTTTGTTTTGAGAACTCAAGGAGTCATGAGTATGAATGATAGGTTTTAATGCCAGTAGCAGTGTAGTGGTTTTGATTATTAGAAGGTGGAGAAAGTACTTCAGGAGATCAAGAATATCCTTATAAATATGTGAATACAAACTGTGTTGATATGAGGGGCTCCCAAGCAACCCAGAGTTTATTTATAAAGAATTGTGTGTCTATTCTTACATGTTTACACTTCAGCCACAAAGTACTCTCCATTTTCTGCAATATACATATTAAGACTTTTTTTCCCACTGCTCAAAACAATTTGAACTACTCAATTTTTATACCTTTTAGGGGTTTTTTTGTTTGTTTTACCTCTTCTACATTGGCAAAATGTTTCCCTTTGAGGGCTTTTTACATCCAAAGAAACAAAAAAAGAGAGAGAGAGAGAGAGAGAGAGAGATGAGATTGGGTGGATAGGGAGGGGTGAGCATAGAGGTCCTGTCCTTTTGGGTCAAAAACTGCTGAACATTCAGCACAGTGTGGGCAGATGCATCAGCATCAAATGGGCAAATGTGTTGCAGGAGTCTTCAAAAAAAATTCTCTGAAGCCAAATGCAGCTTCTCACAACAACGCCAGCTGATACACTGATACGGGTTCCTAGAACACTCACCTGGTAGGGAAAACCTGTACTATGTAGGGCCCACCCTCTAGAAGATAATTCTGTTTTTTTTTCTTTTGGGTTCCCCCTTGTACATGGCAGGAGAGTTTTAAAGGTAACATGGGAATATATGAGTTAGACTAGCAATATGATTGCCAGAAGATTTTGAAAGATGGAATAAAACATTAGTAAGCAGCATAAACACCTTGAAATGATGAAGGAATGTCCTGCATTTCTGGGAGAGTAAATATTGTAAACATGTCAGTTCTTTCCTAAGTGACACATAGGTTTAATGTAAACCCAAATGAGACATTTGTGTGGTTGTTTATTTGTTGTTTTTTCTGTTTCTTCATCTTTATAGTCGTCCAATAAGAGATAATGACAAAGGAATGGGAGATATGTGAGGGTTATTGAAAAAGCAGATTCAACAGTGATTGGTTATTGAATTAATGTGTACGCTAAAGGAGGCAATCCCGAGTAATGTGCAGGTTACTCTTAGGAGACCAGTTGATGTTGTGGCTCTCACGGTCACAGGCAAAATAGGAGAGAGGACAGATTTGAATAGGAAGGAAGTGAGACCACCTTTTGACATTTGAAATCAAACTTCCTACAAAATGTTTAAGGGAACATATTTTAGAAAGCTATAGCATACAAACATCTCAAGCAAAGAAGATAGGTGTAAACTAGATTTATTAGGCAACATCAGCACATAAAAGTCATAGCTGAAACAATAGGTATGGATGTAATTATTTGGGGAGAAGCTACAGACTAAGAGAAAAAGACTGAAGCCTTGGAGGAAGAGGATTTCAAGTAGAGCTGAGAAACAGCAGCCAGAAAGTTAGGGACTCAGCTGGAGAGAAATGGGACCATAAAATTAAGGCATTGAGAAGGAGGAAGAAGTCAACAAAGTCAAATAACTCAGAAAGGCCAAGTAAGATCATGTTCACTTTCATGCAAATTGGTACAACCTTGATGAAAGCATATTAATATCCATCACTTTTCATAAAGCACTTTGAAAATACAATTTTATTTCTAGGAATCTACCATGCAAATATACTTCCACAAGTATACAAAATATATACAAAACAGAGTTTATTGCAACTTTTTTTTGTTATAGCATAAACTCAGAACAACATAAATACCTATCAGTGTGTGACTATTAAGTACATTATAGCATATCTATGCAATAGAATATAATACAACTTTTACACACTGCGATCAGTATGTACTTGTGGGGAAGGCCTCTAATGCTATATATATATATATATATTTCAGAATTAAAAGTTTCAGAAAATAAGAGCCAACCAGATTATTCATTCAAATCAAAATATAGTAGGAGAAAATATATTTGTTTTTAAGAGACTACGAATAGCAGTTTATTACAAGTTAAGTAAGTAGGAACCTAGCTTTCTGGCTTCAAAGTTCAGAGCTGCTACTTACTAGCTAGAGAATATTGGAAAGCTTCTTAATTTTTCTGTGCTTCTTCTACTATATTTTGATTTGGATGAACACTCAGTTGGCCCTTGTTTTTCTAAACCTTTTAACTCTAAATAGTAGTCTTAATTCAGTAATTAAAATGTCCACTCTCATGCCAGAATTTCTACATCCTCCATACCTATAACCAAGAGAGAGAGGGAGAGAGGGAGAGGGAGGGAGGGAGGGAGGGAGAGAGGGAGGGAGGGAGGGAGGGAGAGAGAGAGAGATATCCTTTTGTTCTTTTGCATTTGGTGAATTTAGTGATTAGGAAGTCATTGGCAGACACCACCAGGTGGTTTCAGTGGAGTAGTGAGGGAGAGCCCAGTTGCAGCGGGAGAAGAATTAAGAGATGTGGAATGAATGGAACAAGTGTCAACAAACTTCTGGAGCCGCTACAGAGGGAAAAGTTACAACAAAGTAAAGAGGTGTATTTAAAGAGGTTGCTGAGGATGTGGGAAAGGATAGACGGGATTCTCAGCTCAGGCAGTGACTTAATTTTGGAATAGAAGCCACTGGCTTTCACACCAGTGGAGTCCTCACATAGGAAAAGTCAGCTGGAAGGTAAAAGTTCCTGCCTGATGCCTATTTGCTCCTCACAGGAGAAAGGAGATGATGTTAGGGACTCAGAGAGTGTTTGGAATGGTCTGAAGGAAAGTGGGAAAGGGGAGCTTCCTAGCATCACTCCCTAGGATCTCCGAGCAGCTTCAAGAGCAGGTCTGAGTTTGGAGATCATACGCTTATGCAAGCATGGGGTCTCTGTGGCTCTGAGATGTTCACCGGAGCCCCAGCAGTAGTGTTGCTGGGGTAGAGCATGACTGCGGGGCCAGGCTGCAGGCTGTCTCAGAGGAACCCCAACACCAAATGGGCTGAAGATGAGAACTGGCCCCCTCTTTTACTGCAGGACATCTCTGGTAGGCAGCACCTTATATCAAATAAAACAAAGAATGTTTTGTATAACTTCCTACTTGAAAAAAGCAACACCTCAATTTCCCTGTTTAAAAACATTAAAAAAAAACACTGACTAGCTCAACAAATCATAGCCACTATTAGTGGCTTTATGCATTAGCACCTAATTCATCAACAAGCAGATTCAAACAGTTGGATTTCTTTATTTAATACATGGAGCTCTCCCCACCCTATTCATTACACTGCCTTTTTCTCTCGCTCCTAATATCTACCTCTTAGGGTTTTACTCTATAGGATCTTGAGTTGGTCCCATTATGAATAATAAATATTTTCTGTTGAGTATCACAATTTATTTGATACTTTAGTATCAAATAAAGGTTACTTTTTTGAAAGCAGAATATTTGTACATTGTGGCACTCTATAAAACATGGTTACTAGAGAATTAGCAGAACATTCCTTTATAAGAGGATCTTTAAGGTCATATTGAAGAGTTCAAAGGTTTGTGAAACTTTGGAATATGTGGTAGTACTCAAGGTTTAGAGGGAGCAAAACCTGCAGAGAAAAATGACCCAGATGCAGAGCTTATATAAGTTGAGTATTTTGAGGCTCCAAGCCTGAATTATTGGAGAAGAAATCAAAGAAAACCCTAAATGCCTTTTTAATAAAAATTTATCTTTTATTAACTTTGCTTTAGCAAATATAATTTATTCATAGGAAATTATAATTACCTAAAAGTGAGGCATCATGGTACAATAGAGAGAAATGAAACAAAATAAAATGGAAGTCAATAAACTAGAGTCTTGCCCTCAAATTTCAATTTCTTAGATGCATTTTGTCTACTTGGACCTCTATATTAGACTCATAAGAACTGGCATTTATTCCAAATCCACTCACCTATGACACAAACACTCTTGAATACATATATCCTTTGCAATATTAACAAACTAAGCCGCTGGTAACCAAGGTAACAGAACCAGTCTGTTTTCTTCCTCTGTGAAGTGAAGAGTGGGAATAATCTATCTCTAGCATCCCTTTTAGTCCTAACATACATTTTTTCCTGTGGCCTCTAGTTCTCAGTGTGGTTGTAATGGGACGGGAGCCAGGGAGGATAACCGAAGTTGAAAAGCACAGTTTGGGCAGCACTGGGATCTTGTTCACAAACTAGTTCATAGTTTTACTGGCTGCGTTACGTTGTGTAAGTGTGTTCTGGGCCACATTGTCCTTTCTGAAAAAAGTGGCTAATGGTTCTTATTTTAAGGTATTGTTGTGAGGAAGAAATGGAATAGTGTATGTAAAGCACCAAGTACCATAACTATCATATGTTCGAAGCCCAATGAATGGCATATATTATTTATATTAATTAATAGTCATACAACTAGAAAGGTACTAAGATACATGTCATATTTGCTGTCACATGCAAATAATTTTAATGTGTGCTCACACCCTAATTGGGTAATAACATTTTAGCAAATCTAGTGGTTGGGGGCTTTTTTCTTTTTGTCTTCCAAATACTGTGATGCCTCAATAACAGTGGTTGCTGTGTTGAATTGATGTTTTCTATTTGTCTGTGTCACAGACTGGATGTGAATTGTCACCAGCAAGTCATCTAAGACAGTTGAATGATCAAGAGATGGGTCTTCAAGGAGAGAGAGTGTGATCGAATGGCTGCTTGGCATGTTGTAGGTGTTTAATAACGAGTTTTTAATGAAAGAATGCAGCAGTGAGTGAACAAATAGTCTTGGGAATTTCTCTTTACACAGGACAAAATTTTGACTTTCAAGTTTAATTTTTAAGACATATCTATGCCACTAGTCTACTGCATATGCCTGGGTGAGAATAACTGTAGTCTGGCATGACTAAAATCTGACTCATACTTATCTTTCTTGTTACATATTTCCTTGATTAAATTACAGCCAAAGATGTTTTATCACTTGTTCCATGAAATATTAGTTCAGTGATGATTATAGGTACAGTCCTGGAGAGGCATCATCACCATTGTTTATTTACGTATATGTAGGTACCAAGGCTTGTTCTGACCAAGGCATTCTCTTCTGTTATTTCTTCAATTAGTAATATCACCTTTATCCTTCTAGGTGCTACTAAAATATACCTCCGATTTGAAGCCTTTCTCAGTCCATTCAGGTGAAATTAATTTTGTTCCTTTCTTTGTGTTTTTATAGCTGTTTTTTATGTCCCTAATGTGTACACACATATTATATATGTCCTATATAGTACATATAAATTATACAGGGTCCAGCAGAAGTAACGCCTGCTTGAGTGTGGCTGAGAGTGTAATAATATGGGTGTAATGACTTATAGTTTTAATTTGAACATTTTACCTAAAATTTCATATGGTGTGCTTGAGTATGATATTGTTATGGTACCGAATTACATGCTTATGATTACAAAAGGATTTTGTAATAAAAAGGGGGCATTATTTGTGCCAAACCCTGTATATCATTAATAATATACTACATATATTCTAAGTGTCTGTAGAATGTCTGCATTTGTATTACATTTGTTTCCTATTGACCTGTCCCATTCTTTCTTTCAATACCCACACACACTGGTCACACACAAAGACAGACACGCTGGGCCCTCAACGGCAGAGACTGTGACTTGGTTATAACTGGTTCTGCTAATTTGTGAAAAGGATGTGTTCTCATTAGACATCTGTCATATAATATTTTGCATATCAGGACCTAGCATAGTGCTTATAACATGTACATACAGTACAGCTGTGGTGATTTTCATTAAGCCAAACCCTCAGTGTATAGTATTTAACAGGGATTGACTTGTAGCTTTATTTTTATTTGTTTGTTTGTTTCCTTTATTTGAATGGAAAGTGCTGTGCTCTGAGGTATATTTATATATAGGTTTATGTTGTTTTTAAATCAGAATTGACCTTCCAGGCTATTAGGTTCCAGGATAGGGGTTTATATATTATAAAGCAGTAGATTCTGGTTGTTTCTGTCAGACAGAAGCTCCCAAGTGGTTTATTCTGTGCCAGTCTCCTGGGTAAGGAGAAATCTGCAAACATTATTCTGGCCCCCTGCCTGGTCTTAACAAAGATATCAAGTAAACTCCAAAGAATTAAGGTTCAAAAAAATTGTCAAGAAGCTGCTTTCTTTGCTTACTCACAGACAGTATCTTAATTGCCAGCTTCTATGAACAACTGGCATCCTTTATCTGCGCTTGGTTCAAACACTTTTGACAAGTCCCTCTCTTCATTTACAGCCATGGAAGTAGTCCAGCTCTGTAGTTTCAAGTGATCTATGCTGAGTTATTTGCATTGAAAGGGCCTGGTTTTTAGGGGGGAGGGGTTCTGTTTTCCATCTACTGTGTGCATACACTGCCTGAAGCCACATCCGTTCTTGCTAAAGGATCCCATTGCCCCCACCCTGGGGATTTTACATGGCTTTGTCCTCCACAACATACCCTGAAAACAAAAACAAAAACAAAAACAAATAAACACAAAGCATTAGAAATTTCAAAGGCAATATGTTTGGAAATTTTCAGAAAGATGTTCCGCTCCATTACTTTTGTGGAAGACAAACGGTGATTGTCACATGTCGTGTTCTCACTGAGTGGGTCTGAATGTTGGGAGCAGGTTTCCTAATGCTCATCCAAGAGGCAAGGGCACCCATGCTGGAGACATGCTCCCCTGGGGCACAGGCAGTTAATACAATAAAGTGTGGGAGACATTCACCTGTGGTGCTCACCACGTCATGCAAAGATGTCACTGAAGATAACTGTGGGTTATTCACTTGATAATTTATCTCTGTGTGAGACAGGGGCCCTTCTCAAACTCTCAGAAGAAGGGAGATACAATGTGCTCCTGTGGCTTTGGCAAAAATGACTAACCTTAATCATGTCCTACTATATATCAGGTGTTTTGACAGTTATCTTACAAGTATTATTTCATTTAACCCTTAGAAAAAATATTAAGAGGTAGTTATCATAACTCCCACATTATTGATTGTATTATGAGGTTTAGAGAAATTCAAAAGTTTGCCCAAGAACACATACCTTGTACTGGGAGGGCAAGGCTGTGAACTAAGCCCGTCTGTCTGCACAGTCAGTTCCCTCTTTCATATTCCTGACTGCTTCTCTTTCCCCAGTTTTGAAAGCAGAAATGCCCAGAGGGTAAGCTTATGGTTTTAGAGCTGGTGGGTAAAATTTCCACACTAGGGTATTAACTCTCGTAATGCATCTCTGTAGGGGTATAGAATATCAGGAATTTGCTGCAGTATGATTTTCCTATAAACCAAAACTATGTGTTTCTTTAGCACTACAGGTTCCAGATTCAAGAAAAGTTTGTCTTGAAACAGTGGCAAAGTATGAGAGGGAGGTTTTTGGCTTAGGGATTCAAATCTGCTGCTTTGTCCACACCTTTGTCAGGCCCCCTTTACTCTCATTGCTTTGTGCCTAGAAAAAAGATTATTTTTCTACTCTTCCAATTTCCTTTTCTTGGTATACTTAAAAAATTACTTCATTCCAATAAGACTTCTTATAGATGATTTCAGTGCTTTTCACCCTGTATTTCCAGACACTCCTCTGAAAGGAAACTTAGACAGCCAGGTGAGTAAAGGTAATCTTACTGCTGAAGGGGGGGAAGGAACCTCTCTCACCCAGGAAGATGCTCGCATGGAAGTGAAGTCCTCTTTCTCCTGAATCGGGAGGCATCATACTAGGTAAAGCAGTGGGATTGGGTTACATTCTGCAGATGGGCCTCCTGTGAAGACACCTCTGACTCTCAGGAAAACTCAAGACTTGTTTGCTGTGTCTTAATATAACTACATCTACACTTATAGTAGGCCATTTAGTGAGGAAGCAAACACTTAACCTTCAGAAACAAGCAGATTTGGATTGAAATTCCCAACTACCACTTACTAGTTGGTCATCTCTGGGTGGATACTGACCCTTGGAGCTTATTTCCTCACTTATGAAATGAGAGTGATATAACAACATGAGGTATGGCTGTAAGAATTAGGGGTGACATAGGAACTGCCTGGCACAATCCTTCAACATATAGTAGGGCTTCACTGCCAGTTGCTCGTATGAGTATTATTCTTGTCACAATTAAGGAACAACTAACATTGCCCTAAAAGAAGCAGATTCCAAAACCCATTGCTTCTGAAGATTTTCTTTTGCTGTTGTACCGAGTTCCGAAAGGAAAGCTAGAACAGGCTAGAAACCTGTTCTTCTATGAAGTCTTGACCTCAAAAATAAAACTAAATAAAACAGAGTGGCCAGTACTCTAAACTGGTTCTCAAGATGCTTGTGAAACCACTGCTTTATGAGACATAAAATTCTTCCAGATTTGGATAAACATCTTTTCAGATTTGAAGGAATAATAATTATATAAAAATATTCAGTGTACAATGTGATTTCACTAAACTGAATTGTGATTTTTTTCCTGCAAGCAAACTCTGTTTGGTCCCTTAGCTTTGCAGGTGAGGAAATTTAGGTGACACATCTGTGAATTATAGAGCCAGGTCATCGGGTTCTACCTCTTATGTTTAAGTTTCTTACAATGTTCATAATTGTTCCCTCTGTTTCTGAGGGAAGAAGTTACAGAAGCTGCATTGGTTGTTTTTGGTTTGCAGAGGTTTGCTTTAGAAAGTCACAGCCTCAGTGAATTCACTATAAAAGCCCAATTCCCGAGAAGGCTTGCCTGGAATGACTGATTCTGTAATCTAATGACTTCCCATCTTGGATCTGGAGTAACTAGCAAAGCGTCAGAAGGTCCACCTGTGTACCCAGAGGTGCATAGAAATCTACCTTCAAACGTGTTAAATGATGTATACGTGGTGATGGAAAACACATCAGGGTAACAGTGGCCACAGCTTCAATAGAGTGGAATTAAGTTTCGAATGCAAGATATTTTTTTCTTTTAATCACCAGCTTAGGCTGTTTTCCTGGAGAGAGGAAAAAAAATACTGTAGCATTATTTGAAGTACTCTTTCATGCAGGTCATTTCTGTTGGTTCTTTTTATATAGCTAAATCAATCTGCAGTTGCTCTGCGGGCTTACTTTTCTTTGTGTCATTTCTTAGAGCTGTTAAAATTGGACACATTTACCAGTACTTCAATGCACATTATGTTTGAAAAAGAAAGGCACTGAGTGTCTCCGTCTGTCTGTCTGTCTGTCTCCTTCCCTCCCTCCCTTATCCCATCCAGGGAGGTAAAACCCTGTCTGCAGACTGGGGGGCCAGTGAGGTCCAGTCACAGACTGCGGGTGGCACAGCAGGCAGCCACGTGTCCTCTCTCCTGCTTTATTGTTGCTGGGCCCTCTCCTTTTTTCTGCCTGCTTGTCCTCTTGGACTGTAAGCAACCGAAAGGCATGTGTCCTCTATCATTGCCGTTGGTTCACCCAGCACTTAATCACACTATTTTGTACATAGTAGGTACTCAACATAAATTTTTTTAAATCTAGGAATGATTGAAAAAATTTGAAGTGCATCTCTTCTTATTACCTTATAAAAGTTCTTATTATATTAAAACATTTATTTTAACCTGGAATGCCTCATATACATTTATTCCCATGCATTTGAGGTAGGAAAATTTTTTGTATGTACAAGGTTGCAGAAGATGGATTTAATTTACTATAAGAATTATTTTTGAAGACCTTGCTGCATTAATTTTTGAATGAATATGACTATTACTTATTTAAAATTCATTGAAGGATGTTTGTTTACTAGTAAGTTAGGTATAAATTTTAGTAGTTCAAGTTCCTATAAGAACCTAAAAAGGAATCCATATATCATTCTTAACACACATGTGCATGCATATACACATATATAAAACACACCCAAATGCTTAATTTTATTTTTTTATAAGAATTGGCATTCCTACTTCTAATTGGAATTGTTATTTACTTAATCAACTCATATAGAATGTATTATTTGTAAGTAATGGCCTAAGAATTTAACCCATCTGGACTAATTTTATCCTCAGAGCAGCCCTGAGTTAGCTTCTGTTCTTACACACAGCAAGACTAAGCCCCTCCCCAAGGTCATCCAGCAAAGAAGTAGAATGCAGCCAGGGTGTCCAAACAGGGCTTCTGGCTCCAGCACCTTTTGAATTATGCTGCCTCACTGAAGAAGGGTCCAGGGGGATACATCGAGGTCAGGCTATCATAGCAGAACACACCAAGTCAGGGGCAGGGGCATTCAAGGGTTGCTTACTCCCTCTGGGAAAGGTGTGTCTTATTTCATCATTCAACTTGGAGCTGGCTTACGGAGATTCAGAAGCCCACCTCCAAAGATCAGAGTGAAGGGCAACTGAGAGCAGCACCTCAGAGAAGAATCAATATTAGCTAATAATAGCTAACATTTATTGAATGCTTACTATGGGTTAGGCACTAATCTAAATACTCTATGTGAAGGAACTTATTTTATCCTCAACATAACCTTTTAAGAAAAGGCATTATTGTTGTTTTCATTTTACATATAATGAGGCACAGAGAAGCTGAAGACTGGGCAGCCGAGAGGCAGAATCCGGGATTCAAATCCAGGCAGCCTGGATTCAGAGTATGTGCCTTCTTATGGTCTCAAGGGAAACAGACAATGGGCTGCGACTCTAAGACCTCAGGCAGCTCTGCCATATTAGCCTGGTTCTTCCCTTACCGGCTTCCTCTTCGGGGAGAGGGATCACAAATAAAAAAACAAGAATTAAAAGAAGTCACAGACTTATGTTCAGGAAAACAGTAGAATGGGAAATGATAGGGAGACTCCACTGACTGGCTGGAGGGAAGAGGAAGCCAGGACGGAGGTGAGGTAAATTCCCTAGGAGAGGCAGACAGGCTGAGCCGGAAAAGGGATTGAATGTATCCAGATAAAAGAGAGCTCGGAGAGTAGGTCTGACTCTGGGGAGGGGCACTGGCATTGAGTAACCAAATGCCCACCGATAGCCCTGAGGAGCAGACATGAGCCTGCAGGTTCAGGAGCCTTGGGTTTTCCTGTCGGTAATTAGCCTGTATGACTTCATCAGTGTCTTGGAAGTAATGGGTCAAATGCATCCCCATACAATTTACAATCTCGAGTCTGGTCCAACGGACATTTTAATAGGTATTAAAACTGTCAGTGTTATAAGTTAACAACAGCTATTATTTGTTTACACTTTATTTATAAAATCCTTAACAATTCCTTGGTTTTACAAAATAAACATAATCAATTGGTCACTTCTCAGCCAAAAACAGATATCTGAAATATGCTACAATTTACATTGTCACTTTCAAAACATGGAAATATATATTCAGTCCAAAAAATCAATGAAACAAAAATTATGGCTGGTTGAACAATTTTTAAAAACTGATTGTTTCTTTGATTATTTTAGAATAGTGTCAAAATAAGCAACATTTTTCAAATGCTTGGATCTAGGATGCAGTCATAACAATATTGGCTTATGAAGGAAGAAGCTCAAACAAATGAGAAGGAGCTCATAGCATGGTTCATACAATGACTAAATTAGAAGACCTAAAGCTGACAGTATTCCAGCAGGTGTGATCTGAGATCACACTGGGTCGTCTCAAATATTGTAAGCAGTCCTCATGTTGGATATCCCTACCATAGTAGTGGAGGCCCTTAGGTATCTTCATTATTTCTATGTAAATATTCTGGTGATAACATCCAACGAAACTAATGAAGGAATGCTTTATTTTGAAATTTCATTAGTGCAGTACTAATGGCATGCTGATCAGAAATTCTTTTTTTTCTTTTTCTTTTTTATTATTTTATTGTTGTTCCGTTATAGTTGTCCCACCATTTTCCCCATTGCTCACCCCTACCCCATCCCCCCTTACTCCCACAGCCAATCCCCTGTTCCAACATTGATCATGCCCATGAGTCCTCTATTTGTGTTCCCTTGCTTGCACCTTCCCCTTCTTCCCCCCTTTATTCCCCCTCCTCCCCTTTGGTCACTGTCAGTTTGTTCTTTATGTCCATGTCTCTGGTTCTATTTTGCTCATTTGTTTGTTTTCTTGATCAGAAATTCTAAGTTGCTGAACACACGCACATACACACATTCATACATGTGCAAATATGAACCCAAATTCATTAATTTTCAAGGAAATAGAAGAAGTCACATTTTATGATAAATTTAGAGTCTGTAAAATTTTTAATTTCCTCTGTCCCTTATAGTTCATACTATTGTGCTATGATTTAATTTAAGCTCAATTTTATATTGGATAAAATATGGACATCAATGTGTATGGAGCCAAATAGACAAAGAAGGTTCATATGCCAGCTTCATCATTTTGTTGCTCTTGACCTTAAGTGACTGATTGCTAACATTAACTCCTTTGAGTTTGAACTTTTTTTTTGCAAAATGAGGATGATGTGTATTCAAGTTTTCCATGGATAATACCTGACACAGAGTAGATGCACACTAAATGCTGATATTATTTCTTGTTCTCAGCTGGTCAGTGGTGCTATTAACCACTGAATTTTAGTGAAAGTGAAATTATCTGTTTATAATGCCTTTTCATCTTTCATTTGGAACCAAGGACACAATTGGACCATGTAGGAGGTTAACAAAGGTGACAACTGATGTCCTTCATTATGTTCTGTCCATTTTTATTACTCTTCTTGAAATTGCTTATTTCAAGTCTGGCAAGATTTCAAGGCAATGGATTGAACAAGCACATTTTTTATTGAATCAAAATGAAAGGGGAGGTTAAAGCTGTTGAATCAAAGATGAAATCAGCCAACCAGGCAAAGAGATTTCCACTTCAGCTCCCTAAGGCAAACATAAGGCTGAGAAACCAGACAGATTGCGATGCAGTTAAGGAAGCCACTGAGGGCATTACCAGGGACTAAAAGAACTTCATGGGCATGTCTTGAATTTTTAACTTTTTCCAAACCTCATAAAAACTTGGAATTTTGCTAGGAAATCCTACAAGAACCAAATCTGTACCTCTTACGAGTGCCAGGGGTGCCATGTTTTGAAGAGGCTGCACTGTAAATCCAAAGTGGCATTGCAAATGAAAATAAAAATCATCTTGGACCATGGATCACAGATCTAAACCAGAGTACAATCACAGGCCACAGAGAAAGGTGAGCTGTTTGGAGAGTAGTGTCTGGCACACTTGCCTTTGCCATCTCTTTTCTCTGAGTACAAACTTTCTTCAACAAGAAACAATGAAGTCATGTTTTTCCGCCTGTGGTCTCTCTTAGATCCTAAGTGGCTGGCTTTACCTGCCCCTGCAGTGTTGGGTTTTAGTTGCTCATGCTATTTAATTGCCTGCCCTTTCAGAAGTTCATGTGAATTTAGTTCATTTCCTACAGGCATTTGTCAAACCCCTTCTCTGTATCAAACCCCAAGGGGACTCTGAAAAGATTCTGTCTTGAAGTTTTGCTGCAAACATCTTTACAGGCAAACATTTATTTTTACATTTTTCCTGCATAACTAATTGACCCTAAGGCAATTTTGCTATGAAAGAGAAAATGACTGCTGGACAGTTTGGTTACATTTGGTAGACAATATATTTTGTCAGTTGGTTTTATTTCTCCATTGGCAAAGTTCTCACAATCCCCCCATGTTTCCATCACATATATCTTAGCCCTCCTAATGATGTATACAGTGAGGAGTAGTGGTCTTAGGGTAGTGGATGATAACAACCATGTATAAGGCCAGCTTGCAAAACTGGTGTTAAGACTGGTTATCACTACAATGGAAAATGATACTGTATCACTCTCAAACCCTTTGGTGAGCTCGGTCATCCTCCTATCTGTCAAAACTAAAAGTTTACTAAGCTATGGCCAATTAACCAGATACATATTAATTCACAGTAGTTTTTGAGAGTTTTAATTATCAATTCTTTAGTTAGAAACTGATAACCTCTCTTAATGAAGGAAGAAATTTTGGGGGAAAATGTGATGCTGAAAGAAGAGATATCAATAAGAAGGAAAGTATAATATTAAAAACAAAAGACTTGAAATACAATGCATTTTCATTCTTTGCAAGTCTTTTTAATTTTGTTATTTTTTTATGTTTCATTGTATAATTTTTATGTCTCTTTTTATCTTTCAAGGCAAAATTGCTGTGTAGTCAATTAGTTATGCAGTAAAAATACTTGTGACAAAAATGCTTTCAGCAAAGATGTTTCCAGAAACTATATAGAACCTGAAAATTCATCTTCATCAAAGTCATGGTCACTACTCTCAAGTTGTTCACTGCCTAGCAGCAGAGCCAGGTAATTAAATAGCCATTCAGTTCAATATTGGACCATGCCATGGCGAAGGCCATGGAATAAGTTCCCAGGAAAGAGTGATCACTTAGTTTGGGTTGTTGAGAACTCTTCATAACCTGTTTTGTAGTCTTTGTAAAAAAAGCTCCTTGTACCTACTCCAGGTGACCTTCATTGACCCCACCCTGTTCCATGTGGCCTGTCCTCTGGGCTTCAAAGCACGCTGGAGCTCTCTCCATTTGAGCTCTTACCACACTTCTGCTAATCTGTCAATTTAAGTGGGCACCTTTGATATTAGGAACTGTGTTTTTAAACTTCTTCCAATACTTTGTTATAGTAAATGATATGTAATCATTTCTTAATAAATGTTAATTGTATGAATAAATGGTATGACATTTTGAATTTAGACATAAATAATCAGTGTAAGTTTGTCAGGTATAAATGCACAGAAATAGCATTTCAGAACTGAGAAATGTTTCCTACACGTACAATAATAAACACTGTGATTTTTAAAAGCCTACTCTATGCCCAGAACTACAATAAGAATCTTACAACAGACTATTTCTAAACATTGCAATAATTCACAGAGATAGAAAGTGTAACTACCAGGGGTTCAATAACTTGGCCAAGGATATACAACTCATTGGTGGCAGAATCAGAATTTAAAACCTAATTTTCTCAACTCAAATGCAATAGGTATACTATTGTTCAATGGTTCTTTATTTTTTCACTGTATTTTTTCCATTACTATTTATCTCCCTTATACCCTCTTTGACCTCTACCCCTCCCCCTCCATCCCCTGCAATCACCACACTGTTGTCCATGTCCATGAGTCCTTTTTCTTTCATGCTCCATCCCTCTACCCCAACCACCTCCCCAACCCAGAGCCTGCTCTCTATGTGTGAGTCTGACTCTCTTTCACTTGTTAGTTCAGCTTGTCCATTGGATTCCACATATGAGTGAAATTATGTGGTATTTGTCTTTCTCTGACTGGCTTATTTCAGTTAGCATAATGTTCTTCAGGTCAATTCATGCTGTCCCAAAGGATAAAATTTCCTTCTTTTTTAAAGCTGAGTAGTAGTCCATTTGGTAAATTTACTGTAGTTGTCTTACCTACTTATTCACTGATGGACACTTGGGTTGCTTCCAAATCTTGTCTATTGTAAATAACACTTCTTAAAATTGTGCATGTAGAATATAAGTTCCAGGCATTGAGACTTGAGGGGAACTGTGGATATTTCTAAGCAAAATAAAGTAGCATACATTTTTATGGAAACTTTCAGAGGTTATGATGTATTCCATGTTTGCATGATATGGGTAGAATCAATATTGATATCAATCTCAAAGAGAAAATAGGCTTCTAGAAGTTTAGATAGAAGGAAACTGTCAAGTGTGAGTATGTTTGTGTGAGTGTGTGCTAATGTGTGTATGCATGTCTAGGATATGATTTGGAGCAAAATTTTGCTAATTCTAGTGGCTGTAATTATTTCTGTGCTACTTTTCCTAAAGGCTCACAAGGTATGTCTGAGTTTTGGATCTTCACACACATACTTTGACATTTGCAACACATTTAGTCATTCAGTGAAGGCCAACCCAGCTCCTTCCATGCTTCATTTAGGTGTTCTCAAACCATGGTAAATCACAGATTCCTCCTCTTGTCACTAGCTTTTTGCTTCTTCCTATTTATCTTTTCATTAAGGAAGGAAATATTGTGAACTCTCATTGTAGACATTCTTCTGTGTAAAGAATGTGTGAAGAGAACCTTGACAGTATAGTGTCCTGATTAAGAGGACAGATATTAGAGGCAGAGGGACCCGACCTCAAATCCTGGCTTTATCACTTTCTCAACATGTGATCTTGTGGGGAGTTACTCTAAGCTGCAACTTCCTCATCTGTAAAATGAGAAAAAAGTCAGACTTCTTGAAGGACTTAGGTGAATAATGTCTGTGAAGAGACAGTATAATGCCTGGTAAATAGTAAGTGGTTTTTTAATATTCACAGTAAAAATTTTAAACACTACAATGAAATATGTAGTTGAAGGAAGAGAAGGTTGTACTTATATATCTATAATTCAGATCATCTGTTTGACTAATAAATATATATTAGGAGTTAATTGAGATCAAGGTTCTCAAAGTTCTAAACGTTTCAGTTTTCCATGCATGCTCATATATTCTTCACTCCCCTGTCAGCACATTTGCGAGGCAAGAAAGTAAGACCATAGTGGGTGTGGGGTTTTCAGGTTAAAGGCAGAGGTGCCAAAGGGCCCCAGGGGAGGGGGGTGGGGAACAGAAAAGAATTCCCCAATAAGCCCTCACCAGAAGAGTAGCATTGGGCCTTCTGCCCAGTAGATCTTGTCACATGGGTTGCATCCAGACTCTGGGTTTTGAGACTGAATATGCTGATATTGTGTCTCCAATTTCTGATGCCTGGGAAGGGTTAGGGGAAAATATTTTGTTTTCATTTTTCCCTGAAGAACTTCTTAACAAAACTGAAGCCTTACTTTCTGCAAAGGATCAACTGTTTGCTCTGTGTGGAGTTCCCTGTTTATATCTTATTCTCCAGTGGCCTCTTAAATGATTGTGCCCCTCTTGTGTGCCTCTGGATTTTTCCTATAATTCTCATCTATCACCTCTCCACTTCCTTGTTGGTTTTGAGGTTTGTTTGCATTTCTCTATTTTCTATGGTGATGCCGTTTTAGTAAAGGGCTGGAGTGAGCAGACTGAGAGAAGAATAGGTGCTGCTAAGACTCTCAATACATGTAGGACACAGCGTTCACATGTGCCATCTTAGCTTGTGGCTCATACTACAAAACCCAAAAATCAGCCAAGGAAGAAGCATGCCATTCATTCATTCAACATATTTTTGAACATTTTCTGTGTGTCAGGTATATCACCATCAAACCATGTCAAAATGGATGAGATTTTTGAACTAAAAAGGACCTTAGAGATCATCTGAGAGGAAGAGAATGAGAACCAGGGAGACGAGGTGGCCAGTTCAGGGCCATATAGCTTACCAGAAGCAAAACCAGGCTCACACCTGGGTGTCTGAACTCAAATCTCCTGACTAAATATATATTTGCATGCTTAAGCTTCAGATCCCTTAAGCACAAATAGGACAGTTATGCAGAGAGTTTTATTTTATCTATCTGTCTGTCTCTCTCTCTCCCATCTTTCTATACTTCTTAAGAGAATATTTCTAAATGTGCCAGTGGCTGAGGCCTCCCCCTTCTTCTACTTCAGTTGTTGAGGTGAGGCAGCAAACTACCCTGTGGTGACTTCTTCTTTATTATTTTTATTTGTTCTCATTTAGAGTTATCTTTGCTACCCTGCTTAGTCTAAATTCACAAGGATCCCAATAATTAAGATGAGACCAATGTATATACTTGATTTACTCTGCTCCTGCATCCTAAAGATGGCCCTAGTTGTATGTTTGTTGTATGTTTTTAATAAACAAGATTTTTCCCTAACCCTCCATCCATCTGTCTACCTATCCATCCATCATCATCCAACAATAAGAAGTATTAACCATCTACTAATTAGTAGGCTCTGTGTGTGTGTGTGTATGTGTGTATGAATAAGACATAGGACCTACCATTAAGAAACTTACTTCTTAACAAATAATTACAATACAGGGTGAAAAAATGCCATGACAAAACTTTTATACAAAGTTGTTGGAGACCAGGGGACAAGCCTCTCTTGATACCTGGGGAGAGAAAAAGAAGAGGTGGAAAAGAAATGTTTCCTAGAGTTAGTAATGGATGATTTGTTCCTTAATGGATAGTAGGAATTATTTAGCTTTAATAGTAAAAAAGTGTGCCCTGACTGGTATGGCTTAGTGGATTAAGTGCCAGACTGCAAACTGTGAACCAGATGGTCACCAGTTCAAGTCCCAGTCAAGGCACATACCTGGGATGCCAGCCAGGTCCCCAGTAGGAGGCGCATGAGAGGCAACCACACATTGATATTTCTCTCTTTCCTTCCCTTCCCCCTCTCCAAAAATAAATAAATAAATAAAATCTTTAAGAAAATAAAGATAAAAAAGTGTGTTGCAAAGGATAGGGGTGGGCATGAAGCAGAATAATATCCCAGACAGATGGAACAATGTAGAAAAAAAACACAGAAGAATCATGGTAGTGGGCAGTAGTTAAGGGAGGCTAAAATAAGTGACCTGGGTTAAAAAAGAAGAGTTGCAAATGTTGTTGGGAAAGGTAGGCTGGGGCCAGGTCAGGAAAAACTTTGTAAAATGTGCTGAGGACTGAATTTTATTCTAAAAGTTAGGATGAGCTGTTGAAGGATTTTGAACAAGGAGTAATTCAGTCAATTTTGTATTTTAGAAAAATTATTCAAGCTGCAGTACAGAGAACTGACTGAAAGGTATACAGAATGATTATTGTTACCTAGTCCCAGACTTTCTTTAAATGTCTACACTGCTAATGCATGTGGATCATAACCATTATGCTCTTTGAATTCTGTGTAGCCAGTCCTTCTTTCAATCTCAAAAGCAGGGTCTATTTGAGACTCAGAAGCTTGCCCTTGAGTGAAAAGCTGTAGAATTGCTCAAAATTATTCCGTAATTACTGATTCATGAAGAAAGTATACATTCAGTATGTTCTTTTATTTGTGAATCAGGAAAGACCTTTGTTACCCAGACAGGAACTTGCCTGCAGTAAAACAGAAAGAGGTAAAAATTTGGGAGTGTTGCTTTTTCTGAATTAGAAAAACATAATCAGATTTCAAGTAGCACCCAAAAAGATTAAGGAAGAAGCCCCCCAAAATAAAGCCTGAAGCTTTAGTTATTAGAAAATTTTGACATTTCCCTTGTAGGATGGCTTAACTGGTTTAGGAGAATGATCTAAATTTTGCTTAGATGATCTGTCTCCAGTGTTAGACATAATTCATTCAGTAGAAATGGGAGCACTTCAAACTTAAATCTGACTCTTGGCTGTCATTATACTGTTGTAGACGTTCCTCTTACCATTTGTAAAATGGGATTGAATCTGTAAGTTCCAGGGTATCGCTTCCTTTCCACAGAGCTTCAATCTGCTCTAAAGAGGTGGACTTTTCTTTTCTCAGGCCAACTGGCTGCAAAGCTAGAAAATTCAATATAGGTTCTGATATCCAGTGATTTTCTCTTTCAAACATGAAAAAATAACCTGAAAATTTAAAGATAGTTTTTGAAGGGTTACAGCTACGTCTGTGGAATGATTGAGGATTTATTTGGTTCTGTTTTGGAATAAAGCAACATTGACAAAATTTCTTGAGTATCTGCTGATCTTATTGACAAATGCTAAGCTTTTTTAAAGCTTAAAACAACAAAAATTTATTCTGTCACAATTTTGGATGGACACTGTAAGTCCAAATTCAAGGGTTGGCAGGGTCTTGCAACCTCCAAATCTCTAGGGAAGAATTCTTCCTTGTCTCTTCCAGGTTCTGATGGTTGCCAGCAACGCTGGCATTCCTTGGCTTGTGGAAGGATAACTACCATCTCCACGTCATCTACACACAGCCATCTTCCTCTGTGTTTCTGTGTCTCTGCGTACAGATTTCTTTCTTATAAGGACACCAGTCATACTGGATTTAGGGCCCACCCTAATCCTAGAAAACTTCATCTTAACTTGATTACATTGGCAAAGATCTTATTTTTACCTTTTTATTGAATTTATTGGAGTGACACTGGTTAACAAAATTATACAGGTGTTAGGTGCATAATTCCAGAACACATCATCTGTGCACTGTATTGTGTGATCACCACCCCAAGTCAAGTGCTAAGCTTTCGGTAGAATGAGCTCCGAGTTCCTGTGTTTGAAGTCTGGTATAAATAAACATTTCAACACAGGAAACTTCTGTTTGACAGTTTGACATCCAACTCTTACAGTGGGCATGGTCTCAGTCAAAATCATTGAATACAAATAATGTACTCTTCTCACTGGTTCAGGCAGGGATTGAGGTGGGAACAGCAAGGAAAGGTGGGTGAAATAACATCTACTGAATAACTAGTATGTTAGGAGCTTTATTCTTTCTTTTGTTTAATTCTCATAATGATCCTAAGGCACATGAGTTGTCATAAAAATTTTATCAAAGGAAAAATTTGTCATAGAAAAGCAACTCATCCAAAATTATCTAGCTAAGAAGTGGCAGAACCAAAATTTGTAGCTGTATCTGTCTTCCAAGTCCATCATCTTTCTACTCTTTCATGCTACCTGAAATAACACCAGCTGATTCTCATTTCCTTGGCACCCATTAAAAATCTTTCTTTTCAGTGAAGTTATTTATTTTTATTGTTAGCATTTTCTGTTTATGTGTGGGCCTGGGAGGTAAGTAGTTGGAAGTGAAACATGATCTTTTCTAGCAAATTTTGAAACTGCAATTGGTTATTACCGTCTGAGGTCCTATGACACCTTGGAATTCAGGTTTCTCTGATAAATACTACATTATCACCTCATCTGATAACTGTAACAGCTCTGTGAGGACATTTGGTTATCAGGACTCCTTGGCAGATAAGAAAGGAGGATCAATAAAGTTGCATTGTTATTGTACATGTTAAAGTAGGTTGCTCACTAAATCCTACATCGTTTTCTCAAAATTTTATTATTCTATGTCCAGTCTTTTTACTGCTTTTTTATGTTCATTCACTTAGTCATGCATTTGTTCATTCATTCAACAAGCATACATTGATGAATTGAATGTCTTTTATGGTCCAGTCACTCGGCCAGGCCTGAGAGAAATGAGAATGAAAAAGACAGAGTCCCTACCCAGTGAGGATTACCTACAATTCAATGAATTATCGACATTGTGCAGCCTGCCATTACTTTTAGCAGCCTTGTTTGCCATTAAAACTCCCCTTTGGCTACGCTGATATTCCTAGAAGATATCTCATAGGAAGAACAAAACATGCTTTGTGTGAAGAAAGAAGGTATTCAAGAAACACCCAGACTGCGTTCTCAGGATTGGCACCATATTTCCTGAAACAAAGAGACAAACCAAAGAAAGTGATAAGGTGGCACTTCTTCCTGGCTGTCACCCTATATTAGGAAAAGAAGGAACAGTGAGTACAGATGCTGAAGGAACAATGTGGCTAATTGCTGTAGTTCCAGAGCTTTCTTTACTCCCTCCTTCCTGGCAAAAAATTTCTGAAACATGGAGAGTTAAGCCATCAGAGTTATATTGAGGTGAATTTAAAGAAAATTTTCATAATGTCTTATTCAGTTAAAAAAACAGAAAGTTAGAAACTATGTATAATATCACCTTATTCTTAAGATAGTACATATATGTATCAATGCATATAAAAAGACATAGTATTAGCAATTATATTTGAAAGATTATACATTTATTTAATTCTCTTGTGATGTTCTTATAATGGACTCATTGCTCATGTCATATAACAAATGACATTTAAATTATTATAGTTAAAATATATTATTAAAAAAATTATGCCCTGGCTGGCGTAGCTCAGTGGATTGAGCGCGGGCTGCGAACCAAAGCATCACAGATTCGATTCCCAGTCGAAGCACATGCCTGGGTTGCAGGCCACAGCCCCCAGCAACCGCACATTGATGTTTCTCTCTCTCTTTCTCCCTCCCTTCCCTCTCTAAAAATAAATAAATAAAATCTTTAAAAAAATTAAAGCCATGTAAATGTCAAGTGCCACATGGATGGACCTTGAGAATATCATGCTAAGCAAAATAAGTCAGACAGAAAAAGCTAAGAACCATATGATTTCACTCATATGTGGGATATAAAACTGAAAGCAACAAATAAACAAACAAGACAATTAAACAAAAACTCACAGACACAAGCAATAGTCTGGTGGTTACTGGAGCAAAGGGGGATGAGGAAGGTAGTGAAGGGCAGAGGGGGTTGAGTGCGGTGATGGAAGATTTGACTTTGGTGTGGTGGGCACATAATATAATATACAGATGATGTATTATAGAATAGTACACTTGAAACCTATATAATTTTATTAACTAACGTCACCCCAATACATTTAATTAAAAGCAATGATTTTAAAAAGCAAAAACAATTAAGGTCATGCCCTTAAAAGTAGTGCACATTCCAAAGTAAAATGTACCTACACTGGAAGTTAGAATGAAGGAGGAAGCAGTTGCAATAACAGCAACAGCTACCCAAAACCTCGTGTCTTTGTTCATATAGGAGGTGGAAAGACTCCTCCAAACAGTTTTAAAAAGACCCTGTTGCTGCTTTTGAGTTATTACTCAGACTCTGGTTCCTATAGTCCTTCTCCTTACCCTGTGGGCTATTAGAAAATCACTGGGCTTAATGGGGCTGAATAGATGATGGTACTACCTTGGGACACAGTCAGCGTTATGGTCATGGAGTGGCGCTGAGGATTTCTTGATGGGTCAGTAAGGGAAAGGATTGAGGGATATCATTCACAACTTGAGCCTCTCAGGTAGGCCAAGTTAGGGGCAGGTAAAGCTAACCTGATACACCTGGGATGTGTCTCTCTCCATTATCGCAGTTTTCCTGGGAGGCACCGACTATCTGGAGAGGGAGCTTTGGACTCACAGAAACTATAAGTGATTTGGAGGCATTTTGTTTTATTCTTATTTTAAGGCTCTGACTCTTGTAAGGTTATGAAGAAAATGTGTGAGGAACTTTTTCTCTCCCCCTCTCTTCTTTCTCTCCCTCCTTGTTTTCTTCCACTTCTGCCTTTCTCCCCCTCAACAGCTCTCTCCGTTTCTCTCTCATTCATCTTTCTTTTCCTTCCTTCCTTTCTCAACCCTACTCTTTCTTCCTTCCATATGCCACATGATTTTTTGAACACCTACTTTTCAAGTTTTATTAGGCAGTAGAGACACAAATGACTAGACCCAGTGTGTCTCCATAAAATAATAGAGAATGACAAAAGAATTATCAGAACACTTGCTAGATCTAAGAACCTGAGAAAGAATTTCAAACCTTCAAAATTTTTACATGAAGAACAGAAACTTTTCCTAGCCATTGTGATCAAATGAACTCAGCAGGTGAATCCTCAGTTGGCTTCTAGGAGCTGTCAGCTTTCTGAGCTTCATGCTTCTCTCTGATGACAGCTCTCAGCATTCCCACAACTGCTCCCCAAAGCAGGGTGGTGTTTACTATTCCATGTGAATAAGGAAGAAAGGAACAAAAGGGAGTCTTTTTCACTCTCAAATGATTTCTTAATAATGTTATAGTACCTTTGACCTCAGTGGACTCTTCCAGTTTTCTTTACAGTTTTCACAAATGGTTTGAGGGCAGAGGAACTTGCTTTTAAAGGTTGGAAATTATAAGTAAAACTGGCTTTTATATCTTGGGAATTAGGAGATTCAGGAAAAGGCAGAGCAAAGGTGACACTATAATTAACGGGCAGTTGAAGGAAAGGAAGGATTCATGCTGTGCAATATGTAATTTGGAAACAAAATGTTCTAGTCAGAGAAATCTGGCCTTATGCAGAACTATGGGGGTTGTTGTAGACAAATGAACTGACAAAACCTGCTTTGGGTGCTGGGTAATCCCAGTCACCTGTTCTGTTTTTCTGTCTCGGCCACAGCCAGGACATTTGTTAATTCATTCAATTATTCATTTAATATTTACCAATCATCAGCTCTTCACCAGGCACTTTGCTAAGTATAAAAATACAAAGATGAATAACAAAAAATCCTTGCTCTGAAGTAAGTCTCTATTTTATAGAGACAGACCAACTGACATTCTCTTCCCCCAGCTACCAGTGGCTTCAGAGACAGAGACTTACACAAGTTGCCATGAAAACAGGGAGGAGGAGCCATCCAAGTTGCCCAAGAGTTTGGAGAGAGCTTCTGAGAAAGACTTTATATATATATCCGGAAAGACTTCCCCAGGATTTTAAGCAGAAGGTGTAACATGTACAAAGGCAGAAACATGAGCAAGTACTCATCAAACTCAAGGGTTTTTACAGAGTTTTTACAATAAGAGTGCATACCAGAGCCAAGATTCATAGAAGATGAAAAACAAGAGGTAATCTAGGGCAGATAAGAATACAGCCATGTTAATTAACTCATTTACTGAAATAATTTTAAATTAACAATTGTTCAAAGGTCAATTTTGTTAAGAAAGGGGCAGTTGAAATCTATCAAGAGGAGAGATGATATTTTCTTTGCATTGTCAGCATGTAATGTATAGTACTTGACACATAGGTACTCAATAAATGTAGGCCTTGGAATAATCAGAGAATAATCCTTGTCAATGTTGAACCATTGATGCTAAAGGAGGAAGGTGGAAGGAAAGAGGAAATATTGAGCCCTTGCTCTCTGCCAGGCCCTGTGTTAGAAGAGTTATAAATAGTCTAATTGACATTCACAATAGCTGCATGGGAGTTTGCATTGTACATTACTCCTCATTTTTCAGAAGAGGCATTTGAAGCTTTGGGAAGTAGAATAATTTACCATGGTCACATAGCAAACACATGGCCAGAAGCAGAATTCAAACTCAGGTCTGTATTTTTCCACAGCCTACATTTCTACTTTTAGGTGCAAGCATTATAGAAATGTCTGCTGTCACACTCTGGGAAGAATGCTACAGAATGTGTTTATTTATAATAACAGAATAATATGGAATTACACAATCACATGCTAATTTAATCTCTGTAGTCAATCTTATTAATGCTGCTATAAAAGTTCAGGGAAGCAGAGTTTAACATTGTTTTTTCCCTTGTATTTTGTGGGTTCAAGAAGCTTTAAATTCAACTTACTACTGCTAAATAGTACATGAAACAAAATAAATGGGTAACAAATTAGACTGCTGAATAAATGATTGCGCATGGCCTCATGTTTAGAGCAAATGTTTTTGAAGTTGCCAGTGTTAGATTGCTGATATACTGTGCTCTGGATATTTTAATTGTGTAGTTGATCACTCAGTTGGCCTCCAAAGAGAGTGAGACTATAAATATAACAAGTGTGGAGAAGAGAGTGCTTTCGGAGAGCTGCTTAGAAAATCTTGGGTAGTAGTTCAGGCTTACTGTTCTTGTTCCTGGACCTCTTCCACAGCTCCTCCCTGCTGACCTTGTAATTTCCACACCCTGAGCCTTGTTGCTGGTTTTCTAAGCTGTGTCTTTCTCATTTTTCAGTAGTTATAAGGATGCATTTTTTTCTCCTTTTTTTTCTCTCAGTTTCAGGGAAAATTATTTTTTAAAATCTTCTCATATCAAAAAACTCTCCTGCCTTCAGACTTCTGAGTCATGCGTAGTGACTGTCTCCACCAACTTTCCACCCCAGGTCCCTCATGCTTCCAAATGTGCACATTTGCTGGATGAATCAATGATGTGGAGGAGGATTCCAGATAGAGTGGACCTTCCCACTGTTGTGCAGGCTGCCCGTGGCTTCCCTCCCACCCCAGTCTGCAAGGGCCAGAAGTGTTGTATTTTGTAGTGAAGAGGAATTCTGCCAGTACTTTGTTGCCAGAGGTACCAGAGATCAGGACTCCTGATGGAAAATAATTTGCCACCTACTCTCAATATAAATTTGAAAACCAATGATGAGTTATACATATGTTCTTTTAAGATCTCCTTGTACAGTCAAAAGAGGGCCACATTATTTATTAAGAGGCTGACATTCCTGTCTTATATACATAGTAATAAAAGGTAATGTCTCTAAATCACCCAAACTAGCCTCAGAATAATCAATTTTATTATTGTAATAAAAATAAAAAATTAATTATAATGAAACCTCAAAATATTAATGAATGATAGCACTTCCCATTATTATTTTAAGAAAGACACTGCTGATGAAGACAGAGAAAAATATATTATATGCTTGACACCTAATTCTTTATCCTGACCTAAAGATTTTAATAAATTTTATATTTAAAATGTAAATGAGAAGAGCAAATATTGTTATGATTAGTAGACTGCAGCTGTGATTATTCTCTTGTAATCTGAATGACTATCCAGCCTGTCCAATTACATGATTTTCTTCCCCAGGTTAAGCTATAATCTGGCTCATTATGTGGAAAGTGCAGGGTTTGATGAAACAAGAAAATAGTCAAAACCTTAGATAACCTCAGACTTTGAATTGTTGGGTCTTAAGTGAAGATAAACTCAGCTGATTGTGTTTCCTTTTGAAGTTTTCATTTGCCTCCAGTAGAGGTGGGTCTGGCTTACAGAGTTGGAAGATCTATTTCGTGGATCATAAGATTGTGTTTGCAGAGAACCTGGAAGTTACAAGCAGATGCTTTCGGAAGAAACACCAGACTTGATTTGATTTCTAGGTGACACAGAGTAACCTTGAGGAGAGAAACCACATAATTAGCCCAATCTTGATGGGAGCTAGTCATAAGGAATATAGAAGCAGCTTGTACAGAAAAATTAGAGCAGACAGTTTTGTCATTTAGCCCAGTTGCTGCTTCCTGTTTCTAGTACAGTTGCCAGGCATGACTAAAGTAGGTTCTAGTAAGGAACAGTTTCTGTCGAATAGTGTCTTGGGGACACACACTGGATTTAGTGCATGTGGCGGGGAGATAATATTAAAACTTACATTTGTAATTCTTTAAATTGTTAAGGGCTTTTGATTTGGATGAAAGGTTGAGCCCTTCTAGGGCATATCTGCATTATTTGATCATTTTATTATGATATGCTTAAGAGGGGGGGGTGGTATAGATCAGAGGGATGCAGGTACTATTTGAACTGTGATGGTCACTGGAAATGTTAGTGATAAATAAGAGGCAGGAGGCCATGGGGAAGATATTGATGAGAAACTCTCTAGTCCTTAGTTTCTGTCTCTATTAAATGGGAGTGGCAGTGTGGACCTTATGAAGGTCCTTGGGACTGTGGTAAAGAACAACAATAATGTATATGATAGACCTCATACAGTGTCTCAGCAATATGTGCTCAGTTCCTTGGAACTCATAGTAGGAGTTATAGCCACAGAGGTCATTCTTATAGTTATTGTAATAATGCAATAATAAAAATAAAATAATAGCAAGCAGATGTTATATGTTTACTAAGTTTCAGACAGCTATCAAAACTTTATATATATCATTAATTATGGAAATAATCATTTAGATAAGATACTGCTATTATCACGTTTTAGAATTAGTCATAGATATAGTGGTGGTGGTTGTGATGGTAGAATTAGTGATATAATTATTGCAGTGACATTCTTAATACCCCAGATCCCCTGTAGACATGACATTATAAATAACAGGATTATACATGCAACGGACTTCCCCAGTCTTTGAAAAAGCAGTACAGTTCTTAAAACCTAGATATTGTCTCCTGATCTCTTTCCCCAATATTTGACACAAGTGGAAAAGTCAACCATATAAATGGTGACAAGCCACATTCTGCAATGATTATCTATCAGAGTTTGCTATTCTAGTAGGTAGTTCAGCAAATATTCCTCATGTATCTACTTTGTGCAAGTACTAAGTTGGGCCCTGAGGACACAGAGATAAATTAATTGCAGTCACTGGACTAGTTTGGGAACTAGCAGAGGAGAATAACAGGTAATGAATTAAAATATAGTGTTATATGCCCGGCAATACTGAGGCAATTATGCAACACATGGAAAGAAAAATGGCCTTGTGATGGGACAGCCATGTGTACACTATGGTGGTTCGGAAGAAGATAGATTTTATTTCAGACTAATCTAATCATTTGAAGTAGGTACATTAGTACCACATTTATTTATTAAATACTATGCATTGTGTTAAAAACCAGATCACAATAATAATTATTAAAACAATGTATATACAGAAACTTCCTAGGAATTAAAATAAATAAGAATGATGTATGGGATTTAGAACATGAGATTTGGAGTCAGAAGATCCATGATTAAGACTAAGTCCCTAGACTTCTCTGATTCTGTGTTTCCTTGCCTGTCAAACTGTAATCACCACAGTCCTGCTGTGCCCCTGCCATACTTTCACAGGTTGCAGTTCTCCATAAGCAATAAAATGCTATATAAGCTTGAAAGTACTATATAAACATTGTGGGGTTTTTTGGTTATATATAGCTGGGGAGATCAGAGGGGATTAATGGAAATAATTTTCTTTAGATTGAGCCTCAATGAGTAGAATTTGAACAAGGAGTGGAAGAGTTTGAGGAGATCAGAAAGCCTCTCAATTCCCTCTTTGGAGAAGATACAGGGTCATCACAGTGGTCATCCTCTTCCTGTTGGAAGGAACGCCACGAGTGAACACATGGAAGCAGGGAAGCTGAGCGCTAATGTAGTTGGGACATGTCTAGTCATCACTAGGGATTCATTCAACAGCAGGCAGAAGAGCTGTGTTTCAGAGAACATTCTGGGTACAGTTGACAGGCTGCCCTGGTATGCAGAAACCAAGTGTGGAGTAGAGTTAGGGGCTAGAGCTCGTAAGGGTCTGAACTAGGCTGTAGGACTAGAAAGGAGAAAATGGATATAAGAAATATTACAGCAATAGAAGATCAGAATTGGTTTATCTCTCAAACTCCTTTGATACCCCCATGGCCGACACAGATTTGAAAGAGCTTTGAGGAAGTATGATTGTGGCTGATGTCCTCCATTTTCTGAAAAAACAGAGCCAGAGCATGGCGTTCAAAGCTTTCCACATTCAGACCTTGAGGGGCCACTTTGGCCTTCAATTAGCTTATGCTACAGCTGCAGTAAACCATTTCTCATTCCACAACCGTGTCTAATGTCAGGTGTTATCTTCTGCCTGAAGTACCAGTAAAAACACATGTAAAATGCACTCATCCTTCCATCTCAAGCTAAATTGTCACCTTTTCTGTAAACCCCTCCCCCCATACTTGCTTCCCCCTCCCTGCTCGGTCCTTAGGGTCCCAGTCTCCTTCCCTGAAACAACTAACATGTTGCTGGTACCCTCATTAGCTAAAATCTATATGTACAAAAGTTGAGATTTATTTGGTAATCGGTACTGATGCAGGAAATGTTCGATCCTGATTTAGTAATTGGTACTGATGTAGGAAATGGGATTAGATTCTTATGAAGGATTCTGATAGCTTTTGGATTTCATGTTCAAGAACTCTGGTGACCTCCTTATTCCCCTCATGACACCTGACATCAGTGAACCTGTGCCGAAGTCAGAGTGCGCTGTACAGTCACACTCTCCTGTCAAGAAAGATTATTCCTGGTGACAAACTGGAAATTATATCCATTTATCTATTAAAGTTGTTAGAAAAAAATTTAAGTTATTCAGGATAAAGATATCTCCAAAATACAAATGTTTTTCTCTGACACAAGGGAAGATACTTCTCTTCCCTTAATCATGCTGTCTTTTCCAGAGGTTGCTTTTGTAGCAGAATCCCTAAATACAAAGCAGCCCATGCTCTGCATATAAACTATTAAGGGGTAAATCATATCAAACATTACCCTTTGATCTGGGAAAGAGGGTCCCTACCTTCTCACTTACTTGTCAGCCTTGAAAGAGTCTAATAACAGCTTCCAAAAATTGTTCTTTGAATACACAATTTAAACAAGCAACTTCCCATTAATAGGTTCACCTTGTTTCCTAGTAGGTAAGAAGGATTATTTTCTAGCACTATATGTTTATAATTGTCAGACTGACTGTATTCTACACAAACCAAACCCCTTTCCCCCAGTTATCACATAGGTGCACACGGTCACTTTCACAACTCTCCCTAAGACAAAGTCACTACCAATAATGGTCAGTCTGAGATCCACAGCTACCCACTCAGACTGACCTTCACCTTTGCCCAGCTAATTACAAGTGCTTATTAATAGGAACTGACCAACCAATAAATTAGCCAGAAGTCTCTGCTTTTAGTGCTCTTCCAAATTGCTTCTGTACTTATTTCCCTCTGAACACTTCTTGGTGTCTTCTTAGTTTCTTCATTTACCTAAATTAATTTTCACTCCTCATAAATATTCAACTCAGCAAATGAAAAAATGAGGAAACATGGAACACCACAGAAGACTCATTTACTACTCAGGCCAATGGATCACCAGTACAATGATCCCACATTTGGGGGTACATCTATCCACCCCTTCTTTATACTCATAGTCACCACCTAGATGAATAACCACCTTCTTCAGCCTGACTACAGCTTCCTAATTACCACCTACTCCAAGTCTTTTTCCACTCTCATTCATTTTTCTCATAGCAGCCAGTGATGTTAAATGTTTTCCATAAAGAGACTTTTATACCTTTGAATACATATATTTGATAAAATTTTAAAATACCATACATCCAAAGATAAAGTATAAGAATAAAATAAACACCACAAATTCCTCCTGCAAGTTAAAAATTAGAAGTATGGCAGAGTAAGAGCAAGGATATTATGATTACATTTGACAGATGAGGATCTAGAGAATAGGAGAGATTTAGTGGCTTAGCGTCAATCATGGATCGTCGTGGGGACTTTTCGTACATACATTGTTTTGATCATTTTTACCTTGACCATCTGTTTTTAACAAAATATATACACATAGTATTTAATAAACAAATGCTGTGCTAATGTACCTACTTCAAATGATTAGACCGATTAAAATACCTGTGTGCTATTCCCAAATTTTATTTCCTTTCCACCTTCTTCTGTAATTTGCTTTCTTTCATTCATTAATATGATTTTAAGTCATCCATGTTGTTATGTTTAATAGCAGATTATTTTTAGTGCTGTATAATATTTCATCATGTGGATAATTATTCATATATCTATCCTCCTGCCAATGGATAGTTGTACTATTTCTAATTTTTTTTATTACAAACAATGCAGCAACATGCTTGCACATGTTTCTTCTTATTGTACAGAGTTTCCCTAACATTGGAATTTCTGGGCTATGCAGTTTCTATTCATTTAATTTAACAAGATAATATCAAATCGTTTCCAAAGTGGCTGTGCCTATTCTTCATGCCTACCAGAAGTGTCTAGAACTTTCCATTGCTGATATGCTCACAAGCCCCAAATTTTGTCAGACTTATATTAATTTTTACCCATTTAGAAGGTGTGAAATGTCACTGATCATTTTACTTACTTTGCATTTTCTGATTGAAAAGTAATAATGAGGATCTTTTAATATGTTTGTTCTACATTTAAGTTTCTGTTTTTGTGGAATGACAGTTCAATGCTATTTGCTTGCATTTGTGTTAGATTGACATTTATCTTATTGATTTACAAGATTTTAAAGATATCTTCTGTATTCTGATCCACTGTTGATTATAGGTGTTACAGATAGCTTTTCCCACTCTGTAGTTTATGCTCTTGATTTCAATATATTCAAATGTGTCGGTTCTTTCTTTATAGTTGGCATTTTCTCTATCTTGTTTAAGAAATATCTTTCTACCCCAATATCATAGATATTATGCTATAATTTTTTATATTCCAGTGTTTAATCAATATGGTGTTGATTCTTGTGAATTTTTTTTAGATAAATAAGTAATTGTTATAGCACTATTTGTTAAATAACCTTTCTTCCTCTTTTCCCTGGTTATCTGCACTACTCACTATGACCTATCTTGCATTTCTATAATACATGGGCCTGTTTCCATGTTCTCTATTCCACTTTATTGGTCAATTTGCCAAGTCCACACTATCTTAATTAAAATTCTTTATAGTTAATTGTGGTGTCTAATAGATCAAATCTTCTCACATTATTTTGCTTCAGGAATATCTTGATTTATTTAGGTGTTACCCTTTTATGAGCATTATAGAATAAACTTGGACATTTCACAAAAATTTCTGTTGAGGTAATCATTGTAATTGCTTGAACCGGTAAGTTAGTTTATAGAGATTAATATTTTTCTGATTTTGAGTCTTCCTATTTATAAATTTGGATTATTTTTTATTTATTTAAATCCTTAGCATCTTGTTTTAAATTTTCCCATAAATATTTTACATTTTAAATGATTGTTAACTTTGAAAATCTTTTGTGAAATGTTTCATTACTTTTTTTGTTATTGATAGTAAATAGTATATTTTCCTCCCCTATCTGTTGAAAGGACCTTTTCTCCCTTGTTCTGTTAGTGTGATTAATTAAACTGATTGAGTTGTAAGAGTTAAACTAAGTTTTTATCCCTTTGTAAGTCATTTTTCTTTTCCCCTTCCTTTCTTCCCTCCCTCCCTTCTTCCTTCCTTTGTTCCTTCCTTCCCTTTTCTTCCTCCCTCCCTCCCTCCCTTCCTTTCCTTCCTTCCTTCCTTCCTTCCTTCCTTCCTTCCTTCCTTCCTTCCTTCCTTCCTTCCTTCCTTCCTTCCTTCCTCCTTCCCTTCTTTCCTCCCTCCCTCCCTCCCTCCTTCCTTCCGTTCTTTCTTTTCCTTCTTTCTTTTCTTTCTTCTTACCTGAGGACATGTTCACTGATCTCAGAGACAAAGGAGGAGCGGAGGTAGGAGACGGAAAACATCCATGTGAGAAACACCGATTGGTTGCCTCCCATATATGCCCAGAGTGGAACCGCAATCTAGGCACGTGCCCTGACCAGGAATCAAGCCTGCAGCAATATGCTGCACAGGACAAGGCTCCACTCAGATGAGCTATCTGGCTAAAGCAGTGCTGCTTAATTTTAGATTCTCTTGTTTTCTGATCTAAGACCTGAAAACATTATTTTTTCTTGGGGCATCCAGTTTTCATTTTTCTACTGCCCACTTTTCTGGTTTTAGTAGACAGGATTTTCTTTGATGATTTGTTGTATGTTTTGCTCTTGCTGATCTTTCTCACATTCTTACAAATCTGTGGTTCATTAAAAGTGTCATTGTTAGAATTTATTAAAGATATGAATTGCAGCACGAGGGCCCACTTAAGTGAACACCTTGTGTGCAGTACTGGTAGACGTGGGGACATTTTAATACAGATTTTGATCATGTTGATTCCCCGCTTAAAATCTTCCAATAACCCTCAGGATTAAGTAAAATCTCTTTAGCAAAAGCATCAAATCCCCAAGATCAGATTTCTTCCCACCTCTCCAATCTCCTTTCCCATTACTTATCCAAAGGAACCTGTACTCTCCTGTACCAAAATATTTACAATTCCCTGAACATAGCATAGTCCTTAAAGACTTTTTCTACTGCTTCAGGTACTTTTTACTATTTATCTTCCAGGGTACTTCAGCCTTTAAGTTTCGATGCACAGATCACTTTCTCTCTTAATTATTTTCTAAACCCGAAAGATCAGTTTAAGCATTACTCTTCCAAATTCCCTTAACAACCTGCATGTGTCTTCAATTTTACTAGTATTTTATAACACCGGATTACTTTTATTGCTTGTTTTTGTCTTCCTTTTCCATCAGTCAATGAGAAGAAATGTCAGTCTCTTGTTTATTCCTCTATTTCCAGTGCAAAATATTTAGAGTGATCAAATATGCTAATCTCTTAATTCAAGCTGCTATAACAGAGTACCATAGAGTTGGTGGCTTACAAATAATACAAATTTATTTCTCCCAGTTCTGGAGTCTGCAAAGTCTAACCAAGGCACCAGCAGATTTAGAATCTGGTGAGAGCTTGCTTCTTAGTTTATAGATAGTCTTTTGGGGGACGGTGGGGATGGGAGCAGTGTCCTCACATGACAGATGGGGCAAGGGAGGTCATTGGAGACTCTTTTACAAGGGCACTAATCATGTTCATAAGGGCTCCACCCTCACGACCTAATCACTTCCCAAAGTTCTCACCTCCAAATGCCACTACATTGAGAATTACGGTTCAACAAATGAATTTTGGAGGGACATAAGTATTCCAGTTTTGCTAATCTAATAATTAATAGTACTCTGGTTTTCTAAAGTGCCCATTTAGGATGAGGAATTGTGTGGTCACCCTAATAATATTGTACTGTTTGTTGAATGAATGAAAACATAAATGGAAAGGAAAGGAGGAGGGGCACTTGGAACTGGACAATGAGATCTGACTCACCTTTTTAGCACCATTTCTTTGTAAAAATTATTCAACCTCTCTGTGCCTTAGTTTATTCCTCTGTAATAAAAGGGAAATATTCCCTGTCAATTTCAAAATGAAGCTAACAATAATAAAAACTAATACCTTAAACAGATAATGCTTTCAGATTTACTGAACACCTTTATAAATGTTATTTTATTTATCTTCCAATTATAGCACTAGGTAGTAAACACTTCCATATTTTTTTTGAACTGACACTTCAGGTGGCCAAGAGCAGAAATTAGTGTCTTAGTTGGTTCTGGTGACTCCATTTGCTTTCATGTCTATATTTATTGAGAGTCTACTGTGTGTATGGGGCCTGTGTTAGAGATCAATGTCACTTTTTCAAATTTAATTTATGTTATATTTAATGTGGCTGTTGAACTCATGCAATAGAACTAAAGCTACACTTACTTTTCATTGATTTCTTCATCCAAGAATTTCAATCATGACACCTAATGTCTTCCATGGAACTCATGCAACTCTCCCCCACAGCAATTCAAAGTGACAGAACAAATGAATGGGGAAATATTTCACTGAACTGTGTTATCCTTATGAACTATATCTGAGTGCTTGATTGAGTAATTAAGTGTGGCTATCACTGAAGAGTCCTATCAGTTATATTTATTTCCTTCTTATTAGATTAACTCATGAAAAATTAAGAACCATGGCAGGGCTTATATGGCTACACCGAAAATCCTGTAACAGCAGATGGAGATTTCAGCACAATTACTTTAAACCCCCATTGCTGAATTGATTGTCCAGATGTTCATGATGGCAAGGCAGAATAACAATGATCTTTATAAGTCTTGCATTATGTAGTTGCTCATCACCTTCAAAACTCTTCCACTCATAATCTCAAGATGATTTGGTTTATTATAACAGCCCTGTGAAGTACACAAATTTTGTAGGAAACAGACTAGTAACAAACTAAATTGTTTGTAGGTTAGTACTTACCGTCTGACTCCAAGGCATCTCGTATCCCTGGCTACAATTTACCCTACTGACAAGAGACTTTTCCAAAAGCAAATTTAACCTGCTTTCTTTATTACATAAAACCTATTTGTTTGCATCATTTAAAATTCACATATATAACATTTGTCTATAGATAACTCATGACCTAGCTCCTCCTTGCCTCTCCAACCTTAATTTTAGCCATTTTCCTCTCATCTCTTATTCCTCTCACCCCTTCCAGACTTCACTTCTCTCTGTCTCTGCTCACACTGTTTCTTCTGCTTGCGTATGTTGTAGTGTCAGCTCAGAATTATCTTTTTCCTGACACCTTCACTAACCTTACTTGCTTTTCCCCAAAGAACTTTGCTTCCCCAATCTCCTCAGTCTCTGTCAAGACATAGCACCTACTTGTTTGTAGACCTGCATCTCGTTACTGGACTCACTGCCCCTTTGTTTCTGTTCTTCTAGCCTCTGACAGAGTTACAGACACATAATAGCACTCAAAATATATTTATTGAAACAATTGGAAATGAATGAATAATATACAGTACCATTTCTCCTACCTCACTATATCTGAAACCATTGTTACATATTCACCGTTTTCTACCGTTGATCAAATGTGTTCATATCTCCATCTGACCACAGAAACAATGTAAGATGCATAAGCAGGCTGGGCCTAGTTTACAATTAAAGTTAGAGAGGCTCCAACATGGGGACCATATAATGTCACTATAACCTGAGAGTGTGTGTTCTTGCTGGGAGTGTTCTCAGTATGATCATTTGCTGTTCCTGGACAAGGGATTTCCACCAGCGATTTAAAAGATTTGAAATAAGAAAGCTTAGTGTATGAGGTTCTAGAGAAGCTTGAAACATTCCAAAGAAGGATTGAAATTTTTTTCTGTATTCTTGTCAGCTCATAATTTTTTTCTTTTTTTATTGTTGTTCAAATACAGTTGTCTCCATTTCCCCTCAAAAGTCCAACTGACCCCAGCCTTCCCCACCTCCCACCCTCTATCCTACCCCACTTCAGCTTTGTCCATGTGTCCTTTATACATGTTCCTTGACCCTTCCCCTTTCATTTTTGTCTTGGCAATTAGTCATTGACTCTATGTTATTTATTAAAAACATCAAAAACACCCAAAGCAATAATAAGAGCAGGTAAATTTAGTGAGAAGTTACTATGTATAGGGCATCGTGCTGACACAGACATTCTTTTTCTCAATTAACTCTCAAAACCAAATTGTTTAATAGATACTATTTTCTTCACTTTACAGTTGAAGAAATCAAATCTCAGACAGAGTATAATACCTTGCTGTAGCCAAAGAGCCAATGCATTGTAAAGCCAGTAGTCCTGCCCTCTGAAGGGAGCTGGCTGGAGCTGTTGGCCTCAGCTGAAACCTAGAGGGGACTTGCCAAGAACTGAGCTTTTCTTTGCTGACTGAGATCACAGAGTCTCGTCTCCCAGCATGATTTTGATAAATTGCTTTCTGGTGTGTGTAAACTGCCTTATGGTATATATTGGATATAAAATCCCAATACTTTCTTCCTGATTCGGTTATCCTGAACATTGTGTGAAGTCTTGATGTCTCAAGAGAGGGCAGTTGTCTTGCTAGTGTTGCTTGTAGGGATTCAAATTAGATCAAACTGGTCCCCAGTGTGTTGCAGTGTTCTCGTTCAGGCCAACTGCCTCGTGGAGCACTGCAGTGCATGCTTGTTCAATGAAATCTTAATCACCTTGAACTTGCACTAGGAATGTATAATGTTTCGTCTATGCACTCTGTTTGTAAAGAGGTGTGATCTCGTATGCATGATTAAGGGTTCACATAATATATTGTAAAGAGCAAGACCTTTGGAGCTGGATGGTCCTGGGATCAAATCACAAATGACTTAATCTTTCTGGGCATCAGCTGACTCATCAGTGAAACAGAGCCCATACAAGTGTCTCCTGAAGTTAGTGTAAAGACATATACCATGTGTCTTTAGTATGTGTTTAACAAATACCTACTAAATACAGCAGGTGTTTAACAAAAATTATTCCTCCTCTTTATTTTTAAATTATTTTAAATGGTATAACAGTATTATAGAACATTTACAAAATGACAAAAGAAAAAATTTCACGTATACTTCTACCACACAAATTAAACAATCACTAGTTTTAATGTATTGTCTCCCTTTCCTTTATCATATGGCTATGTTTAAATCCTGCCTTTTCGCTTCATATTACATTATAGGCACTATCACAGATATCATCAACTAAGCAACTAAGTCATTCCACAATGAGGCATTTACTGAAGAGAAATAAGGGCATATGCCTACACAAGCCTGCAAAGATTTGCACTTGAATGTTTGTAGCAGCTTTATTTGAAATAATAAAATTGTGTAAATAACCAAATATCCATCAACAGGAGATGGAATAATATAATGAAATACTCTAAGGAAAAGAAAGAAATAAACTATTAATAAATGCAACAGTATGTGTAAATCTCAAGATAGGTAGGATGAATTAAAGAAGCCAGACAGAAAAGTGTGCTCACTATACAATCGCACTTATGTGAAATTCTAGAAAACTGAAACTAATATGTAATGCAAAGCAGAGCAGTGGTTCCTCAGGGATGAGGTGGAAGGGACAGATTACAAAGGCACACAAGTAAACTTTGTGGGGGATGGATATGTTCATTATCTTAATTGAGCTGGTGTTTTCACAGAAATTTATGTAGCTAAAATCTTACCAAACTGTATAATTCAAGTACGTGTAGTTTATTATAAGTCAAGTATGCTTCAGTAAAGCTGTAAAAAACAAAAATGATGTATCTTGGGAGAAAATTTTACTTTTAAATAGTCTCATTGCATTATTCTTACTAAACTGCTCTCACTGCTGTATGCTTAGATTGCTATCAATATTTTGCTTTATATAACATTACAATGAACATACTTGGCATAAAGCTATTAAATATTAATTGCCTCCTTTCTAGAATTTATTAATGCTGAAATCCATTTTCATTGAGCAAGAATGGCACAGTGAAATCTTTGTAGTTCACTTCTCATTAGTGTATTTTTATGAGGGAGTTACATGTATAGCAGATTCTCTAGCTACTTTTTGTTTTGTTTTTTTTTTAGTGATTATGATCATTGGTTTCCAGGTACCACCATTTGGGTCACTGATAAAATAGTAGCATAGAGGCACATAGGCAACAACTAGGGTTATAAAACCAAGAGTCTCATGCAGGAGACTAATAATGATGGAATTTAAGTTTCTCCAAGCATCTGACCCTCTCAGGGATCCAGGGGCCTCATGACTGATCCCTGTTGATTCATAAATACTACCACCCATTCTGTTCAGTGGTTAACTTCTCTGATCATTCATTCACTTCCAGTGCTTTCTTTCCTTCCAGTGCTATTTTCTCTACTGGGAATGTATAAAGGTTCCACAGGGAACTTTTTTCATCAATGCTCACCATTCATTTATACATACAGTAAAAGAAACGCTTGCTGACTTTAAACTATATGCCAAACATGGGATTTTTACTGAAAATAAAGCTATGAATAATACTGGACCCTGGATTCAAAATGTTACAGTATTTTTAAGAAACCAGTAAGTAAATACTAAAGTAGAACAAGGGGTGATTAGCACAACCAGAGGCATATGCTATTGGGGAATATAGAAGAGGTACATGTATCCCAACCTAAAGCATTAGGACAGACTTTCCAGAAGAAGTGGCACCTCAGTTAATAGCTGGAAAAGGAAGAGCCTGGTGAAGCAATCTAGAGGGAAAGGAAGGACAATGTTTTAGGCAGAGTAAACAGCATGTGTAAGACATTAGAGGCAAAGAAGGTGTAGAAATGCTCTGTGGCTATGTATGCGACTATAGTTTTATTGTTGTTTTAATGTGTGCTTTAGTGTGAGGACTCAAAAGGAGTAGCAGGGGTAAAAAAATACCACTAAAATATTCTTTAAAGTACTTATTCTCTGATTACAAAACTAATATATGCTCACTATAGGATAATAATCATTATTGTGAATTTTAATGTTTATATAGAAAAGTGGAAAAACGCAAAAGCATAAGGAAGAAAACAAACATTACTGGTAGTATTCAGAGGCAACACATTAAACAGTCAGTATTGGCAGCATACTTCATTGTATGTAAGCCCTTATATAATTAATCAATGTCCCAGTGATAAATTTTGGGTCATTTCCAGATGTATTCCTTTACAAAATTACCACAATAATAATTCTTATATGTACATCTTAGCATATAAGATTTAGTATGTTATATAAAGGTATAATTTTTAGGTGAAAAGGCAAAACTCATAATCTAAAGAATTGCATAAAATAACATATAGTTGAAATATTGCCTCCTATTACTGGACACTTAGTTTCTAAATTTTATTTTTATAGATAATTTAAAAATATTCCTAAGCCCGTAGGTGTCTTTGGGACTGTCAGCTTAATGCTGCCAGAGCATAAATAATTTCCAGTTGGCAAAATATGGTAGCGTCTGGTAACATCATTCAATTCTCCAACATTATATCCAGTTATATAAAGGGAAGACAGGGAATCTGGTAATCTTATCTGAGTACTGACCAGATTTCAATTTCCACATTTTCCTATACATTACCTCATTCAGTTTTCATCTCACCTGTGTCAGAGATATGTTAACTCATTCTACAGATGAACAGACTAAGGCTCAGAGTGACTGACTGTCCCAAGCTTATAGCCTGAGTTACAGGTGAAACATTAACCCAAGTCTATCAAATACCAAAGCTGATATTTTTCCATCTGTATATGTCTCCTCACAAAAATCAATGAGAATTATGGTACCTCCTTTATAACTTAGAGACAAGATAGTATGTCTCTTTTAAATAAATAATAATTGTTAACAATTATTGACTATTACTATGCATCAAGTTATATTCTGAGTGCTTTACAGGGATTAACTCATTTACTCATCCAAACCTAATGAAATAGGGTCTATTATTACACCCAACATAAAGAAGAGGAAACAGGCACAGAGATATTAATTAAATTACCGATAACCTCTTAGCTCATGGACACAGAATGCGTAAATCAAGTTAAGCAGTCTGTTCTGGAGTCCACTTCACTGCATTGCCTCTCAGATACAAGCGCCAGTTTGTGCCAGAAACTAAATGATAGGACTGGTCTTGCTATATGTAGTAACATTACATAGCATTAAAAAACAGTATAAAATCAGGAACACATCTTCCAGAACCAAATGACCTCTGTCTAAATCCAGGTTCTGCCCTTACTAGCTGTGATCCTGATACCGACTAGCAAGATATTGAATCTGTTTATTTGTGAGTTCTTCATCTGTAAAATAAATCTAATAATAGTAAGCATCTTTTAGTGTTGTTATGGGGCTAAACCTTTGTGTAGAACTTAAAATGCTGCTTGGCATACACTTACCACCACTTGAGTTTCTGTTAAAATAGTTTGTAAATTTATGTTCTCCTCTTCTGATTTCTCCCTCACAATCCACACTCTAGGAAACAGTGATCTCAATGGTAACCTGAGGTGACCAAACAGCCACAGAAGCTTTTTCAAATTCCCTGCCCACTATTGATGCCCCTGCAAAGATCTGGGCTCTAAAGCGTCATAGTATCTTCTGTTCCAGTGAGAACTGTTTTAAAGGGAAGAATCAGCCTTGCCAACTTTCCAAATTTAGCCATAACTGGGTCACCTAAAAAAGTAGTGCACTGTTCCCTCAAGTAATCTTTTGCTTATGTTAATTTTATGTGAAGCTTTCCTCACCAAGTCTTAGCACGTTCCGAATTTCATGAGTCACTGCTTTGTCAGATAAGTGTGTGAAAAGTGCCTTTTCAGAAGTGTCATCAGGTGTCTTGCAGCTGGCTTCTGCCCTTGGTCAAATCTGTATCTCTAGAGACTGACAGCAGAGGTAAAAACAAATAAACAAAAAACAGGATCAGCCCTGACCAGTGTGGCTTAGTTGGTTGTGTGTCATCCCACAAAGCATGGGGTTACTGGTCTGATTCTTGGCCGGGGGACATGCTTGGACTGTGTGGCTTCGGTCCCCAGTCAGGGAATGTAGGAGAGGTAACCAGCTGATGTTTTACTCCCTCTCCTTCTCCTTCCCTTCTCCTCTCTCTAAAAATAAGTAAAATCTTTAAAAAACAGGATTAGGTATGAGTGATTTTTATTTTCATCTTTCATATTGTAAAATCTTCAGGAAGGTCTTTTGCTTTGAATCTGTTGGGCCCCTCTAACATGGCTCACTGACTGATGCCAGGTTCTGGGCTAGGTATTCGAGGTATAGATAGGAGTTTGATCCTTGTCCTGCCTTTAAAGATGACAGCACAGTCTCATGTTGATCACAGTCTCTGGAGAAACGCTTCTGAAGAACTCTCTACAGTTTGCAGTCAGAGGTTGATTTCTAAAGTCTAACATGACACATTTATGTTAGTCATTATGAAATGCAGTAGTCTCTCCTTCTGTCTACAGACTAGAAGAAAGGTGTTCTTTAGCCTGGCTCTTAGAGTCGCATGAAAAGTCTGCAGTGAAGAATGACTGTTTTCCTGGTAGACAAAGCATAGGTGAGTTATTGAGAGCAGAAGGCTATCAGCCAAGCACCATAGAAGAGATTTGATTATCTTACTTTAACCTCAAATCAACCCTGGGGGTGATTATCTCTCAGAGCAGACATGAGAACTGATGATTACTAATTATTATTAAGTGAGACTAATTTGATTAAAGTCAGAGCTAGGAAGAGGTAGAGTCCAGAATTTGAACTTAAGTCCTTCTGGCTTTAGAGTTCATGTGCTTCCCCTGGTAGGAACGAACTCTTCAGCGTGGTCATTTTAGAGAAAAAAGTATATCAAATTTAGAATATTAGAAATCCTTACCTAACTCTTTCTATAGTAGATTCAGGAGCCAGATTGAGGGATTTCAAAGTCCACCAGCATCACTTTCTTGAAGAAATGTCATTTCTTCTGTCACCAAATGATCTTATTCATACCTTTTCTTATGAGTGTATCATTATAGCCTTTCCTAGCACAGCGTAAGCAAGGTTTTGACATCAAGAAATTGAGTTTTATTTGCTTCTATCAACTTGACAAGGTGGAAGAAAGGAACTTTGGAGCCTCATAGAACTGAATTCTATCAGTATGACTGCTACCGACTCTCAGATGGAGAAAATAACACCTCATTTGTGGGCTTGGCATGAAATATAGGCTAGTTATTATTGATCACCTGAATTGCAGTGGTGACTCAATACGCTGTAGTCCTTTCCCCTTCATTGTGACATGTCTGAGCGAAAGGAGTTCATCTGAAGATATTTACTAGATACACATGGTGTCATGCCATTGGAAATTATTGAAGAACACAAGGATTAAAGATCTGAGTGTCCTGTCCTTGATGTCCTTGAGTCCTGAATGTAGTGAAATAACTAAAAATTAGAAATAATTTATAGGTAATTTTTTAAAAATTTGACATTTGCAGTGAATTAAATAGAATTCAGAGGAAGGGGGAGACTGGTACAGGTGAGATTCAGGGAAGGCCTTCTGGGGAGTAGAGGCTTGAACAGACCACAGGGCAGGAGGTAGGAGTGGGGTCGAAGCTACACAGGCAAAAGGGAGAACTTAAACCATCAATTTCAATTTCTCCTGTGATATGTCCCTCCCCCTTTTATTTCCTTGTCTCCATAGCAAGAACGTAGAACATTTTCTTTTTTCTCCCCACTTCCCTTCCATAGTACCAGTACACTGGTACTATGCTATTGGTTTTATTTAATTACAGAAACCAAAGTATTTATTTTCTTGCCCACCTTCCAAAAGGAGTTTGGAGTTTCACTGGTTTGTCACCATTGACATGGACTTATTAGTTAATAGGAAATATTTTTTTTACAGTTTTGCAATGTCCTTATTTTAAGAAGAACATGTAAGTAAAACTATTTAAAACCAAAATCATGCATGCTTAATAAAGAAAATTTGGAAAGCATAGGAGAGTGTATAGAAAAACGTCAGCATGGGCCTCTTCCATATAAGCAATGTTGTAATTTATATCTTAGAATGTTTCTTTCCTGTTAGCTTTTTTGCATATGTATTAGCTTCCATTTATTTTTTATAATAGTTATCTGTATTTTTTGCTTGTTTATCAGTTGAATAAGCATAAAATTTCACAGAGATGCCATAATTTACTACCATTTTCTTTTGTTTGCAGGATGGCACTCAGTCCACTAAGCCATACCAGCCAGGGAAATTTCCTAATGTACATTTATATTATATATAGTATCCACTAGTAAATCATGTTAAATCATGTTTAAAGTATTCGATGTTTTAATTGTTCTGACTTTTTTTTGGATTATTTCTTTAAAACATACTCTGGGTTGTGAACTACATAGATTTGGGTTTTTTCTGGTAGAATTAACTATTTCTTGTAGAGGTATTTGAGCAACCACTTTCTTCCAGGTACCATGACAATAGTGGTTTTGGCTAGCTAACAATCTAGTAGGAAGATTAAGACAAATAGAAAATAGTCTTTAAAAGGAGAACACGAAAAGCACTGAAGAAATTCAGAAAATGTATGACTGGAATGATGAGAGAGGTCTTGTAAAGAGAGGGCTAGGGCTTGAATTCTGGGATCAGTAATTCCACAACATGATTGCAAGTGCAAAGATGGGAAAGAAAAAAATGTAACTAGAGATTACTGGGCAGCCACCTATTTGCAGGGAATTTAGAGGCCTTGCAAAGAAATTGTGGACAAGGAGCTTAGTAAGGTAAATTGTAGCCAGAGGGCCACAAATATCATATTAAGTCTTTCAAACACATTTTTAATAGACAGTGAAGAGTTCGGGGATTTTTTTTCATAGGTTAGGTTATGCATTGTTACAGATTTATTCTCATAGGAGGTGCTTATATTCGAGGATGCTCAATATCACCTACAATGAGGGAAGGCAAGTTAAAGCAAAGCAAGATCCTTTCACCTGTGAGATCAACAAAGAATGGAGTACTGACAAGTGTGTGGAAAAATAGGTGCTATCATTACTAGTAGAAATTGTACGTAATTATGAGACTATACACTGGCATAAACTTTCTATAAAATAATATGACAGAATACATCAATGTTTAATATTTGCATACATTATACTTGGCAATTCCACTTGTAAAAATGTATCCTAATGTCACAGTTGAGCCCATAAGATTATAATGGAGCTGAAAAACTTCTATTGCCTAGTGACTTTGTAGCTGCCGTAACATTGTAGTGCAGAGCATTACTTGTGTTTGTGTGAGGCTGGTGTACACAAGCCTACCATGCTGCAATTCTTGAAAATAGAAGAAATGACTATGTTACAGGTTTATGTATTAACTTCACTATACTTTTTATCATTATTTCAGAGTGTACTCTTTCTACCTATAAAAAATAAAAAGTTCTCTGTAAAATAAAACAAATGATTGTACACAATGTAGCAATGTGTTGTCTAACACTATAACATTATTAACAACTGAAATGTCCATGAGTATCTTAAATAATGGCATAAAGCTTAAATAAAATGCTTATAATTGTAGTTTTTGTAAAAGATGAATTAGATATTTATGTACTAACCTACAATGATGTTTATCATGTTAAAGAACAAACTAAAACAGATACCAAAGAATAACTTTGATCTCATTTATGTGAAAGCGAAGAAGGATATATATACCAAATAGTTAACAGTAATTATCACTTGGGAGTAGAAATTAAAAGCAATTTCACATTTACTTGAAAATACTTTAAAGTATTTTTTTAAAAACTATTAAGACAAGATTATCAGAGACATTGCTTTGGCTACACGTTGAGTATAAATCAAAGTAAAAATGAAGGCAAAGATGAAAGTCGAATTCTTTTGATACACCTTTCCATATCATCTGATGTTGACCTTGTCATATCCCATTGTATTATCCTATTTTAAGCCCATTATTGCACTTAGCAATACATCTTACTTTCCTTCCTTTCTTTTCTTTTGTTATCTTGCTAAGATTAAGGGCCTTGCTTATCATGTTCCATGCTGTATTTCCAGCACTCAGAACATTGTCTGAATGATAGTAGCCTCATATAAACTGGTTAAATGAAATAAGTGCCAGTTGGACAGCTATTGCATTATCGTTGCTTTTATTTTAAAAGTCTAAACCCCTTAATTTGACTTATATAGCCCTACATAATTTACCTCCTTACAACCTGGCTAGCTTTTTATTTTAATCTTATCATACCCACTTTCATCCCCTCCAGGATTTGTACAATTAGACTTTTTCAGTTACCTTAATGGATCCCCACCCCTGGCAATCACCGCTCTGTTGTTCTTCTCTTTGATCTCCCGACCTTTGTGTGTGTTATTCTGGCTTCTTGTAGAAGTAATTGAACTCTTCTTTTTCTTACTCCTGTTTATCTCTCTGGTATCAGTTTAAGCAGTATTGCTGTTTGATCACAGCCTCTGGAATGAAATGTCAGATCAGTTGTGTGTTAAGTAATTTTTGCTTAAATATCCTTATTTGTAAAGTAGAAACAATAGTACCTTTCTCATGAGATTGCTGTGAGGATAAATGAGTTAACATCCAAAAGCACTAAGAACAGTTCCTGACACATGGTGGCAATTCCATGTTAGGGCAATGATGATAATGGTGATGACAATGACAATGATGATGGCAACTTGTAGTGTGGTTGCTGTGGTGATAGTCATGTCACCTTTTTGGAAAATCTTATTCCAAGGTGGGTTAGGTGTCATTCTTCTTTACTGAAAAGCTTATTATTGTGTATTATTGCCCATTTGTTTGCCTTTTGATCTTACTAGAGTATAAGCCCCATGTGATCAAGTGCTTAGGCCATTGAGTTTACCAGAGTACCCACCATGCCTCACATCGGTGTCTGGCAGATGATAGTTGTTTTTGAAAGTAACTGTTTTTAAATTGGCTGACTTGAGAGATCTGGCATAAAATAACTAAGTTGACCTGAGGTACATTGTAAGAGGTGAGAAGATAGATCTTGGTACTAAAGGAGAGTGAGCAATAGTGACAGTCCAGGATGATTCAGGGTCAGGAACTGGAGACTGAGGACAGGATGAAGCTATTGAGCAACAGGAATAATGATGTGTTACATTCTTGGACATTCCAGTTGACCCCTGGGAACTCTCTTTCGTCCTTGTTTTCATAGGTACCCTAAAGGGCTTTTAGATTTTTTACATCCTTTGACATTAAAAACTTAATGCTGTCAGCACTAAAGACGTATATGCTCTTGCACACATGAGCAAACTGAGGTTCAGAAGTCACTTACTGACTCTCGGTCATGTTTTAATAGAAGGAAAGTCATATTCCAAACAGAAATTATTTTTTTATTACTCATTTAGAAATATATACAGAAGTTATGTTTTGTACAGAGAATATTATGATCTGCACACATAGAAATGTAATGCCCTGGTCACAGCTCAATATGTATTCATAGAGACAGTTGTTATGAACAAGTTTAAGAGAAACTGACAAAATTCCTAAAGGATTCAGAAAATGTCTTCTGGGAGTACCATGAACAGGGCCATTGGTTCTCAGTCGATGATTTGAAGAAAATTCTTGGATGATACATCTGACCTAGGCTTTTATGCTACTCAGTTTTCAGTATTTCATTCCAATGCATTTCTTACAAAGAAAAGCTAGACTTTAGTTTCAAATTAGAATTTTCTAATTTCACCAATGTGTTCGTAAAAGATCACCCACTATCTAATGCATGCCTATCAATTAGCTTTGGGTTTTAGTTTTCTGAAACATTTTTGCACCTTTTCTTCCTTTAATTGAACTCACCAACAATAGTTCTCTGTTGTGAGGAAACACTGAATGAATTAATGCTTGAGGTGACAATTGTCAGCATACTTTTTAAAAAGTCTGAAGAGCTGGTAACATTTTGAGGAAACTGACTTTTCAAAGCAAAATAAAGGTAGAATCTAAGTGACAATATACCAGAGCCCCAAGTTGATCGCTATCCCCTCCTACTGCATTTTTAAAGGGACATGAAAACAAAGTCAATTACATCTGAATTTTGGGTACAATAGGAAAAGTAGATTGTTTTAATATATGAAGAAGGGGTCACTGGTATATGGCCTAAGGAAGTAAATTTAGATCGAGAATAGAATTATAAGTTTTATGAATTAAAAGGGCAACTTAGTAGTAATCTAGTACAGTCTTATTTTTCTCTTTCTTATTTAGAGACTGATAGAAAGATTGAATTGAATTCAATTACTTTAAATTCAGTTCATTGGAGCAATGGGATTGCTTAGTATTATAAAGTTTCCATTACTTAATATTTTTCCGTTACTTAATTCACTTAATTCATTTACGAAATTGTGCAAGTCAATTAATATGACTGTCAATTTTTTTAAACCAGTAAAATAAGAAAATTGAAAGAAATAATAGATATCTCAGAATTGTTGAGAGAATGAAATGAGATAAAGCATGTCAAATACTGTCTGGTCATTTTCTTGTGGCTCACTCTACTCCCCCAACCCTAGGAAGATATTAAGATAAGATGGGTTGCAATGCAAGCAACTGGCCACATCTGTTTTTCACAATGTGGTATCCCCTGTGCCTGGCACAGTGCTTGGCATCCAGTAGGCACTCAATAATTCTTTAATGAATGAACGGATGAACTTGAATTTCCTTATGCTTTTTTACTATATGATGGTGTTTAAATTCTAGACCTCTGAAATCTAAGTTTCTCTTTTAACAAAAGAATAGATTAAGACTCAGTCTAAGTGTTAAAGATTTGGCCTACTGTGGTCACAAAGATGAACACACTAAAGTGATCGATTTTGACTTAGATTTTCTAACCTGTATTCTGGTCTATTTTCTACCACTGAATCTTAAAAATATGAATAAATAATGTGTTTTCCCACCCTTCTAACTATAGTCAAATATACTCCTTGACAATAATTTGGAAAATACAATCACATAAAAAACAAAATACAAGGGTAAGCAAAAGTAGGGTTATAGTTGTGAGTACGTGAAACAGTTTTTTCTTGCACTATTATTTATTTGTTGATGATTGTACTATTTATTACTATCAACCTATTTTTGACTACCACTGTGTATTGTTTTATGTTTACTTATATAAACACAGTAAAAATTTAGGTATGTTCTCTTTGCTCTTATGTTTATTGCCATGAGTAATTATTCTTTGACTAAATATTCTTTAAAAATATTTTAATGGTTGATTAGGATTCAATTCTACAGAAATGCCAAATCTTGTCATTTCTTATTATTGAATATTTAATTTCCATTTTTTACTATCATAAATAAAGCTCTTATACACCCTTATACAAAATTGTCTGTCTTGTCTTCCGATTATTTACTTAGAATAAATATTGAATATGAAATTATAGCTGGATTAAAGGCTAGGTACATTTTTAAAGCTCTCAGGTCATATATAGTCACACTATATTTCTTTCCAGAAGATCTGTACCAATTTCTTTCCCAAAAGCAGTGTCTGTGGGTATTTTTCTTGATGACTCCACTACCAGAAATGTGTCAGTATTAAAGGGCAATTTCCTCTCTCCATTTTCTTTTCTTCAGAATAATTATTATTTCAGGGGAAAATGTGTCACTGCAGCTTCTGGAACAACATGTCAATGCCAAACATCATTCCTCATTATCTCTCCTTAATAATACACGCTGATTACCTGTGTGCAATCTCCATAAAAACACCTCGGCAGAGACAGCTTCAGCATAGCTGAGTCACAACCTTTATATTCATAATCCAGGCTTAATGAAGTGAACAAAGACCACATTTTAAATAGTCAAATATAAAGATCCTCTATGATAAGAAGTTTTACCTGTTGTTAAGCTAATTATTCTTTGAGCATTTGTTTATTTGAGAAACACCCAAGCATGTCGGACTAGGATAGGGATGAAGATACTTGAAAGTTCTGATTTACTTTTCTCAACTGTGAGGTCTTGACATTAAACAACTGCTGTTATATTTATACATACACAATAAATCCCGTTATTACATTCCTGAAGAATAGGTTTTACAAAATAACAAACAAGGTGTTTGTTTCTATTGTCGCCTCACCACCAGCTTGTGTTAATAGAACAAGTTACTGAACCTCAGTAACCCTGTATTTACTAATCTGTGGAAAGTAACAATTCTGCTGACCCTAGAAGATTGTTGAGAGAATTAAAAAAAAAACTATAATTACAAGTTAATAATAAATACTTGTGGTTTAGGTTAAAATTTCTTTTCCTAATAATGGTGTATGGCCAGGGACCCAGAATCGCTCTCTTCCTGGCCCTGTACCTCACCCTCCCTTTCATGAGGTTTTTGACTAAGGCATCTGTACATAAGGCTTAGAAGCTACACTGGCTTCAGAGGACCACTTCATGACTGAAGACTAATTAATTCTTCAGTGCATTTTTACCAGTGCACAACTCTGGTAGAAACTGAGACATCAGTGTTTCTTAAGCCTGACGATATAAGGTAGGTATACCGCTCTTTCCTTTATGAGATGAAGATGTCTAAATGTGCCACTCAAATGCAGGTATAGAACATCTAAAATAGAAGGGATGAGACCTAGAAGCTGTGCCCACAGGACCACTCCTGCGCAGTTCTGCACAGATAGAAAGCACAGTAGCAAGAAAGCAGAGAATGGTCCAATAGCCTGGAGAAAGCCAACTCTACCAGGTGAGCCTCCATCATGGAGACAGAAATAAAAGAGGTGATCGATCACACCTGGGTGCTGACCTGTAGGGCAATTTTCATAGGTTCTGGTAAGAGATGGGCCACTGAATGTCCTGAGTTCTGACCTATTAGATTATTAAAAGTAAATAAAGGTAGGGTAGTGGAAACATGGGTAGAACAGTGGAATTCCTTCCACACACTCATGTTTTGGATAGGCCTTGTACCTGAGAAAGTTTATCTCAGAATTCAGCAATAAATGAGATCAGATAAAATGGATAAAAGTTGAATGGGATTTGGTAACTACCTCAACCTTGATTGCAAAATGGATACACCTTGCAGGCTTTAGAAAAATACTGATTTCCGTGCTCTACTCCCACCCCCAAGAGTCTAATTGAATGGATCTATAATGCAACTTGGACACCAGAACTTTTTTAAAGCTCCCCAGGTGGTTTTATTTGAAAGCAAAATTAAGGAACACTGACTTAGGAGGTACTTCAGTACTTTTTGCTTAAATAAGAATAAAACTTTGAAAAGTGATGTTAGGTACCAGATCCTTATAGGATTGCCTTTTGTCTTCAGACTTATTTTCTCACAGTATTTTCTTTGATCTCTATTTGTCTAACTCCTCTGGAGCAAGTTGTATTTATATCCATTTATTCAGAGACTTATCTACAAGTGTGAACTGGAAACACAGCGATTCTAAGTCTATAATTTGGCAGGACGGGAGAACACTGACTTTGGGGTTACGGAGCATGTTCTCTACACCCAGATCGTACAAGTACTAGTGGTTTTTCTGAGCAAGGAATGTAGCTCTTCTGTGCTGCAGTAAACACAGAGTATTGGTGGGATGACCTCCCTGGCACAGTGCGGTCCAGCAGCACAAAACACAACGTGGCCCAAAGCCTAGCTCAACCAGTCACTCGGCAATGTTGGGCACCTTAATAAAATGTTCTAAACCTCAGTTTCATCATTTGTGAAATGACACCATAATAGATGTATTATTGGGATTTCATTAATATTAAATAAAAAATAAATATTGACTAAGCCTTAAAATTTGTTTTGTCATTGCCATTACTTTTATCAAGTTTCCTTCCAGCTCAGGAATTAGGTGAATCTAGGTCATTGCCATTCCATATATCCTGCAAATTGTGGCTCATCATTTATTTGAGCACCTCTATGTATTCTAGCCTTTTCTGGACTAATATTTTATTTACGAAAAGGCTGATTATAATCCCACTAAGTTGATTTTTTGATCAATTTATTATTTATTACCTACAGTTTGGAAAACACTAGTTTTGCTCTCCCCAGATGTGTTCCTCAATCACTCTAGTACTCTTCAAAAAGCAAAAGATAGTCTCTGTTCAAATAATTTCGGGAAAGATTGTATAATGAAGTTTCTTTTTGGAGATTCACATGTAGTAATGTGATACAGTTTTTTAAACCCTCTGGTTGCCCATACCCTTACCCTACCTCCACGGACACATATGTTTATTTGAATCTTTCATTTCTTGTTACACTCTGCTCCCCTGCTTCACCACTCTTAGTGATTTCAATGTCCACATGAACAAACTATTCATACTCTAGGCCCTCAGTCTCTTGACTTCTACATCTCAAGCGACCTTTCCCTCAACTCCAGATTACCCACCCACTCCCATGAAAACACCTGGATTTGTCGTCACAAATATTGGGTGGACCAAAAGTCTGTTTAGTTTTTCTTCCCTAAAATAAAAGATACATTTTTCATCTTCACCAATAACTTTACTGACTTGGACATTTTGAATATGTCAGCTATGTTCCATGTGGTATAATGTTGATTGTTCTCAATCAATGTCTCGATTTGATCACTGTCAACTTCAACTGGTATCCAACAGTAGAACATCATCCAGTGAGAAATCTCCAACACAAAACTTCACAAATCACATTTGACCTGTTTGATCAGTCATAGCACCTTCTCCAAACACTACACAAATCTTTTTTTTTTTTTGAGTTTCAGTTGCATTTTTACCTTTTCTGAAATAGTAAAGCATAAGATGCCAAAAATGTTACATATTTTCTTCCATCTTCAATATTAAAATGGCTACACAAAAATTCACCAATTTTGATTTTTTTAGATGCGTGTTGATATGACAGCTGTCACAATACATTCTAACAAAATTGTTTCAAATGAAGTTAAAGACAGCTAAGCACTACTAAAACCATCATATGGAAAAAAACCAAACAAACTTTATGGCCAACCCCATAATTTCATCTGTTCTAAAATGTTGATTTCAAGCATATGACTTCTCTACTGTCACATTATATTTTTTGGGGCTTATTTACTTGATTCATTGATTGCATCAACACATCCAGAGATTCCAATCCACTGGATTCCATCACTTTCTAATTACCCACTTACACATTCTTGAATTCATTTTTGTCCCACCTAGAGTTCATCATCCATTTCTATAATCACTTACTTCACTCTCAGCTAAAAACCTTGTTCCATACTTCACTAAGAAATAAAAAACATCTCCTTCGAACTTCCTCATTTTCTCCCACCAATTCAACTAACTCCCTTGCCTCTTGGCCAGCCATCTGCTCTTCTTCCACAGCACTGAAAGAAGTTCGTCTCCTCTTTTCATGTCCTGTCCACTTATGCTTGGAGTACGAGCCCTCTCACCTTTTCAAGGATTTTGTTATTTGTAATATGCATTTTATACCTTTGGCCATGGCTGAATAATTTTAAAACTTTACTTTAAATGCATCAAAATATAAAATAGGTTTTCTCCTCAGAGTCTTTTGAATTATCTGACACATTCAAACATTAGGTACTCTAGTCTGTAGCACTGGTATTTTCATCTCTGCCCGGGGTCTCTCACCCCATTAACTAACACTCCATCAGAAGTCTCCAAAACCTCACGCAGTTTTTGGGTTCTATTTTACATCATTTGTTGGGACTGGCCCTGTGCTTGAATCTCCCAGCTTTTTAAAATTATGAAGTCTTCATATTTACAGCCAAAGACTTTCTCTCATCTTTCAGTATGAGAGTCAGACATATGTCCATATCACCAAGGGAACATGTTCTCTAAAATTATTTATTGTGGACATTTTCAAACATACCTAAAAGTACAGAGAATAGAGTAATCATCCTCTGTTTTCACATTATTCTTTTATCTGTTCTCACTTTCCCGCTTACAAGGGATGTCCACTGCCCCCAGAAAAAAATGGAATTATCTTCTGGAGGGCAAGCCCTTTGTAGTGCAGGCTTCCCCCACCAGGTGAATGTTCTAGGAACCCATCTGTATGTACTAGCTGACATTGTTGTGAAAGGCTGCATTTGGCTTCAGTGAATTTTTTTGGAAGACTTTTTCAACACATTTTCCCATTTCATGATGGGTGATTTATGAGCGTACTTGCCCACACTGCACTGAGTGTTCAGCAGTTTCTGACCAAAAACGTCACTACCCCTTTGCCCACCCTCCCTGTTTACCTGATCTTGCCCCAAACAACTTTTTTGTTTGTTTGTTTGTTTGTTTCTCCTGATGAAAAAGTCCTCAAAGGGAAACATTTTGCTGATGTGGAAGAGATGAAACAAAAAAGGGCAGAAGCACTAGAAGACAACAAATTTGACTAGTTCAAAACTATTTTGGGCAGTGGAAAATGTTTCAATGAGTATGTTTCATCAAATGGAGGGTACTTTGAAGGTGACTGAAGTTTAAACATGTAAGAATAAATACACAATTTTAAAAATAATTTCCATTTACTGGGGTCCCCCCTCATATTTAAATATCTGTTTGATACAATAATTTAAATAATATAATTTTACCCATAAATACTTCTAAATGTTCTCCTGAAAGATAAGTATCATTTTAATATAACCAAAAGAGAATTACCAAACTAAGCAAAATTAACAATGATTCATAAATAACAATTCATATTTAGTTCATGTTCAGATGTTCAGTATTTCATAAATGTCTTTAAACTGTTCCCCAGATTTATTGAAGTATAATTTACATAAAAATTTTAAAAGTTTAAGGTATACAATGTGGTGATTTGATAAACATACAATCTGTACAGAAGGTATCCAGCCATGTACTATGAAAAATAGAGATATTTATTGAAGATGATAAAAGATACAAGAAACATTGTACATGAGACAGTGATGCCTCAGTCCCCTTCAAAGTAGGCATCTTGAGACCTCACATAGTTCTCCCAATCTCCATCAGCTGTTCCATTGTATTTTCCTGAATCTCATCAATGATCTGAAATCTCTTCCCTTTCAAAGATGATTTTAGTTTTGGGAAAAGCCAGAAGTCCCAGGGCACCAAATCTGGGCTGTAGTTGGGCTGAGTCACCTGAGTGATTTGATGTTTCACCAAAAAACTCTGCATGAGATGTGATGCATCAGCAGGCACGTTGTCATGATGAAGCTGCCAACCACCAGTTGCCCGTAACTGCCAACTTCTGAATCATCTGAGCAGTTTCTGCTGGGGAACATTCAAGCTTAATGCAAAACTTAATGCAGATTCATTGCTCTACTTGCTCAGTCATTCTGAATGCAATGGCCACACAGTACACACGCTCATTCAACAGTGTCTACCACCCCCACTGACTAGTACAGTGAAGTCGTTGTTGTTTACATATGGACATTCCAGTCCATTCTCCTTGGCAGCCTGGTTACATGGATGCCATGGAAACCATTCTTGTTATGTTAACAATGGCTAGATTTTTCCAGATAGACCTATGTTACAAAATGATTACCACAAAAAATACTTGACCTGTCTTTTTTTACAGTGTTTTTTTCTAATTAGGATTTAATCAAGATTTATATTATAGTATGTGGTGGATATGATCTTAAATACATCTCTTAATCACTTTCCCCTCTTTTTTTTTTATCCTGTGCATGTTAAAAAAGCTAATAAATTCCTGGAGAATTTCTCATACTCTGAATTTGTCTATCATTATTCTTGAGGTATCATTTAATTTTTTCTCTACCCCTTTCCTATAATTTTCTAATTAGTGGTAGAGGTCTGATTAGCTGTTTTTAATAGGCAGGAATACTTTATAGGCAATGCTGGATACTTCCTATTGCCTCTCATCAGGGGGCTCATGATGCCCTGTTCCAATTTTACTGATGCTGTAATTGATAAAGGGGTTCAGATGGTGAATTACAAAATTCGAGGATTTAGGGACAGGTTTTCTTTACATATACCTTGATGATGGAGTGTTGCTCTAATGGTTCATGACTGCCATGGTGATTATCTAGGCTTCCTCTTGAAAAGCATCTGCACTTTACAAATAAATTGATACCAAACCACAAGAGGAGAAGAAAGTATACATCCATTCCTCACCCTTCTTCACCTCTACCACTGACCTCATGGTTCTCATTAAAAGGACATTTTCATATCATATTTGCACTCCAACATTTGTAGAGACTGGTTGGGAAAAAATGGAGTTCTTTGAAAACAGTATCAATTTTTCAGGAAAAAAAAAGATAGTTGTCTAATAATAATAAGGATTACACAAAAGAGAAATACAGTATTCCCCCTTTGCCATAGTTTTGCTTTCCACAGTTTTAGTAACACGTGTTCAACCAGAACAACTTAGATTTTAAATTATTTGCCTTTCTGAGTAGTGTGGTGAAGTCATTCACTGTCCCACTTTATCTGCCCAGGATGTGAATTATCCCTCTGTTCATCCTGTCCATGCCATACCTACTCATTAGTCATTTAGTAGCCTTCTCAGTTATCAGATTGATTGTTGTAATATTGTAGTACTTGTGTTGGAATAGCCTTTATTTTACTTAATAATGGCTCCAAAGGGCAAGAATAGTGATGCTAGCAATTTGCATATGCCAATGTGAACTGTAAAGGGTATCTAAAGGAAAAAACATAGTTTCCATGGTTTCAGGAATCCACTGGAAGTCTTGCAGCATATCCCCCTTGGATAATGGGAAGCTATTATACAAGCATTCCCCCATCATCATCCTTCCTTATAGGTAATGCTTATGTGTCTGTCTTTCCAATTAGACTCTAAGCTTCATACGCCCAAAAGATTCAATCTTTCACTATCATCATCTTACATGGAGTCTCATACATAGTAAGTCCTCTAGAAATAGTATTTCGAATTAATGATTAAAAAAAGTGATGGATTTCTTGTAATAGAGTTGAATTCAGTCTCCAGTACCATCTCATTGACAATATATCATCTCAAAACCAAAAAGAAACTAAAAGGTCATCTGGTGCACACATAAGGCTTTCTGAGGCAAGCACACACTGGCCCCTTAGCTTCTGCCAGAGCTCCACCAGTGAAGGACAGCACACTCCCTCTCAATTGCTGCACTTTTTGTGTAGCCATAGTGCTCATTGTTACAAATGCCTTCCTTTAGTGGAGCTGATATTTGCCACCCAAATTACATCTATTCTTTAGGAATGTCAACAGAGTGAGGCCTAAATTTCAACAGAGAAAATAGTTTGCCTAAAATTACTCAGAGCTAGGTGTTCATGTAGGAAAAATAAAACACTAAAAAGTTTTATCTTTTATATGTAATTAAAATTCTTTAGATAGTAGCTAATTTTTTCTACACTAATATTTCTTTAATTCTTACCCTTAATATGCCGTATTTTTGTTAGTTTTCCCTACACTGTAGTATCTGGTTATTAAAAAATCCAATTATTCCTCTTAAAGTGAACTTTAAAAAATAAGACCAAGAGATGATTTTACCTCCCTGCTTCAAAACCAGTCTTCAATATATGACTTAAAAACCAAGAAGGCATCTGGTGCATTTGTACCATTTCTTCTTTTGTGCTTTTATTTATAGATAAAGAAACCACATTAATTTTTCATCAGCACATCTGAATAAAACTTGATGTCACTTCAGGAAATATAAAAACAGGAATAAACTGTGGAGTCATTACTGCCTTGAACTGAGAACCAAACAATGTTTTATCTTTGCAGAATCAGTTTATGTCTCTCCAGGAAATGACTGGTAACTGGGTAGGTCTTCCACTGAATGGAGCACAACCAGGCTCAGGTGCTTGCATGGCTGTCTCATTCAAACAGGCAGAACACAAGCTTCCATTCCACAAAGGGGCTTTGCCTCTTCATGAGGTAGCGCTGACAATGACTATCTTTAAGATGCAATTCAATTGGTGGTATTTCAAAATAAAACCCAGAAATAGAACTCTTTCTATCATAGCTATACTTTCAAGAAAAGTATAAGACCCAAAAAGTAAATCTGACATAAATATCATTTTCAATTGCAATTTTCCAAAGTGCCGCTCTGTTTTGAACAACCTAAATTATGTCATCTACTTTTTGCATGAAGGTTCATTTCCATGATTCCAAAGAACTATCATAGCAACAGTTGATTTAAATGCTGAGTTTTTATTTTGGAAACATGCCCAAGAGTCCTGAGGTGGGAGGTGTGCTTTAACCATTAAAGACCACATGGTGTTCCATGCTGTGTTACTAAATAACTCCCTATGCCTACTTGTATCCATGGAAATATGCAATGGTCCCATAATTGCAATAGGCTTGAAACTGGTCTCTCCACTTTCAGTCTATCACTCACACTGCTGTCAAGTGATTTTTCTGTAAAACAAATATAGCACGTCATTTGTTACTTTATACCTCATAACCCAGCATTTGCTGTGCATGTCATTCAGATCCTGTACACATGAGTCAGTCTAATTTTCCAGCCTCATGTCCTATCAGTTCTGCTCATATTCTAGCCACAGTTTCCTTTGTACTCCTACCTTGCTCTTTCATGCTCTTTACTCATGCTTTCTTATGTTTGTCATCATCTCTATTTTCTTCTGGGAACCTCTCCACTGGTCTTTGAGAAAGTAATTCAAATGTTACTTCTTGGGTGAGGTCTTTGCTGGCATCCCAAGTAGAGTAGTTACTTCTTTTTGTGTGTCCTCACAGAAGCACATGGAAGATGCTGTGTAAATGTTATGGCAGCTTCATTTGCTCCCTCTCTGGTGTCTCCTTCCTTTATTTTGAAAATATGACTGTCTTCTCTATCTTAAAGATGTAAAATCTTCGCTCAACTCCTCCTTTCCGCCTCCAAGCTACATCAGTACTTGCACTTCCATTATCACCTAATTTCTTAAAAGAAGAAAAAGTCTGTATTGTCATCTCTCCAGAAAGTTAATAGGTGTTAGATGGGAAAAAATAGTGTTTTCAAGTCAAATAAATTTAGAAAACATCCAATTAAATATTAAACACATTTCTTTGTTGTGTGATTGCTCAGTCTATAATCGCTAATGCCACCAAAGCAGGGTGTTCCCTAACTTAATTAGCTATCTGGATAATCTCAAGAGACCAGCCTTCTACTGGTCTACACTCATTTCCTCCCACTCTCTCACTGCTCAGACTTTAACCCAGTGAATTTGGGCTCATGCCCACATCATACACCTTAAACAATACTCAGAAAAGTTACCATAACTCACTGACCCTTGAAGTCAGTGAGCGAGTTTCCATCTTGACTACACTTTTCAATCTTCTGGTGAGTTTTGCAATTATGGCTGTCTGAGCCCCACTCCTCAGAGACTCTGACTTAATTGACTCTGGATGCAGCTTGGGAGTGGGGGCTTATGGACCCTTCCCAGGTAATTCTAAGTGCAGCCAAGGTAGAGAGCCATTGCCCAGGGACTCAAGCTGTTAGTTCATTCTTTCATTCATCCTAAGTACTAAGTGCTGAGGAAAAAAAGCAAATAAGGCTTGGTCTTTTTCCTGATGAGTATTATGACATAATAGAGAATCACAAATAGACATGTGACACATACAAAATGCAACAGTATTTACATTAAAAATCTTATAGGATAAGGGGAACAAAAATCATAATCGGTTCTACCTAGGGATCTGGGATAGTTAAGAAAGGTGTTGTGAAAAAATGTCTTTATGAGGCAGGCATTTGTTCAACAGTCTAGAGTGCTATTTGGGGAAGGCCATTTTAAGTGTGGAGGGTGGCCATGCTGACAAAAGCAGAGAGTACGGTTGTTAGGGAAATTGCAGCAATATGGCATTGCTGCTGAGGAGATGGAAGTGAGGGTGAAAGATGACATTGGAGATGCGGATGAGGCCTTCATTCCGGAGACTTTTGTATGAGACTAATCAATGGTGGATTCACTGTGAGAGAAACAAGGACGTGTTCCAACGTTTGAATCAGAGTGGCATGATCCAGTTTGCATCCTGGATATGTCACATCAATTTCTTCCTATTTTATACCTCTCAGGAGCAAACCCATGCCTTAATTATCTCTGTGCCTTCATTGCCAATCATAGGCTTTACATCTCTGAGATTTTTTGTTAATCAATGTATGCCTTCTCCCTAAAGATTGATGTGTGCTCTGTTAGAGGGGGAATTTGGCACCATTCACAGCCGTATGGCTCTCAGGATAGGTGGGGTATAGAGGCAGCATATACTGAACGAATGCAACGGCAATGTAAAGGTAATCAATGCCTTCATCTCAAGGTACAATTCATTGCTGCTGGCTTAAATCACAGATTTGGAATTAGATCTTTCTTTCTTTCTCCCACATGCTATCACCTCCCATCCCCAGGAAATAGAAAGCAAATATTTACAAGACATTATTTTAAATTTTTTTATTCTGGGTATTGTCAGATTGTTAATCAGTATGTGTTTACTGACTGCTTGCCTATTCTATTCTGAAGCATGAAATTCTGTGCTGTCAGAAATGTTTGAAAGTTCAAGATATGTGTCCCAAACTTGGAGCTTATCTAATTGGGAGAGAAAAAGTTACCAAGCATAAATGACAACTTAAGAACACAGAGAAAGAAATGTGCTGCATATCTTAAGATTTTCAAGGAGCATGGGATCTCTTGGGGCTTCTTGGGCAGCAATAGTCATGGCAAATTTTCTGCCATCACCACATTCTGACAGTAATTCGGAAGCTGATACCAATTGCACACTGTCCATTGTACACTAGTTACTATTTGCCCTGCAGTGATTATTATGTGCGATAGCAAGTGTAAGTGCAAATCTCCATGCTCACCATTGCTCTTCCAATGTGGAGAAAAAGGGCTGCTTGTACAAGTTGCAATCAGGCTCTTTCCCATTTTCTCAGATAATTTCTAGAGATGAACATTTCTAGATTGCATGCCCATGCTTGGAAGAATTTTGATGCTGCATACATGTTAAAGATATGTGAAAAACCATGTACTACAGTTAGAAAATACTGTGATATTTGGCTAGTATATATATGAAAGTATGGAGAAATATTGCAAATGAAATATATTGTAAGAGATGTGCCTATAAAATAAATTTCATATTTACTGTTATTTCCATGTATATTAGTTCATTTTGAGAGTTCTTTGATAAACATTATTGAGCTCTCTGTTGTATGTAACTTTGTGTCATGACCTGAGTTGACAGATAATTAAGCTATAATTCCTGTCTTTAAAGAGTTCAGAATTTAGAAGGAGCGGTAAGTTGATAACTATAGAACAAACTGACGCATGTAATGAAAAATGTATAATTGGTAAAAATCTTTATACACAAAAATCAAGTGTGTATTAAAATATCATATTTTGTTAACTTCCTTTCTGACTCTTAGCCCTCAATACTGTGCAAAAAAAATCTTTAAAATAAAAGATTTTATTTATGTATTTTTAGAGAGAAGGGAAGAGAGGGAGAAAGAGAAGAAGAAAGAGAGGGAGAGAAACATCAATGTGTGGTTACCTCTCGTGCACCCCCAACTGGGGACCTGGCCTGCAACCCAGGCATGTGCCCTGACTGGGAATTGAACTGGGTTGCAGGCTGGCACTCAATGGACTGAGCCATGCCAGCCAAGGCTGAAGAATTCTTTATTTCTAGCTCTTCTAGGAAAATTGTTGTTCTTCTTCCACCTTCAGTATTATGCACAAATTTTGAAGACATTCTCAGGACTGACTTTTCATAGGACTGAGCCTCTTAAGTGACTAGTCAACACCGTACACTGGTTCCCATGGAGCGGTGAACGCTTGAACCTCCATGGTTTCCTCAGGTCTCACGCCTTCCCGCAGTCCTGACCCCTGAGGGGCATGAAAACCAATGGTGAGGCTGAGGAGCTCACGCTCCATGATTTGACTTGACTATAGGCTTCTCACAAATACTTCTGTAAGTTTTCCTCTGTCCAGGCTCACAAGTCTCTATTGCCTTCTTAAACTGGCACAATTTCTCCTACTCACTCCCCAGAATTTCAAAGATACTCTCTCTTCTCTACCTTCCACCTGTATAACCCATAATCTCTTCACTTTTTTCTCCAAAGCCAGGACACCTAGAATAGTCCTTTCACGGGCAGTTGAGCCTATATTCTGGTGATTTTGCCATCAGCCTTGTCAGAATCTAGAGGCAACGAGTAAAGCATGTTTATGTGTTTGGAGTAGAGGAAAAAGAAAAACTAGTAGTGAACACATAATATTCTAATTATCTTGACATCATCATAGAAATGCTAGGAGTACAGAAGACTGACTCATTCTGAAAATGAGGTGGTTAAGGAAAGCTATTGAAAGAAAGTGACATTGAGTGGATTTTGGAGGATTATAAGGAGTTGCTAAAGAGTTATTTTAGGCAGGGGGAATAGCATGAATTGAGGATGAAATTACATCTTTGTATCTTCTGTATCCCCAGTATTTGGCACATCGTAAGCACTTAGTAATGTTAGTTGAATGGAGAGGTGGAATTGTGAGACATGTGCAGGGAATGGCAATAGGTTTGGAGAACCTAAGACGCAGCAGAGGGAGTAACTGAAAACCAAGTCCAGTTATGAGATGACTGCCATGGTTCAGGAGAGCTGTGAGGAAGGAAGGGGGGTGGGGAGCTCCAGAGGAAAACAATTCCAATTTCCTTACTAAAAGGTAATTGATTTTTCTACCAGTTAGAACTGAGCAAAAGCAAAAGACTGAGCAACATAATAGACTAGGTTTTTATGGAGTTCCTTAGACTTATAGGAGTGGAAGCCAAATCCTGAGTATTTTGCCAAACTCTGCAGGAGCGAATCTGACCCAACAATGAACCTGCCCACTCATGGAAGTTTGGAGCTTGGAACAAGTCAGCTATCAGATGCACTGGGGGCATTTAAATGCCAGAACTGCATTTTTAAAGACCAGAAAAAGACATCTGTTAAAATCCCCTGTCTAGAACAAATATATTATTTTCTTTGTGAAATGATAACTTATGAGAGAAAAATAAATGTCATGAGAGGAAACACATCTATACAGTAGGTTATGCATGCTATGAGCCTTGACTCACTGTTTTAATATTAAATAAAATAAATAGCAAATATAATAAAATATACCCACTTTCTGGTTATTTTTCAGACTATGATTTATATACATTGTTAAATGTCTTCTATAAAATGACTTCTGCAGGAGGTGATGTACTCACATAAGTGTTGGCTCAGGGAGCATGGTGTCAGGATGTAATGGTGGGATAAAAGAAGTATGGGGAACCTCATTTTCATCAGAGGTTTGCCCATAAAATTCCTACTAGGTAGAGAAATGAACATAATAAATGACAGAAAGACTCAGCTTCTTTCTCAATCAAAGCCAGAGCATGTAACCCAAAGAAAATAAATTCAGGATTTTCTTACCCTGTAACTCAACTTCCTTCTGCTATTCCAATAACAATAACTGGAAGTGTTTTTCCTATCAAGTTGAATGGACAAAAGTCTATCACCTGGATAACTTTCTCCAGCCTAGCAGTAAAATGACAGTGATTTGAACTAGAGCAGGGAGCAGAGAACAATTAGATACTGGAGGTCAAAGTTGCCCTGCAGAAAATTATTAAAGTGTTTTTATAAAAAAGGTAATTTGTTTTTTCTGATTTTACCAATAACACTTGAAGTCTCATCAAGGTGGAAAACCAAATGTGAGATTCTAATATTGAGCTGGAAATAATGGATTTTTATTCTTTGTTTTGTTTGTATGTTTGTGGCCATGTGTATGTGGTAGGGCAAGGGTGGTTGGTTAAGATACTAATAAACCTTACATTTTAAGTAATAGATGCATGGAAAATTTAATATGTAATCATTAAAAGATTATAAATAGTGTATAGCAGTCAAACTAGTAGTGAGATAAAAATGTACAGAAGAAGGTAAAGAGATTAGCCAAAGAACATACTCATACACACAGACAACAGTGTTGTGGAAGCTTGAGGGAAGGGGGGCCAAGGCTGGGTGAAGATGGCCAACGGAGGGGAAAATGGGGATATTATATTAGTGTCAGCAATAAAAATAAAGGGAAAAATAAATTATAATCAATAAAAAAGTCAACAAAGGATATATAGTAAAAATAAACCACAACAGAAACACAAAATAATAGAGAAAAACAATTTAAAATATAACATTAATCAAATAAATGTATGTAGATTAAATTTGCCAATTAAAAGAGAAAATTAACATTTGAATAATAAAATTGCACCTAATGCCTCATTTGATAAGAGACACACCTAAAACACAAGTACAAAAAAAGTTTGAAAGTAAACGAGGAAAATAATAGATGTACTATGCAAATGTTAAATAAAGCAAGCTGGAACTGTTTACAAATATCAAACAAAATTGACTTGGAAATGAACTAGTAGAGGGAAAGAAGATCATTATATGATAATAAAATGGTTACTTCATAAAAAATATTCCAGACTTGTGTACACTTAATAAATATCCTTAATACATAGGAAGCAAAACAACATATAGAGAGAAATAAATAAACCTACCTGATAATGAGAGATTATAATGAGATGCCTCCGAATTATGTCCGAGGTTAAAAAACTGCTATTTCTAGTAGTATGATAGGCTATCTCTGAATAAAATACAAATAAAACCTTAAATTAAGTACTTAGGAGTTAATTGAACAATGTACATGCAAAACCTTTATAAAAAATGTATTTTAACTTTCATTGAAATTTATTAACTAGATTTAAATGTTGTGCATGCCTTGGCCATGGATGTAAAGATTTCATAAAGATGTCACTCCTTCCAACTGATCATACATTCATAGATTCAATGTAATTTATGTAAAATCCCAAAAGGAGTTTTTGATGAGCTTGACAACCTGATATACAATGCACACAAAACTAAAGGCTTAGAAGCAGCCAAGATACTCTTGAAAAGAAACCAATTCTAGTGAAGACAGTGTGGTTTTAGAATTGGATAAGCATATTGACTAATTAAGTAAACAGAGCTCCAAGGGTCTTGGAACAAAAGTAAGGATACCAGCTCCAGACCCAAGTTACTAACTATTCATGCCTCTATTTTCTTACTGTTGAAAAAGGAATGAAAATAATATCTTCCTCACAGCTGCTACAAGGATTTAATGAATTAATTATTAACAAAACACCTAAGAGACCCCCTGGCTCACAGGTGTTTGTTACCTGTGTGGGAACGGGATGCAGGATAGACGTGACAATGCCGAACATTGAAGAAAGGAAGACGGGTTAATAAACAGGGACAGTTGTGCTTAATACTTAAAATTAAATTGATCCCCACCTCACATCAGACATAAATTTGACAAAAGTTTAGTTAAATACATAAATAAAAAGATAAAGTTTTAAACATTTTATAAGAAAATATAAGAGCATGTCATGATGAACCTGTAATTAGGAAGTGTTTCCTAAACAAAACACAAACTCATACATAAAAATGTTGTTAAACTCAATTAAATTTTACAAATTCTGTTTATCAAAAGATACCACAAGGAAAAGGAAAATCCAAGACCCAAAATGAGAAAGAGTATATGCAACATAAATAGTCAACCAAGGACTTTATTGAGAATATATAAAAAGAACTCTTATGTTAATAAAAATAAAAACAGCCAATATAATTGAAAAAATGGTTGAGAGGCATTATCAAACATTTCAAAAAGGAAGGTAAACAAAAAATGAATAAACATATAAGAAATACCAGACCTCACAAATAATGAAGGAATCTAACTTAAGCTCAATTTTGTATTATATGCAATTATATGAGCACAAAATTAGGAAGCCTAACACTGCCAAATGGTATTGAAGTTGTTTCTTATATTCTACTGGTGGGCACAATTTTGGAAAACAAATTGACATTATTGCATGCAGCCAAACATAAGACTTTGTACTTCCACTTTTACTTACGTGCCCTAGAGAAACCCTTGTAAACATTTATTGATGATAGTGGCTTTGTTCGAAGGACAAAAACAAAACAAAACAAAACTTGGAAAATCATGAATGTATACAAATAAGGGGATGCAAACCTAATTTATGGTGTATTCACACAATGGAATAATGTACAGCAGTACAAGCGAATGAACAAGGATGCATCTCTGAAACAATACTGAGTGAGAAAACCAAATCAAAGAAAACTGTGTATAGTAAAATAACATTTGTATGAAGCTTCAAAACAAGCAAATCTGAACAGTATGTTTTTGGGTAAATTCATATATAAGTGCTAAAACTATAAAATGATAAAGAAAGTGCCAAAAATTTGGGGAGAGTTGTTAAACCATAAGGGATACAAAAATACAGGCTGGATGGCAGAGAGCAAACAAAACTCCTTATCACATTCTAGTTTTTAAATTGGTGTTTATTTTATTATAATACTTCATCTTCATAATTTCCCTTGACATTACACATATTCTTTTGCATATATCAAGTATAACATAGTAAAAAATATTAAGTTACATAAGCTTAGGGTATGTTAAGGTAGAAATTATTAGATTTAACCCTTAAAGATGGACCTGTAAGGACCGTTCTCTTCATTGTACTGGTGTTGCCTGGAAGTGGTCTTGAGTTTTACTTAGAACAGATGACAGAAATGAAATGTGCGTCTCTCCTCAACAGAACAGTTGTTCATAGTGACATATCTTCTGCCTCCGTGATAGCAGATACTTTTAAAAGCAACAGAAAGAGGGAGCAGTAGTGGGTGGAATTAGAAGCAAATGCTTATTCATATGCTGCCATGTGAAGCCGATAGGTCATGCGTCTTTCAGATACACTTAAGAAAAATCTAATCTTAGCTGGAATCGAAATATCTGGCACTGTTAAATTGTCATTGATAGGAGCTGCCACCATGCCTATTTTCTGAGTATTTATAATGGTGAGATAAAGCACAAAGCCACAAAATCATGAGGCTAGACAGAATAGACCTTTCAAGGAAGATTTAAGTTCCTATCTCTTTCTTTCATTGGTTGAAAAGCAAGCAAAACCATGAAATTGATATTCTTTACTCTTGACAACCACTGAGATTAGGCAGCTTCTTTAGCTGGAATAAAATAAAATAAAATCAGGAGGACCTGGCCCTTAGCTGAGCTGTCTACAGTATATGCACGTAGATGCCTGTCCTAACCCACAGGGATTTCTAGGAAGCCATATACTGCCCTCACTCCACATCAAAACCTCTTCTCTGCCTTGTAAACCCGGTGTCCAACCTAAATCCTTCTTCCTTTCATTCAAGACTCTTTCATTTCATTTTTACCTTAAAGAGGAGAACAGCTATTTTCAAACTTATGAAACACTTTTTCCTATAGTGGGAAGATTATAAAATCACCCCTCAGTTTTTTACTGTCACGATTCACTGATCTATAGATACAGTTATAGATGTAGATATAGGTATATAGAGTTTAATCTTGGTTCATCATTCAATGCCACCATTTAATCATGTAATTCCTTAATTCTATTTATTGTTATTTTGGGTAACAGTGAGTCCTCCAACTTTTTTATTGTATCTTATATTTGCCCTCTTCAAGCTTAGTATAATTTTTACCCCAGCAATCCAAGTCCCCGACATTAACATCATCCTAAAATATAATTCTCATGGCCCTGCCTTTTTACACTTGGTTTCCAAGTGTTTGTTCAGCCAAGTCTGGGTCCTCAGGCTGTGTTAAAAGCTGTGTTCCATCTCGTCTAATTCCTCCAGCCTTTCCTGTCTCATCAGACAGATCTGAGTTGGAAACATGCTTCCACAACTTTACGGTGGGCACTGGTTGCTTCAACTCAGAGCTTCAGTTTCGTTATCTGTGAACAACAGCACTAAATAAATGTTGATTTTTTTTTAAAAGCTATCTCCACTTGAAAAGGTGGCTAAAGAAACATTTCAAAATGTGGTTAGTAGACAGGATATCTTGTACTTTATTACAGATTTGGCATGAGAGACACTATACAATTAGAATAATATTATGTATCATGCTTTAAAGGTTTGATTAGAGAAACGGTTTAGCAGAGTTGTTCCAGAATAGGTGCTCAAGGAACTTGTAACAAATTATTCTCCCTCCTCCTCCCTTTAGGAAAAAAAAAAGATATTGGCTTAATACTGGAGGAATACTCATAATAAGAATGACTCATTTAGGAAATAAATATAGTGCATGGTGATGAGGTTTTCTATTACTAAGAAAGGCCTGGCTGCATGAGGAGAATGCCAGAGAGGAAAAACAACCTGTCAGACTTCCAAAGATGGAATGTGCTTGGCATTCATGTCACAGTTTGCATCATGGGTCTAAGAAGTAGAAGGTTTCTTAGTGAGAAAAGAACCCAATCTTCTCCTAACTGTTGTTTGCTGCAATGTTACTTCTGTTCATTAAATATTTATGAAGGAAAATAACATAAGGAGATCTAACCAGAAAGGCAGGGGGCACCTGTTTAGCCACAAACCCTGGAGTCATTGTGTGTAAGGACAGAGGCCAGCTTTCCCATGCTTCTCGAAAACAGAAGACCTGTTTGATTATGGTTTTAGTACATTTAAAAAATACCTTTCTTTGGCTGAAACGTTATTAGTTTGAGATCTCTCTGTTCACATTGAGGCTGCCTGGTGTGAGGGAATTTTTTTATACTTTATAATATGTATTTGGAAGGCAGCAGGAACAGCTAAAAAGCTTCTGACCTCTTCACAGGTACCTTTGAAAGTAAATTCAAGATCTGTGAATGACTTGTCTTGCATATAGAGTAAGAATGAAATAGCAACTCGAGTACTATATTCACTCCAAAGCACTATAGTGATCCCAAAGAAACCAATGTCCAAATAGCTTGCTGCTTTTTTCAACATTTCAGTGTTTCAACAGGGATGCTTTCAGTCTTTACAAAGTATGAGGAGACAGAGCTGAGTGAAAACAGAGTAGCAGCTTGCTGCCTTTTAAAAACTCACAGCTAGGACGTATGTCGAATTCTAGGTTCACCTCTTGAATGGGCTGCTCACTGGGGTGTAAATCACACAGGGCTTGTGAACTGCTTCAGTATAGTCTGGTTTAAATGTTCCCACCGAAGAACCAAAGACAGGGTGGGAGTTGGAGGGGCAAGACACGTCACAGGGGCCTGTGGATTTAGTGTGAGGCTGAGAGTCTATGTGAAAGTCAAAGAACCAGTAATTTGTTTGAGGACTCTAATTTCATCCTAAAAATCCATGCAAATTTTACACTCCAGAGAGCTTAAGATATTCATATTTGTTTTAATACCAATTTTTCTCCACACCTTAAAGTATATTTATTATTCAAGATGTCTGTGGTTTTGTGAAACCCCTGGCATATTATTGCAAACACCTGGCACAGAGCAGAAGGAAATAAAGTGATTGATAGCTTAATAAGCAGTTGATCCAGGTGCTCATAGTATTTCTTCATTAATATCTCTATCCCAGTTCTTTCCCTCAGCTCTGGTAGTCTGCTGAGAAGGCATCTTTACCCTGACACTGCTTCACATGCATAAAACTTGCTCATCTTCTTTCTCCTTGACTTGCACTCATTCTTACGGTAAATGACACCTTCCAGGCACTCAGCCACTCCGGCCAGAAACTTGGGTTATCCCAGATTCCTCATTCTCTATCAGCCCTCACATTCTATCAGCCACCATGTCCTGTCAATCATGCCTCCATCTGTTACTCTATATCCAGACTCACATTGTCTTTTCTCACCCATTGCCTGAATTATTATTTTAGGGATCACTTCACTGGTCTCTCTGCCCCTGTTACTCCCTTACTGCATCCCTAGTGTATGACTGCTCATTACTTTCTGATGTAGGCTAAATTCCTAGTATGCCCGGATCTTTATGATTTTGGCCTACTCTTGCACCTTTAGCATCATGTGCATATCACACAGACTCTCTTAGCCCATCCCCCCACATCCCCGCCATGCTATGGCAACATATTCTTATGATCTCCACACTGGCCATTCTTTTTGTGCTTTTCGGCCATTGCACATATATTCTATTCTTGAAATGTCCTGCCTCCCTTCTGTTCTCCACATGATTGACTACTACTCATCTTTTATTAGAATTTAATGATGGAACTATTGAGGATATTTCCCCCTTTAATAAAAGTCCCAGTAGCTTTTTTTCTGACACTTCTCAGTATCTCATAGGAAAACAAACTTTTTACCAGTATATATTGTTGAATTTTGAATGAAAGTGGAATTGGTTAAGGTCTTATCAGAAAACTATTTTTATTTAATATGTGATTTAAGCAGGTTAGTATCTTTTTAATGGTATCATAATTGCCTCTATGAAAGCATATCTCTAACAATATAGTTTAGATCTACATAAAATGTCTGAAATATTCATCATTTTCAGGAAAAAAGTGCCAAAAATAAAATTATCCAGAAACTTCCCCCTGACTCCTATCTCCTTTTTAACAGATTAGCTGTACCTATTGTGTACTATACAATACTGCAGGGTTGCCTATGGTATGTCACTTACTCTCTGAATTGCAATTTTTCTATTTGCCACTACCCCCAATTCCCAGACTTGATAGCAGGGATTGAATTTCATGTCTGTGTCTACAGTCTTTAACGCAGTGCCTACCACATAGTAGGTTTTAGAGTTTAAGAAAATTCTCTGGATTAATGAAAAGATAAATAAATTTTTAGGACAGCTTTTGTTAATAGTCAATGAGCAATTACTATGGGCAATTACTACTATGATGAGTATGAAAGAGAGACCATGAAGCCTTATTTATACCACTGAAGGTGAGGTACAGGTTGGTAGAAAATACATATAAAAACACACACCAAGTAGAATAATAATTCAAAATTTATGGAAAAATAATAAGAAAAATATGTAGGCAAGAACTATATCAATGATAGTAAGCAACACAAACAAATTTTAATAGTGTAAGCATATATATATGAATGAAATACTAAAAATACTTGTATATTTTTGTAATATTTGCAAAAATTAATGATCTAATAATAAACTTTATCAAATTTAGTCAAAATTTATCAATTCAGTTTTTTCAATCATTACTTGCTCACTACACTCATTCCAAATAGTCCATGTACTTTCTCAAATATGTACTCAAGCTGTTTCCTCTACCTGAATTATTTTTGGTTTTAACAAGACCTTCTTGAGCTACTACAGTATGTTGGACTCTGAGATGAGTTTGGTGCTTACCAAGATACTGTTTATTTTAACAGTGTACCTTTTTTCTACACCTGGAAGATTCTTCAAGGCTCAGCTTAATTATCTTCTCTTCCACAAAACATTTCTTGTTTCTAGAGGCAAAATTAATCAGCTCTACTTCTTCAAACTTCCATTACTTTGCAAAAATCTCTTTCCAATAAAACAGAAATGGCAAATAGAATCCATTCATTTATCTAGGAGAGAGAGAATAGATAATGTAGATAATAGATAACAGATAATGTACCATCAGTGCCTGGCACCTACTATGTTTCAAACATTGATGTTACATTAGGAAAAATAAATGATTCTTGCACTTGGGGAGGCTGACAATAAACAAAACATGGTGGGATGATGTGTGCTATTAACAGGAGATTGGAAAGTGTAGGGGAAAGATGCTACCAGTTTAGAGAGATGGGAGTAGGCCTCATTGAAAAAGTAATACCAAATAAAAAGACTGGACGGAAGTAGGATGAGCTATGTAAGAATAGCTCTCCAGGCAGTGGGATCAGCCAGTATAAAGGTCCTGAGGCAATGAGTGTGTCTTGCTCTACCCCTAAGAGTCTCATTGATCAAGACTGGGACACAGTCATAGGTATTTTTATAAGTTTTCCCAGGTGATTCTACTATTTTACCAGAATTGGAAAGCGCTATGTAGGATGTAGGGCAACATAAAATATACAAAATCTCAAGAAGCCTATTACTTGTGGGACAAAGGCCCATGAACACAGATACTTGGCTACTGAACATGAAAACTGATGGAAGGGACTTGGGCAGACAGTCTTGGAGAGGGACTTCCTCCACTTTACTCAGCCTGGGAGTTGGGGGTGGAGGTAGTACAAAGCCTCTGGAGGAGCTTATCTGAACTGAGTCTTGATGAATAGAAGGTAACTAAGAAAAGAATGGTTGGGGCAGGGGCAGAGAATGCCCACGTGTTCCATGAGCAGGAAAGAGGGGATCAGGCACTTGGATTCTGTGTATCAGAGGGAATTAACTGTAAAACAGTATTGATGAATGAAGACTTTCTGTAGATGAAACTAGAAATATGGAGAAGGTAAGATCACAGAAAAGCTTGATTGACTGCTAAGGAACTCAGATTTTATCCTTAGTACAATGGAACATTAAAGGTGCTCACAAAGCCAGTGACAAGATTTGGTTAGCTCAAATGACAAAGCTCTTCAGTTGTAATGAGAGCAAATGTATTTAAAAGGAACCCAACCGAGAGTAGGGTAGACAATTATCAAAGAGTGACAGTAGTCCAGGAGGAAGCTGATGATGGTGAAGCTGATCAGTTTTGTAGAGATGGAGTCAGTGTGGGGGAGGGAAACCTCAGGGATGTATTAACAAGCTGTAGTTGGACAACATGACCTGTTGGCTGGGTGAGCGCTGGTTGGGGGGGCAGTCCAACAAAGACATGTTTACGTAAAGCCTGATCCAAAAAGCAAGAAATGAAACAGTCAAAATTGATACCAATATGCTAATTTGGCATTACTGTTTAAGAAGTTTAAGGCATTTTTATTTTTTTTTACTACTTAGGAAAAACATTAACTTAAGGGAATAACATATGCCCTATAACATTATTGATGTAAATTCTGTAACCATGCAAGTATTGATAGCTTTTTCCCTACTCTTTGCTGGGAAAAAGCAGTTTTTGGAAAGGTATCTGCCTTTCCTAAATCCCATTCTCTCTGCATATGTTAGTTACTCTATTTCAGTCAGTAAACCACACAGAAGGAGCAAGGCATTGAGTCGTGAAGAAAGCTGAGCGGAGAGACGACAGATCTGGAGACTCCGCTCTTTCACTGCTGACTTGCTGCGTGACTCGGAACAAGTTACTCCCCGCCCAGGTGCTCACTTCCTTTTCTGTGAAATAAAGGAGCTGTTGAATAGGTGATTAAGTAAGTCCCTTCCATGATATCATATTCTATGATTCTCTCATCACAGCTGACTTTAAGAAATCTTTCTGGCTCTTCTCATTTGTTCATAAGGAGATTTCAGAGTTACTCAGAGCCTGCCAGCCTTGAGCATGAGGATGAGCCATTACTGCAAGCTAACATTTTCACTCTGGAGAAATGCTAGGAGAAGTGGGCAGCCTTTTCTCCCTGCAGTATCTGATGGTCCTTCACTGTAATAGACACTCAACACCTGCTTTTCTCCTGTTCTCCTGTTCCAACCGAATGTGTATAGTTCCAATCTAGGTGCCTATGGCATTTGGTTCTTTACCTGAATGGCTATATTTGAGGAAAATGCTTTCTTAAATCTGTATTGTTCAACATAGAGTAATTTTTCTCCTCAGTAGTATTTGAAGTAATTTTTCTCCTCATTCATTATCTACCAGCCCCCTTTAATGTTAGTGCTACATCGATTTGAGGGATCCTGTTTCTTTCAATACGAATTTGTATAGTGATTCCTAAGAATCAGATATTTATTTTTTGTCATCATAGTCTTTTTCATATTCAAGTATTACCTTGAATTATTACTAATGCTTTTCTTTAGATCAGTGACTTTCAACCAGTGTGCCAAGGCACACTGGTGTGTTGCAAGAATTTTTCTTTTAATCCTCACTCAAGGATATGTTCATTGAACTTATAGAGAGGAAGGGAGAGAAAGAAACCATGATCAGTTGCTTCCCATACGTACCTTGACCGAGGATCAAACCCGCTACCTAGTTATGTGCCCAGACCAGGGATTGAACCTGCAACCTTTTGGTGCATGGGATGATGCTCCAACTGACTGAATCACCCGGCCAAGGCCCACAAGAATTTTTAAAACATGTAATACCTGACTATTTAATCATGGGCACTGACTTTTTCCCCTTAGTTTGTTGTATAAAAAAAATAAATAACATCCAACACAATAGCCACCTGGTGTGAATAAATTAAAATTATACCTATTTCTTTTGTCAGATCAGCAAAAAATACAATATATATTTTGGTGTGCCACAGAATTTTAGTATAGTTTTTGTGTGCCATGAGATGAAGAAGGTTGAGAATCACTGCTTTAGATCAATTCATTTTTAATTTTATAAGAGGAGACTCCCCAAAATGGAATTTATTTATAAAAAATTATATATTTATTCTTACATGTTTAAACTTCAGTCACCTTCAAAGTACTCTCCATTTGATGCAATACACCTATCAAAACATTCTTTCCACTGCTCAAAACAGTCTTTGAACTTGTCAATTTTGATGCCTTTTAGTGCTTCTGCCATTTTTTGTCTCACCTCTTTCACATCGGCAAAACGTTTTCCTTTGAGGACTTCTTTCATCTGGGGAAACAAAAAAAATTGTTGCTAGGGGTGAGATCAGGTGAATAGGGAGGGTGAAGCATGGAGGACATGCTGTTTTTGGTCAAAAACTGCTAAACACTCAGTGTGGCGTGGGAGGTGCACTCATAAATCATGAAATGGGCAAACACATTGAAAGAGTCTTCAAAAAAATTCACTGAAGCCAAATGCAGCCTCTCACAACAATGCCAGCTGGTACACTGATCCAGATGGGCTCCTAGAACACTCACCTAGCAGGGGAAGCCTGTACTACCAGGGGCCTGCCCTCCAGAAGATAATTCCATTTGGGGGGGTTCCCCCTTATGTATAAGTGCAAAAATGGCAACTGGCATAATTTGCTACTTCATTGGTAACTGTAAAAGTAGCAAACATTTTAAAAATAGTTAAATTAAAAAATATTTTAATTACACTCCTAAAATTGTCTGCGATCACTTCTGGATCCACACCTTGGGCAACACTGGAAGAGGGGTCAGGTGGCCGGCACTTTTACCAGTGAACTATCGCTGCCCAGTGAAAAATGTAATGACATAAAACAATCACCATTTATTTGGCTCACAGATATGTATTAGTGAGAGATTTTATTCTACTTGCCAGCTACTAAGCTTACCTGCAAGCTTATCAACTTAGATGATGGCAGAAGACACCTCACTCCAGGGGCAGAGACAAAGGCCTTCCCTGCCTATGGCATAAAAAGCAGCCTGAACACAGTCAGTGTTTTCGTGTTGGTTTCTCTGAGACCCCAAGTACCATGGGGAAAAGGGGGCACCCAGTCTGGATGCTGCGTAGCTAGTAGTTTTGTATGGCAACCATGGAATACTGACACTGGGGAGCTTTTTTATAGCAAGCCTGGTTTCTGTCCTAAAGGAAAACATCACCATATCCCTCAAAGTTTCTCACTGCAAATACCACCCTGAGAAATGGCCCAGGTGGAGGGTGGTCAGGGTCTTGCCTTTTCTGCATACCCAGCAAGAACATGCAGGAGCTATCAGGGCTCAGGGTGAATTGCCTCTCCCAAATTATGAAGACCAGCAATTTGGGCTGCTCTCAACTGAAAAGGTCCTGCTGATTTGGCTGATCTCAGCCGGGGGTTGACATGGCTTAGTATCTCCATTGTGATGGGACATCTCTACTCTACATAGTCTCTTATTCTCTAGGAAGATCTCGCAGGCTTGCTCACATGTTTCTGGTGGCAGACATCCCACAAAGAGACAAAGTGAAGCCTCCTGAGATCTAATCTTAAACTGCTACATCACTTTTGTTGCATTCCATTGGCCAAAGCAAGTCATGAGCCACCCCATTTTCAGGGAGTAGACAATAGACTCTGCTTAATAGAACATACTACAAAGACTTGTGGCTATGTTTGCAATATACTGTAACATCAGATTCAAAATGATGCAGATTTAAATCTAGACTCCACTTAATCTTTCAGAAACTCAGTTTTATCTGTGTAAAATAAGAATAAACTTATTTCCCAAAAGAATTTTGAATACCGAGGTGAAGCAGAGGAAGTACCCAGAACTATGCCTGATACATAGTGCATGCACAATAAGTAAAAGTAGTTATTATTAAACCTAGATGTCCACATGTTCATTTAGTCAGTTATGGGTTACCATGTCTTCCATGCTTGTTTTCCATCTGCTCCCTGAAGTGATGAATATGTTTGGAAACCCAAATCTTCCTCCCACCCAGCCCCACCACTCACTCAATCCTTCTGGATCTATACTACTGAAATTCAGAGGCTTTTTGCATCTGCATGTCCCATCTCCTGAGCTGTGTGGAAGAAGAGTGTGCTGTTAGTCCGTGAGTGGGGAAAGTACAAAAAGATGGGTGCACTTGACAGCTGGTGAGCAGGGAGTGGGGAGGGTGCCACACTGAGCCACAGAGAAGAAGACATGGCAGAGAAGACTAGTCTCCTCACAAATAGTTCATCAAAGGATTCTGTTCCTATGCTTCTTTGTGAAATGGGTGCAACATAGTCTTAGGTTTCTTTGTGCAGGAGGAAGAGGAGGAGGGAGAGAAAGAAGAAAAGGAAGAAGAAAGAGAAAGAGAAAACTATCTAAAGGAATAAGTCCCTCACCTATCAGCCCAACTCTTGCATTTATGACAAGAGTTTCTCTTTTCTTTCCGTGCACTCCCCTTTAGAGTGTAGGCCTGTTTGGCTGGTAAGAATACAGAGCGGGGTCGTTTTGAATGTTCATAAATGTGTGTGGCCTCTTCTCACTATTAAATAGAAGTGCTAACTGTTCTCTACATTTAGCACATATCTTTTAAATGTCAAAAGACAGATTTTTCTCCACCCCTCTTTTCTAGTCCTCCAGCTTTGAGTCACGAGGATAACTTTGCTCTATGAAGAAATTGGCAGAAAAGAATAGAATAAAATGCAGAGAAATTTTTTTGACAAATTAATTCTAAGACATACTTCTAGTCCAGTGTCTGGGCAAAATATATTTTATGAACTAGTTGGTTAAAAGAAGGGGAGAGGAAAAGAAATATGTCCTCAGAGAAAATAGTGATGGAAACCAAGGAAGTGTCTGTCACAGGATTCAGGAAGATCCAGGCTGTAGGAATTGAGCAAAGGTCAATTTTAGGTCTCCGTGTAATGCAAGGCAAAACTACTGATGGAACGTGATACCTAGGTGAGGTACCTGCATGGTACTGCTGTGAGCCAGATGGTGCCTACTATCTGATATCCACTATGTGCTAGACACTGAAAAACATGACTAACAAAGACCAAGTGCAATTTTATCTTTCAAAAATCTTACAGTTTAGAGAGGAAAGGTAGACACAAGAACAAATTATTGGAATGAAATGAGATCAAATCTAAGGCAACAGTATGCACAGGGCATCATGAGTCAGCACAGTGAAGTACCCATGAGAAGGGAGTGGGTGGAGCCTTCCTATAGGAGATAACTATACCTGAGCTGAACCTTGAGCAAATAGGAGTAATCAGTTAAAGAAGAGAGCAGAGTGTGACATGATAAATGGCAAGGAAGCTTGAAACTGCAAGGTGATTGGGGTCTAGGGTTACCCGTAACTGGGTATATTTCCAGGCTAGAAAATTAGGTAGTGGCTAGTTCTAAAAGATCTACATGCCATGACATAAAATTCATCTTTTTTCTACAAATATAGATTAAATAGCCCCTAATGTGGTATCTCCACACTGCTTTCCACAGTGGCCGCACTAGTCCCACCAACATTGCAAAAAGGTTCCCCTTTCTCCACATTCTCACCAGCACTAGCTGTTTGTTGATTTATGGATGATTGTCATTCTGACAGGTGTGAGATGGTATCTCATTGTGGTTTTAATTTGCATTTCTCTGATGTTCAGTGGCATTGAACATCTTTTCATATGTCTATTGGCCATCTGTATGTTCTCTTTGAGGAAGTATCTGTTAAGGTCCTTTCTCCATTGTTTAAAAAATAGATCTGCCTTTTGACCAGCAATACTAGTTTTGGGAATATATCTAAAGGAATCTAAAACACTAATTAGAAAGAACGTAAGCACTCAAATGTTCATTGCAGCATTATTTACAATTGCCAAGGTATGGAAGCAACCCAAGTGTCTATCAGTAGATGAGTGGATAAAACAACTATGGGACATTTACACAGTGGAATACTACTCAGCCATAAATAAAAGAAGAAAATTTTATCGTTTGTGACAATATGGTTGGACCTGGACAACATTATGCTAAGTGTAATAACCTAGTCAGAGAAAGATAAATGCCAAATAATTTCACTCATGTGTAGAATCTAATGAACTAACAAGCAAAACAGAGACAGACTCATAGAGAGACAGCAGGATGACAGCTAAGGGGAGTGGGGGAGGTTAGAGGGTGAAGGAGTTAAGCAAAAAGAATAAAAGGACTCATGGATGTGGACAACAGTTTGGTGAGTGTGGGGCGGGAGAGGTTCATAAGTGTACTAAACAGTAATGGAAAAAAATACAATACATTTTTTTAGTCCTTCATGAAAATTTTAGTCATTATTTATTTAAAGGCCCATCGTTTTACACATTCACTTTCTAACTGCCACCCGTACCTCACCCGTAACCCAGGTGACAACACGGATGCCGACACAGATGTTCAGTGAGCGTAAGTCACTGCTGCACAGGGGTGGAAACCGGAACAGCAGCCACTCTGCTAAGGCAGAAGTTCATTCACAGCAAAGGCCAGGTTGTCAGCCTGGCAGCGCACGCTGTGCTGCTTCCACTCTCTGTGACCCAGTCTCCCTTCTCTTGCTGATCCACCAGAGGTAACCTGAATCTTAAATCAAAAAAGACAGGATAAAACCAAATTGGGAAAAGGTGGATAAACACCTTATCTTAAGGAATGCGCCCTGGAACTGCCACAAAATACTTCTGCTTCCATTCCATTGGTCACGTGTAGCTGCAAGGCAGGCTGTGAAATGTAACCTTATTCTGTAACAGTACAGTCGGCCTCCCCAGCTGCAGACTTTGCATCCATGGATTCAACTAAGTGTGGATTGAATATATTCAGAAAAAATACTCCAGAAAGTTGATCACTAAATAATACAGTGTGACTAGTTACATAAATTTATATTGCATTGGATATTATAAGTACTGTAGAGATGATTTAAAGTGGACGGGAGGGTGCGACCAGGTAACATGCAAACACGGCCATTTTGTACAAGGGGCTTGAGCATCTACAGAGTTTGGTATGTGCAGGGGTCCTGAAACCAGCCCCTCATGGACACTGAGGGATGGCTGTAATGAGTAGAGAGTCTTACTCTGTAGCAGTCATGAAAGATAAGAAGTAATCCATAGGTGTCATCCCTTATATGTGAGCAGCTTTAAAAAAATATTATACAGCACTTAAAAACTTGTTTTAAATCCTAATTAAGCAATATGGACTCTTCTCAGCAAACCTCATTCTACACCATACTGCACATTTGAACGGTGCTCTATTAACAATCCTTTGAAGTTTATTTTCTTATTTCCTAGGATTATCTGAGCTCTCTTATTGAAGAGATTTCTTCTAACCTCTTTAGATTCAGCTAAAATGTTGAGTCTTATTAATGCAGTAGGAGAGAAAAACAGCCATTGGAGATAACTCTGGCTAATACGTTTTATACTACGATGTAGCAATTGGGTGGTTACTGTCATCTGTGTAAGACGAGCCCTCAAGACTTCACCTGGAGTGGCCCAGCAACTGTGTATAATTCTAACTCTCCAAGTCGGGAGCTATGCCTTCTTCTAATAGTATCGAGCACAGCACCTGACACACGGCAAGGGCAGGATAAAATAAAGATGTGTTGAATTGAAATTATCTGCTCAGTCTAGCAATGAGGCTGAACACATAAAGACATACAGTTTATTCATCCATATGTTTATTTAAATTGATTAATTCATTCAACTAACACTTATTGCACTCTTCTTAAGGGCTTGCTTGGTGCTAATTGCTGGGGGAATTACAGAAATGATCAAGTTACAGCCTCTACTTTGAAGCAGTACATGCTATAGCAGGTAGGCAGATCCATACTCAATCAATATTGATAGTTTGGTTAGTGCTACACAACACTGAGGAAGTGTGATGAAGATGTGTTATTTCTGAGTGATTGTGGGAAAAAGCATCCCAGAGTACATAGTGACTGAACTCGGCAGTGAAAGATGAGTAGGGATCCAGCTGGGAGTCATCAAATGTATGAGTAGCTGCTTTAAGGACACATAGTGCCTAATATCTGTTCCAAGCCCCGGTGAAGCAATATAGCCTCTCTTCCTCGGGAGACCTCATTCCACTCCATGCCCAGCAGCTGACTAGTTATCCATTCGTGTGTATATATATATATATATATATATATATATACGTTGCAGCTCATTTTCTCACTGCCTGGGGTGGTTTGAGTTTTCATTTATACCGAAGAAACCCTGTGTTGCCCGTTAGGTATCATAATCATAATCATTCATACACCAGTTATTCAGTGTTCTCCATCATGCCGTTTTTCCCTTCTCCCTCTCTATTTTGTTCAATAACACGTGTGTGTCTAAGTTAACGGTTACCATTTATACCCTTCAGCAAGACATTCACCTTGTGTTATTTTCCGAGGTGAAATTTTTTTAGCTCTAGTAAGCACGCCCCTGGAAATGTGTCACTGCTGCTCTCTCCTCGCCAGCAAGTATTTTCTGTTTTTCATCACAAAGTAGTTATGTGTTGCAGCCTTTGAGCAACATCTGAGTTTCCACCAGCTGTGTTTTGCATTGGCCTCATTTTGTATAATTACGAAAAACAGGAAGCCAATCACTTAAGTAAAGCTGACCCTCTTCATTCTGCAGACCCAAGAAAGGACTGAGTCAGGGTTTTTTATAGTACGCTTTTTACAAAATTTATCCTGCCATCCACTTGAAAGTGGAACAAGGTTAGCGGAACTGTGACAGCATGGCGGCCTTCCTTTTGACTGCAAACAGCTGTGCTTTTCTGAACTCACACAGTCTGGTTTAACACACTTCTGTTACATAATCAGTTATCAATTTAGTTTGTCACATAACAGAGGATTTCCCCTGCCATTTTTTTACACCAACTCAAATGTTGGCAAACAGGGGTCTTTTTGACCTAGTCCTTAAATCCTGTATGCATCCGACATTTTACCCTGTTTTAACCTCAATTTAAATAGATTCTTTTGCATGAGTTTGCGAGGAAGCCCTAGCTGCTATTTGGTTTTCCTAAAGATTGAAACCATGTTTCTGAGAAATTGCTTCTGATACTATTTGACTAGAGTTTCATTTTCTTATACAGAAGTGAAAAGCCATTACTCCATGTAAAATTTCATCTAGAAACAGTACTACAAGCTAAGGGACAGCAGTACTCAACTAGATCATATATTTGCTGAGAAGATCATATTTGTTGATCACTAAGGTTGTTATGAAGGTTGTAAAGACTTTTAAAACACAGCCCCTGCATTCAACAAGTTCATAAGCTTGTAGAGGAAGCTGATATGAGTACAACTACATTTATAGCAATATGTTACATGATCTGGGTCCTAGTCTCATAAGCACCTGTTTTGTGATCAGACTCATCTCCTACCTACATAAACCTGAGCTAGGACATCAATGCCTATGATGTGGCCCTTTCCTGCTAACATTTGAATGTGAGTAATAATCACTCATTCATTTAACAGATACAATGAGCATTGAGCACCTATTATGCCCCGGGCATTGTGCTGTTTTTCTTGGAGTTGAGAATGTTCCTTCAGTGGCATTCATAGTGTTCTATGCACCTTAGTGCTAGCTAATATTTATTAGACACTATCATGTTCTAGTCACTTTGTTAATCACAATAAGCTCTGTAGGGTGGAAATCTTGTTCCCATTTACAAATGTAAAGTAACTCAGTGAACTTAAACAATCCCCCCAGTGCTACACAGTGAATAGCTGGTAGATTTACACCTGAACACTTCCAAGCATGCTGATTCTTCATTCTATTGCTTTCAGCCAGTGTGGACATTGTATGGGCATTTTGAGTGTGTCGTTCTGATTGAGAGAGAATTATTTTATGTGTCAGAGGCCTCTACTGGAAACAATATTAACACCAATGTAATGGGCAGCCAGCCACTTATACATTCTTATAATTTTGTCTGAGATGAAAACATTTTAGTTTTGTTTTGGAATTTGAAGATTAGAAGGAAATTCTTTAAACATGTACATCAGGAAAGAGTAATACACCAGGAAGAACCTCAAATGTGGGTAAACACAGAAATGGTTACAAGAGAAGTTGTAAAGGTCTTTAACATTAGAATAGAACTTGTGATGTCTCTCAAAAGGTCATATGTATAAATTGGCTCTTGAGGCCATTTACACTTGACACATCCCTCACATTGCACTGTGATGTTACCACTAAAGTGGGCTGAGACTGAAAGCACACCTAGGAAGAAAGCAAGAATGGCTTTCTGGTTTAATGTCTATGATTTGGGTAGCTGTACTAGGCTGTGGTAGCCAGGCATTCATGTCTACCTTTTGAGAAAATTGCTTAAGAGATTTCTTAATAGGGGTCCTAGATAATATTTAATTTGAACCATTTGACAATTATGGAGACTCAAGACTCATAACCATGATTCAACAAAGTTCTGTTAGAATTGCTTTTTATTAAAGAAAAATCTCTGTAAATATTAATTAAACCACATATATACAGAAATAGAAATGTAGATGCTATTTATGATATTTAAAGCAAAAGATATTTTAGGCATATTCAAGTCCTCTTTCTTACTATTCTCTCCTAATCAGCCCTCTTGCCATCTTTCCAAGTTGAAGGGCAGTGTGTACACTCTTGGGCGGGGCTCCTTCGAGGGTGGAAGTCTTCCTCCTTGGACCTTTGCTGTGTCCCCAGGGACTCTGCAAAGCTAGTCCCCTGGAGCTGACTCTGATCCAAACCACTGCAGCTCAGTGCTAACAGGGATTAAGCCAGCCTTTTGCCTGCTATTCTAAGCATTTTCCTCAATAACAGGCATGAGGGGGCAACTCATTTCTACAAACATACCCAAGCTTTTATGAAATCTCTCAAAATATTGTAGTGAAAGAGCAGAGCCATCTCGTATTGTCATAGCGTCAGAGTCCCTTAAACAGTTCTAAACTAGATAAAACAGCTGTGCTTTCTGTAGTTGAATTTGCTGTAATGTGATTCTTTTCCTTTAAAGCAAACACAACAGAAAGTGAGTGAGATTTGATGTTACATCTTCTTAAATCTGTTCCCCTTTTTTTTTTAAGTAAATGATTTATAATCAGTATATTAATATTATCAGAATACCTGCAATGTTTCTCACAATCAAACATGACACATCAGTGTATCTCTGCAGGACAACAGAAAACTGCTGTTCTAGCCTAGTTCCCTAAAAAGTTTTAGATGAGAACCTAGAGAAGGAAAAGTACCTTTGCCATGGCACAGGTCTAGTGAGAGGAAGAGCCAGGCCCAAGGCCCCAAAGTCACTGTGGCTGTTCTGGTGTTCACATACCTGCTTTACTTAAACTTTGTGGAACTGAGAAACAGCTATGCAGGAGTTACAAAAACAAAACTCATTTTAACTACTTCAACCTGAAGCAGAAATAGCACCGGAACCCCATCTGTCAGCTCTGCCACCGTGACCCTTCTAGTGAGCTCCCTGGGCTGCTGCGAGCAGCAGAAATGCCAGGTTCCGGAGAAAAGCATGACTTCTTCCAGCTCGGGGGATTGCTGTCAAAAGGTCATCCAGTCTTTGCTTCTCACTAATTATGTTAGAAGAAGGCCTCAATAAAGGTCAGGCTTTTGAAAAAAATCAACATTTGTGTTAAACATAATAAAAACAAATGACAATCATGTGATGCATAGTGTTCCCTGCACACGTGCACATGCCGCGGAGGTGCATCCATTCATTTACTCATCCATGAGGTTTTGAGGTGGCAGAAAAATGCAGGTGTCAATGGATTCTTCCTGCATTCCTTCACTCAACATAAATTTATTCAGAGATTCTTATATTCTAGTCACTGTGCCTGGTACAAGGAATATGGCCTGACAGTGAATGGATTTTTATAGAAATGCTATGCAAGGTAAACTTATTTAAGTGGGATTGAACTGTGGTTTTAAAAAGGTGTATTTTTTTCTATATAAAAATTTGAATAAATGTTGTTTAATTTATTTCTTAGGGGTTTTTTATGCATCCTTAATCTAATATGTACAAGGTAAATCAACCATGCCAATTGCTTGGAGGAATATCAAGAAATAAAAGACAAAATTACTGTTAGAATTGATTTAGTTGTAAGGCAGAACACATACATCTCTTAGATTCTAATTTAAATAAATGATGTGAGCAATTCCAAAATACCAAGGTATAACTTTCAAGCTAATTGCTATAAGCACTGAGTGACAGAAGGTGGAGGGAGAGAGCATTTTCAGTGAGGCAAGCCTGGAAGGCTTCATGTAGGTGCTGGAATTTGAATTGAGTTGAACTGTCCCTTTAAAATAAGTGACTTGTCCAATGCAAAAAAAAGTAGGTAGTGACCATTTTTTCTCTTTTTTCTGTTACATTAAATAGTATTTTAGAGCCTGATCTTAGGTACAGACACAGGCAGTCCCAGCAGGAGTGGCCTCAGGTTCAGGGGCAGGAGACCTAGACTGTTGTCATTCAGCCAATGGGAGCCATCTGCCCCAAGCAGGTCCTCCCCTGAGCTGGGAGCTGAACCAAGGACATCCCAGTTCCTTCCAGCTCCAGGGTCACCGATTTTATTAGACATTGATTGATATTGTAAAAGTATAACATTTTCAAAGCACATGTCACATTATGATTAGCAAGAGTCAAGACTGCAAAACAAGTGCAAGGCTAGAATGTCTGAATGGGTTCTGTTGGTTGAAACCCAGTTGCTGTTTGACATTTACAGTGTTCATCATCACTCAGTGAGTTACAACAATGTCTTTTTAAATCTTCAGATGAACATGTATCGTGTACCAGGTTCATGGTCTATTCTTGATACTCATTAATCAACAGGTTGCTTTTCAAATACTTTCACAACAATTCAAATAAAATGTTGTTTGTATTTTCTACTATGTGTTGCAGTCTTGCGATAGACTGTAAGAACAAATTTTATTTCACTCAACAGTGGTTCAATAAATATTTATTGAGTACCTATAAATGTCAAGTACTGAGCTTGCAAGATGCAGTGACTATAAAAATAAATAAAAGAATTCAATGTTGGTCTCCTTCCTCAAGAATATTATAGTCATGTGGGGAAGTCAGCATGTACATAGATCAATTGCATTTTAACCTATCAGAGTTTAAACCAAGATCATTGGAAGGCACAGAAGACAGAACATTAGCTTCCCGGATGGAAGGCTTCTTAGACAAAATGACATTTAAACTGGGTCTTCAAAGAAAGATGACAAAGTGACAGCCCTCAGGCAGTAACCAGAACATGTATGAGAGATGTTTGGTGGCGACTGGCATCATGAAATCCATAGGATAAGAGTCTCTTCTGTGACAGGTTATTTGATTCTTACAAAGTATTTGCTAAAATGAGAAATAATGCCAAGCACCTAGCATAGTGCCTGAAATAGCAACGGTGATCAATTAAGGGTTGCTGTCATTTGTGTTATCACCCATAACAACTGAAATATGTGGATATGTGCTCAGAATGTCCAGTGTGCTTTTTCTTCATAGCTTATATTATGGCTGTAATTAAGTAGTGATGTATGCATTTGGGATTTTCCAGACTATAAACTCCATGAGGGTGGACAGTAAAATTGTTTTGTATATTATTGTATTCTTAATACTTTTTTAAAAAGTACCCAGCTAATTACTTTAGAGATGTAATCTCTACATCTTTTACTTGAGATGTCTAGTAAATAATTGTTGAAAGAGTACATGATATAAATAATTATAATGAAATAATGATAGGGAGACACTAGTAAGGAATCGTCCTTCATTAGGAAAATGCAATGTCAAGTCATATGAAAAAGTGTGAGTACTCTAACTCCAGAACATCAATTTATTAATTTTCCTTCATAGCAAAGGTAGGTACCCAGACCTCTTGGAGTGGTAGGTACTCCATCTGTAACTCAAGTTCAGCATGCCCCTCACTTCCTTCTCTCAACCTTCCACACTCTGTAAGTTAGCTTCAAAGACAGTCGTCCATGGATGGCCAGAGAAAACAATTTTGTGATTCTTCTGCTGCTTTGGACACAAAAATGTAGGTATCATTCACTTTATTATACTTTCCCACAGACCTTAAAATTTTATAAGAGCACCCCTCTTCTCCTTCAACCAGTCTGCCATGTCTCATGTAAAGTTTATTAGAGGAGCCCATGAGACTTCATTACTTTCCAAAGCCACGATGAAGAATTATTCTGAATAAAATTAAGTTCTACTTCTTCCAATTAACAGCAGATGATGAAAGGGCCTGCCAGTTCTGTTGCCTTCAGCTGGGTGTTTTTCTCTTGCTTGGTCATTTGTAAAATGTGAACCCTCCTAATGTGGACCTTGTTATTCACTTGAATTAATGAGTTTCAGTTGAATGAATAGTGCCTCACACACTATGGGTATTCAATACTAGTCAACAGCAATTTATGTGCTGACTTCACTTGTCCCATTGGAGAAGGTTGGACAAAACCAATACAAGGTGGCTTTCCTATTACATTTGACTTCAAGACCAAGTTTCCAGATTTGGGGCCTGGACTAGACACAGTCCTACAGCTACTATTCTCTGAAAGTATCTGAAAAGATCCTGTTAAAATTAGTGGGATGAACTTCTTTCTACATATGCCCAAAAAGTACACAAAATTCTCTGGTATAACAATATAAATCTTTTGAGGCTTACATTCTTTCGCCTAGAAGAATATCTGTCAAAGTAATATCTATTGTAAAAAGCAGTAGAAGGAATGTGTCACAAGCAACATGTTAGGGCATAGCCCATTTCCTTGCACTGTTAATTAACTATTAATATAATTATTTTAAATTAAAATGGAATAAAGATTCTAGAATAATTTAACATAGAAAAATCTCCTAGGTCTAAACCCAAGAATATAAAAATGCAAAAAATTACTGATCAGGAAAGGAACTGTGTTCACCTGAGTAAAGAGGTGAAGTTAGCAAATTCAGATCAGCGTGTAACATATGGTACCTAACGCCTTATGGCGCATATTTGCATGTCGAAGCGTTTAATTAGAAGTAGTTACAATTCTGCTGAGATCCCCATAGCCCTGCACTCAGAGCTTTAAAAAATCAATCTTATGTGTTTGTTAAATTATAACCTTTCTGCAAAATCAATGTCTTTGCTGAGAAAAATATTTGACATGTCACCTGAATTATGGAAACTCCTCATGCCAACAGCTAAACCTGATGATTTATTTAATTACATTCATTAAGTGAACTACTTTATTATATAAGTATATTATACTGATTTGCATATGCACATATGGCTTGGGTCTGTAATTGTTTCCTGAGCTACGCCACCTTCCCAGCTGTCCTTGGCTTACCTCCTCATGGCCAGAAGCAGGATTTCCTACATCTTGGTGACAATTCGGTGTTTGTTTACTTTTAAGTGGTTTTTCTTATAATAACAATAACAGTAATATTAGATAAAAATTCTAATACTATACTCTAAGGACTGTTAAGTACTATACATACTGATGGAAAATACTAATTACTTAAAATTAAAATATTCACTTTCATATAATATTCATTCATTCATTCATTCAGCAAGCTAGCCAACTTCCATTGAGATCTTCCTACTGGCCAGGCATAGTGCAAGGCATTAGAACAGAGTTAGAGAAAAGCATATGAGAGGGAGACACAACTGTGGAAGGGCAGCCACAGAGATACGAAGCTGCTTGGAGAAGAGTACCAATTGCCAAGGAATGTAGGCAGCCTCTAGAACCTGGAAAAGAACCTCCAGCACAATCTTCAGTAGAAGTAGCAAGAGTGGGCATCCTTTTACTGTTCCTGATCTTAAGAGGTCATAGTGAGAAGGTGACCATCTATAAGCCAGAAGGAAAGCTCACAGCAGAAACTGACCAAGCTGGCACCCTGACTTGGCCTTCAGTCTTGGTTTCCAGAACTCTAAGAAAATAAATTACTCTTGTTTAAGCCACTCAGTCTTCGGTATTCTGTATTATATACCAGTTTACCCTGGTCTTAGCAGCCCAAGCTGACTGACACCTTCTCTCTGAGAAAAATATTATTTGAAGCTTTGGTAAAAGTTTCAATCTTTGTATAATGATCACAGCTTTTCTTTTTTTGCAGATCTTTTAGAGTGGACTTTGTTTTCTATTGTATTACATTATTTTTGTGGTGTCCCTGAAATGCATTAATGTCTCTGAACTATGTGACTACCAAATAATGTGAAAACTTCACCACATTGAAAATATTTGTGAATACCATAATATGAAACCTAAATTTACACAATCTCATGTTCTTCCAGTTATTTTAAAATTTGCATGTAGCCCTGTGCAGAGTGGCTCACATGTTTGGAGTGTTTTCCTGGGGACAGAAAAGTCACAGGTTTTGTTCCAGGTCAGAACACATACCCAGGTTGAGGGTTCTGTCTGCTGTCAGGATGCATAGAACAAAGCTGGTGAGTGATCTCTCTCTCTCTCTCTCTCTCAAAACAGTGAAAAAAAAATGTCCTCTGGTGATGATAAAAGATTAAATAAAAAAGAAAATTGGCACATATGATTATTGCAATTAATTTGCATTGTTCCCTCACCAGAATTTCAACAATACATTGTATCATTTTTTGCTTTTAAATTTTATTTCAGTAATCTTTTTTTTAAAGATTTTATTTATTTAGTTTTAGAGAGGGAAGGGAGAGAGAGAGAGAGAGAGAGAGAGAGAGAGAGAGAGAGAGAGAGAAAGAAACATCAATGTGTGGTTGCTGGGAGACATGGCCTGCAACCTAGGCATGTGCCCTGACTGGGAATCGAACCTGCGAGGCCTGGTTCGCAGTCCGCGCTCAATCCACTGAGCTACACCAGCCAGGGCTTATTTCAGTAATCTTTTAATAAATAAACTATTCTACACTGTAAAATTGTTTTAAAAAAAGAAAGAAAAAGTCTGTGATCATTTCTTGTCAGTAAGTAACACACATTTGATGGAAGGAGAGACAAAGGTAAAAATGTCATAATGAAACACGACAGCCCTAATGGTGGCATATGACATGATTTGGGGCCTAGAGGCGTCACGGAAAACTACTACAGGAGACCTTGGCACCCTCAGAAGGGCGGCATCACAACTAAGACCCAACTTCGAGTTTCAGTTGACTGGGCAGAAAAGAAATGGCAGAGTATTCCGAGTCAGCAGCCCTGCCAGGTCCTGGAGGTGTGAACAGTGTGGCGCACAGATCTGGGAGGACCTGGTGTGCCTGCGTCGGCCCTGAGAGCTGGACTGAGAGGCGGAGGAGAAACAGGGGTGTGGGTGTGCATGTTTGGAGTGGGAAGGACGTAAGAGGAAATGAAGCCAGAAATGCAAGTTCAAGACATTTTGTAGAAGGTTTTATACATCAGGCAAAGGAGTTTAGGACGCATACTGTAATTAAAAGGAGGCAGGTAAGCATGTTTACAGAGCAGTGACAGGTTCGCAGTTTTTGTTTTGTGTTTTTCAAGAAAAAAAGGAAAGAAAAAGTGCTTCTGATTACTCCTGTATAAAAAGGGGAAACTGGTAAACATGAACGTGTTGTAGTATGCAAGAAGCATATGTATTATATCCATAAAGAATATACTGAGGAATAAATTCTTGCTTTACAAACTTTCCAAGAACAGTCACATTCACTCTGGCCTGAGTATTGTGCTTTAATTTTGAGGATGATTAGCTTGCCACCTTGTGGTTGAAGGGAGGCCTTACACATAGAGGATGTTTAATCAGAAATCGTATTTGTTCCAGTTTATCTCAGGCGTCTGAGATAGAGAAGAAGCTAAAAGATGACACTTTGAGCAAACATTAATTATTACAGAAGCCAAAAATCTGATAATAATCTTTTTGTCTTTCATCTTTCACACATAATGTATACTTCAACCCCATGATTCTAGGAGTGCTTTCTTTGATAATGCCAGGTTTTATCGAGGACATGGAACAATCGTAGCTCTTATATGCTGGTAGGATATAAATTGGTATATTCCTGAGGATAGATGCAACCATTTTAGAACAGTTTGGTTATCTAGCAAAGTTGAAGATGCTTAACTCTACTCTTTAGCTTGCAGAAGTTTTACTTCTAGGTGTATGCTCTAATGAGACCCTTCCATGCGTGCACCGGCAGACCTACACAAGAAAGTTACAGCAGTGCCGCTATAGTGCTGTTACTCCGGAAAGGAAGACAACAAAGATAGCCCGATGTTCTTGAGGGAGAAAATGGTGCATTGTACCACACAATGATGCTCTACACAAAGTTAAAAAGAAATGAACGAGACAGCACACATTAATACGAATGACTTTGACAACATTGGAGAAAAAGAGCCACAATATGAAATTGCTTATGCAAAGTTTCAAAACTGACAGAATCTACACTTTCTTAAGGATTACTACCAAAGAAATAGAACCGGAATAAAATAAAGTTTTTATTTTATTCTAAATTTTTTAAAAAATTAATTTATGGAGTTGGCTAACAGTATTATGGAAGTGGATGAGTCCTAAATCCTTAGGGCAGACCAGCAGGCTGTATGCGCTCAGGCGGGTGCTGGAGCAGCAGTCTGCAAGTGAGATTTCTTCTCAGAAGCCCTTGTTTTGCTACGGAGGCCTTTCAACTGATTGGACGAGGCCCACTCAAGTTGTCAAGTGTAATCTCTACTTCAAGTCGACTCGTGGTGGGTCTTAGCCACAGGTATGAAATTCCTTCACAGCAACACCCAGATTAAATAACTAGCATCTACAGTAGAACCAAGTTGACACACAAAAGTAGCCATCACAGGTACATGTTTGTGTAGTGAGACCAGTGAGAGAAGCAGGAAACTGTGAGCGTGTAACAGTTACCTCTGGGGAAAGGGAGATGAATATGGCTAAGGATGGGTACCCAGGAGTTTCTACTCTGTTTACAATGCTATTCAACTTCTTATGCTGCGTGACCGTTACGAGGGAGTTTGCCATGTTATTCTTTATACCTTGTATGGTTCATCGAAGTTATTGTGTATGCATGAAAGATTTCATAATGAATTTTAAATATAATTTTATAAAAATACTAGATAATTATCTTCTAAGAATTTAAGGGTCCTCCTGTGTAAACAGAAAATTTTAGGTTCTTCTCTCTGTCCTCTGGGCTTTAACCATTTAGGGCTGCACACTGGCTAGGGCACAGGAGTCGACCTTTAAAAATATAAATCATATCACAACTCCTTCCTGTTGCAATTCTTTGTTGCATTCTCATTTTTCTCAGGATGGGGACCCCAATCCTTCCGAAGACCTACAAGGCCCTGGGTGGTCTGGCCCCAGGTTGCCTTTGCTGCCTCACGTTACACTGCACTTAACTCCCCTTCAGAAAGCTCTGTCAGGCCCCAAACCCCTCAGGCTCTTCCCTGGCCCAGAGTCTCTCACAGTTGTCTTTCCTTTCCTGTGGAATGTGATCTGCCCAACTTTTCACATGGAAATTCTCTCATTCTTCAGCATTCAGCTTTCACATCCTTTTAGCAAGTGTCCCCTGACCTCTGTTGAATAAGCTTTCTCCTTTGTGCTGTCTTGGAGCATGCCCACATTTCCTTGACAATCCGGGATTATTTCATTTGTTTGTGTTTTGTCGGCCACCTCTACCAGAAGGGATGCTCCCTAAGACAAAGAATGTTGTCTGTCTGTCGTTCTCATCATTGAATTCCAGCAAGTAGTGCATGTAAGCAACCTACAGATCATTCTCTGCTCAAGGCTGAACAACTCCTATCCCAATTAAGGAGGAGGTAACTATTTTTAGGCTAAAGAGTGACATATTTGAGAAGCTTCACTATATTTGCTAATATTTCATATCCAGAAAAAAATCTTTACTGAGTAGATACAAGAAAGAAGAAGAAAATCAAACACACAGAAGTAGAAATGCAATTGTGAGCTGAACGCCCTGAGCAGGTCCCAACACAGGTCGGAAGCAGCTCGTAGCTTTTAGAGTGAATTTCGTTATGATGAGTGGGGAATGTGCATCAGATGACCTCTATTAGCCTGGCCACGTCGGTAAGTAAATGAATGTCCAAGCCATACAACAGTCTAATCACACAGACCTTGTTCTCGTCGATGGTAAATGTATCAGTTATATTTCAGATTTCAAATTGGCTATTTATCCCAAGCAATGTATTCTTCAAAATCCCCTGAAATGTTACTCCCATGCTGCAAATTTTAAGGAGAGGGTGACAACAGGCCTGTTTATACTGTAGTATGTAAATGGTGATATCCTTTTGCTAATATTTAGATGGCCCAGAATAAATTTGATTTCAATGTAACACAACTTTTTAAAGCTCTGTTTGAAACTCTTCAGAGGAAACATATGTAAGACCTGCTTTCAAGCATTTTAATATCTTAAGAGAAATTATGCTCCATTATCACTCCTCCCCGACTTTGAACCTGCTATTCCTTTCCTAGTACTCTTGCTGTCTTTTTGCCTAATGCCTTTTCATTCTTTAAGAGAAATCAAAGGTGTCTTATTCTCCAGGAAGCTGTCCCCTCACACTCCCAAAGCTAGGGTAAGTGTTCATGGGAATCCATGTACAGTGTACTTTAATATGGCATTCCATCAATTTTAAGACACACATTTTAAATATTTATTATCTCTGAAATCAGGATGTGTCTTATCAATGACATGTTCGATTGATTGGTTTCAGTTACTGCAAAGGGAGCTCAGTGAGGGCTGCAATCGTGTTTTGTCTCTAAATATTATCAGTGTCTATTACAGTGCCTCAGTAACTCACTGTGAGTTAATGAAGGGATGGAGGGAGGGAAACAGCTACAAACTTTGTGATGGACAATTTCACAAAGTGAAGACAAAGAGAGATCACATCTATTTGGGAAAGATTAGGGGAGACTGTGGAAAAGGTGACCTTTGAACAGAACCTCAAAAATAGAGACATTCTCCACCTATGTTCAAAGAATATCATCCAAGGCAGAAGGAAGACAACAAGACAAGAACATGGAAAAGATGAGGGAGACTTTTTTAAAAAATCACTTAGCTAATTTGAACGGAATGTAGGAATAGTCATGTGCTGCTTTGGGCTGAATTTAAGTTGTGAGAAATGCATCCTCAAGCAATGTTGTCCTCATGCGAGCATAACAAAGTGCATGTACACAGGTGCAGCCTACTACTGCGGCTGCTTGTGTGATGCTTTCACAGAACTGCCGCACCTCCGTAAATACCTGAGTAATGGTAGTGTAAGCCCTGACAGCTGGCTTTTCTTTTTACAGTGCAGGTGCCTGACTTCAGGGTAGATGGCTGAGGCATCCACTCCAAAGATGACCGTCTCAAAGAAACACTGCCAGCCACTAGATAAAGAGACAGGCCGCCTCTCCCCCTGAGTCTCCTTGGTCTTAGAGATCTTGGCTGACTTCAGTAACTGCCCGTTTGGGCAACTTGTTTTTTTCTCTTCCCTGTTCTTAGGTTCCCTGTTCTAAGAATTCCCATTCTGAGGTTTGAAGTTCACCAATAAAGAGTGAGCCCCAGAAACCCTAGGTCCCAGCCTTGACCCCTGTAGCAGCAGCACCGCAGAGCTGTGCTAGTGCTCCTCTCCCTCACCTTGACCTCACTGTATGGCCCCTGGCATGCCTTGGAGCTCCTGGGCCTGTCAGTAAGAAACTCTTTATTTCTTCAAAATTTTCTAATGGCTGTCGCTGGAAAGTGTCTTGCAATCTTAAAAAACCCACAAGGAACAGTCCAGTTGTAACACTGGTTTAGGAAAGAGACAGGTCTGTGGGTAGCTCACCAGGTTCCAGGTGAATGTCCCCAGGCATTCCTAGCTGATAATGCTGCTGTCAATTGGTGGTAATTAATGCATTGTGCTACCACCTTATCACACAGCTACAAGGTCACAAGCCAGAAGCCTAGGAACTTTTCAGCTCCAATCTAGTTTTGTCCGGACTCCTATAAGTCAGGTGCCCAAAATCATGTTTGTTCTGCCCAGCCTTGCTCAAGCCAGTAAAACAAAACTGTTCAGTAAAGCAGATCCAAAACCTTATTCTTTGGCCAAGGAATGGAGAAAATAAGCTTGTGCTTTACGGGTCCCTTCCTCTGATTCTGGGGACTTAGGATCATTTTCTAGGGTCTCACAGGGAGTTGGGCAGGCTCAGGGAGGAGATTTCTGAGAAAAAGATGGAGAGTTCTTGGATTTCTAAGGGAAACATGCACAGTTCCTAAACATTCTTGGGGTGTGCCTAGCCATACATCACGAGTCTCATTTCAAAGTTAAATCTCTACCCCTCACATTATTTTTAGTATATTAATGAGGAAAGAGTTTATCAAAATGTCCCTTGGGAAGGGGACCTTTCATTCACCATCTTGGATCTTTCCAGCGCAAATCAGTTTCTTGATTGTGGTCCCCGGGGTCCTTGTCCGGTTCCTGGCAGCAGGTTTAGCTGCCCTCCTGAAATTTCTGTCTTCTCTTACCCACTTCAACCTGCATGTGTCAGAGGGTATTTGAGGAGGGTACAAGAAAGTTCATGGAAGCTCAAAGATTAATACTGTGGTAGCACGACCTCGTGACCACCCAGTGCATGTACACAGTTCATTCTTGACCTGAAAGCCCTCAGGCTGTGCCTGACTATAAACAGGTGAAGAGGCACAGTAAGAAATAGGACTTTAGAGAGAGGTGGGGGAGAGGGATGAATACCATGCCAATGTGTCCATGTTTTTTTTTTTTTTCTGGAGCAGTTGTGAAGTACTGAAGGACTTTAAAGGGGTGAGGGACATGGCCAAAGTTGTGCTTAAAAATGTAAATCCAGGTGATTGTTGAATAAATCATTTGGTGGAGAGAATTAACAAACATTTACTCAACATCAGTTGAATACCTGGCACACATACCACAACAATAAATAAGACTTAACCTTTGCATTAAAAAAAATCTTATAGTCTATAAAGGTACACAATCATGTAAGCATAAATTATAAAGTGAAATGTCCTATGTGTGCACAGGTTTCTGTGAGTCCTGACTGCAGTCTGTGGTTGGGGCACAGATGACAGGGACCTGGATCAGTGAAGGAGGCTCCTGGGAAGAGGGAGCTTCTTAGCTGAGCCCTGAAGGTGAAGAAATGGTGAAAGGCAACAGGGAGATGCAAGTGCCAAGTCCCAGAAGTGACATAACACTCTCACTCTGAATGGGAAATCATTTAGAATAGTAGAACAATAGGTTATGCAGGATGGTGGGGAAAGATGGAGAAGTAGGGCAAGGACAGTGGTTGGAAAGGAAAGTAAGAGGCAAGGGCAATATTTTGGAGAGAGGAATAAGGGCCTCATGGAGCAACAGAGATGAAAGGAGGAGGAGGATGAGGAGAAGGAGAAGACTGAAGGAAAGGAAAAAAAGAAGAAGGAGAAGGAAAAGGAGGAGAAGGAGAGTAGTCACTTATGAAGTATAATTCTTTTAACTAAATATAGACTCATTCACCTGACACAATCTACTGAATCCCTCCTATGTGCCAGAGACCTCCTGAGATGGCTACAACTATAGCATCACTATCTTATCAAAGAACTTTTAGTCTAAGGCAAAGTTGCTTTGTCTGCCAGTTGAGTTAAGTGGACCCTTCTGGAAGTCATGAAAAAGGAAAGATACTAAAGGGTCATCTTCATCTGTATAGTTTTGTATTTGGGTGACTAGAAAATGTTAGTGTTATAAACTAGGTTATTTCTGTTTATGCTCTCTCTCAATTGTATTCCATGGCCCAGCAAGGATGAAGAGAAGCTTGCAGATCTTGACTTTTAAACCAAAGAACCAATGTATCTACCATACTCACAAGAAATATCTAAGTCAGAGAATAAGAAATGCACAATGCTTGAGACAGCAAATTCAGGAATAACAGTAGGGATTGTGAGGATGGTGAGGCATGAATTAATTTCCCACTAATTGTATGAACAACTTACTTAATCTCTCTCTGCCTTCAGTTTGTCATCTGTAAAATGAGGAGAAAATAGTCACTAGTTTACATATTTGTTGCAAGGATTAAATAAATTAGGAGGTGTAAAGCATCAGTACGTATGCATGACATATCATAGGCACTCTTCTGAAAGGTGACACTGTCAGTCCTCAGAAGGGCACCAGGACAAGAAAATGAAGAAAAGTTTCTAAGCTTTCTTGATTTGTGGCAGATAGCCCAAGGATGTAATAAGCACAAAATAGCACTCTGTAATTGGGCATTCAACTGCACAGTGAAATACCTGTTAAGTATAATAAGGCCTTCCCAAATGAAGTATATCTTATTTGGAGATTAAACCACCTAACTAAACATGGATTATGAAGCAGCTTTACCTGAGGAAATAGTAATATTTTTTATGACAGTATCTGATTGCTAAATAATCCTTTTTGATTGGAACCCACTGGTAATGAGGCCACGGTCAAGACCACACCTTCTGTTTCGATCCTTCACTATGTTCCAATGTCACTGAAGCCAGCTCATCATGAGGGGCTCTTAGGACAAAGGCAGCTGGACAAGGACAGCTAGATGGATGAAGCCCACTGGGACCACTGCAAGAGACAATTTGGAGTGGTTGCCCACTTGGACCACCTGGTGTCTCACTGGAGGGGACAGCTGTTCATGCCAACCACTGGATAAGGGAAGCATGTTGAGAAATAAAGAGAATTCAGGCAAAGAGTTATACTGCCTAGTGCAACTAGAATTTAAGCTCTAAGAGGTAACAAGTTTCTACCTTTTTCTAAAAGACTGCATTCTTAGCACTAAAAATATAGTGATTAGTACATGACATGCTCAGTAAATATTTTGTTGAATGAATAGAAGATGAGTCTTGTTAGGAAGGGATTTTACTCTCTGATGTCACGGAGGAGGCACATGCTGACAGGCTGCCCAGGGGAAACTAGGAGCAGGCATGCAACCAGCCAGAGAGACTTCAGTTGTCCTAGGTCCAGGTGGCAAGTTGTTTAGTCCTGAGAAGCCAAATATGGATAGAAGGATTGCACAGGTGCCAATTCCAACACCAGGTTCTGAGGTCCAGCAGCTTAAGACTGGCTTCAGTAAGCAATGCTGCAAATCCAGCACTTGTGTCTGAGCCTGTTCCATTTCTGTCTGCTGGTCAGCAATGATAATCATAGGCACATGAGGCCAGGAGCCTTGGCCCTGATGGAAGCACCAGGTGAAGATGATATGATAGGCTCATACACAGAAAAGAAACTGGATCTCAGAGCCTTGGAGGCGAAGCATTCACAACTCTCCTTCAGAGGGTTTGTGCTGATCTTTACTGATGCAGTGATGCCTGTGATAGCAGGGAGGCAGATAATAAAGTTAGAGCTGAGTTGAGTATGTGCATGTGTGTGGGTGTTTGACCCCTCTGATAACATTTGGGAAGATGAGCATATGACACTGACATAAATAGGAAGAAGCTTAGATTTCCTAAGCACTGAGCACGAGTCAGGCCTTCTGCCAAGACATTTATGCATGTTATCTAATCAATTTCCCATAGAAACACTATTATAAGTATCAATAGCCCAATTTTACAAATGAGAAATCTGAGCTTCTGAGAGCTTCCGTAGTTGCCTGAAGTCACATTACTGATTAGTGGCAGGAACAGAATTGAAATTCAGGAAACTGAAGTGCAGGGAATTTGCGTCACTTGACTAAGCATTCAGCTGAAATAAACATTTCATTTCTCCTGGGTACCAGGCACACTGGGCCAAACATGCTTGTAGCCTTCAGCACCAAATGATTCTCACTGACAGAAGCCACACCAGTTACGTAGCTGGTGGACTGGGTCAGACAGTAACTGCCCCAATCAGGCATTATCTGGATTTGTGCCTCAAATGGATAAACTCATTGTCGAGTATGTTCCCAGATCATTGCCTTGGTTTCTCGATAAAGCAATTTGACTTCAAGCTCTCTTCCTCCCCAGGGAATGCCTTCCCAGCTCCTCCCCACCCCCACCTTCATTTGTCAGCTGGCAATTGCCCTTGCCCTCTAAAGCCAGCTCACCAAATGAACTTGTAGAAACCTTTTCCATGGCCAGAGAACTTGCCTCACACCACAGCTCACAGCCTCCTAGACCTTCCCCATTACAACAACAAAAAATGCTTGATCATGTCTAAAATATTCTGGTGTGGTAATCATTTTTATTCTCCAAGTAATACATGTTGCTCAAAAAAATAAAATTAATAATCACCCAGAGACAACTAGTGTCAACACAGTGTGGTCCTCCAGACACCTCCCCTGCCTCACAGGCACTTCAGCACATTTTACTGTGCTTATCAAGGCGGCTTCTCTTGTCTCTGCATCCAGCAGTTGGCCTGGGGTTTAGAATGTCTCGAGGAAGACTCCATGGGGTAGCCCATCTGTGTGCTCTGCTTCCTTAGTCACTCAATTACTTTCCTGAATCTCACAAGTTTTCCTCTTCCTAAGTCCTTGCTCCAAAAAACCACTAGCTAACACTCCTCCCCAGATGCCTCACACCCAATGCTTGAATGGTTTCCCTAAAATAACCAACCTTATTACCTGTACTGCACAACAGACCAGTTTTTCATTTTATCAGAAGGTGCTGCTCAATGGCCAGAGTTCCTATGGGATCCAGACGGGGTTCTTGAGTACCCGCTGCTTCCAGGATGTGCCCCATGTGGTGGAGTACACAGGAGTCCATGGAACTTCTCCACCAAGGGTATTTTAGTTCAGACACATTTATTGAGCAGCTACTGGATCCCAGGCAGAATGTTTGCTGCTGGTAGTGCAATAATGAATCAAGAAGTCTTTATGTTCCCATGAGAAAAGCAGATACATACATGCTTTTAAAAAAAGGAGGGATTCTCAGGGTTATCAGTCATGTGGGTACAGAAAAAGGACACTTAGCCAGACCTGGCTGTCCAGGTGAAGCACCTGGGAAGAAATCAACACTGGCATTAAGTTTTAGGGGATTTAGCAATAACCAGGGGAAACATAGATAGTTGGGAAGGTCACATATTAGGGGTAGAGAAGACGTCGAGAACGAAGGGTAGGGAGGAAATGCGTCCTTCTTGTTCAGTGTTGTATGCCTAGCACTTAGGATGGCTGACACATAGCAGATGCTCAACAAATGTTTGTGTTTTTTGTTTTTTAACAGTATTGTTTACTATAGTCACCATGATGTATATTATATCCCCATGACTGACTTATTTTATAACTGGAATAACTTCTTGCCAAGTGGAGGAATGGGAGGGAGAGGAGTCTCGTGAGCTGAAACGGTCAGTGGGCCGAGTTGGTGGAGATGGTTTGAGAGAGCCCGGAAGGTCTGCTGGCATGGAGGGCGGGTTGAGGAAGGCTGGAGCGTGCTTCGTGCAGTCAGGAGAGCTGTGAGAGTGGAACGCAGTCCATGTGGCATGGGGTAGTGGAAAAGTGGTATGCTTTCAAGGTAGGGAAAGCAAAAAAAAAAAAAAGGCTACATTTTCCCCTTATATTTTATATTTCCTAAATCTTTTACAATCAAGTAAAAAAATCTAATGTCACAATAAGCTCATCACAGCTGATATTAAATGCCACATACTTGTCGTCACAGACACTCTGCTAACTGCCTGCCATGCATTATCGCACTTGGCCTCCTCAAAAATTCTTTAAGGTAAGTGATAGTCTTTTTCACAGATGAGAATATCAAGTTTCACAGAATTTGATAACTTGCCCAAGGTCATGTAGTACCTGATAGAACTGTGAAGTGATCCAGGCAGTCTCTCCAGAATATGCACTCTTAGCCACCACTCTGTAACTGAGGTTTTGGAAAGTTATTCCAGTATGATGATCCCAGAAGGGAAAGATGACAGACATATTTAGAGGCTGCAAATGACCAGTCCCATTCATTTGCCTTCCACTGACAGCATGAACAGTCTGGAGAGTCCACTCTGAGGGACTACTTTTTTCATCACAGATCTACAAGGTACAAAGGGTTTGATAGTTCCAGAAAGGAGAGCATTAACTTTGGTAAAGCAACTACTGTGTGCCAGAAGTATAGTCACATTAAGGGTTCCTGTTTCTGTGAGGAAGTTTCTGTACTTGCCAGTTTATGGCTTTGGTCGACTGAAGCTCAGAGGTACACAGCAATTTGACAGACGTCCCCCTGCTAGCAAGTGGCATCAGCAAGATTTGAGCCCATGTTTCTAATGCCAGGATTCATGCTCACTGCACTACACCGAGCTGCCTCTTGGAGTCAGCTGGCTCTGTTGGTTTGAAACACAGCTTTGCCGTTTGTTTAACTTTGGGAGACTCCCATCTTCTGTTTTTTTTTTTTCATTTGGAAATTAGAATAACAATACCATCTGTTTCCAATTTTTGAATTACTTGAGACAGTATTTCTGAAAGGGCTTTGTGAATTGTAAATGGCACCCTGAATGTGTGGCATCTTATACAAATTCATTTTAGGTTTCCACACCTATGATTTTCCTAGATCGGGGATTTGTGATTCCATTCAGGCTTGACCAGAGAGCTTAGGGCCTTCTAACCAGAGTTACCTCTTCTGTGTGATCCCACCTCCCCTTGGTCCTGGGCACAGGGCAGAGCGTCAGGAGAGAAAGCATCCCTACCACACAGCACTTCCAGCATCTTCAGTTAACAGACGTAGGGCAGCACTGAGCTAGAGTAAGTTCCTTCATAATGATTCAAACCCTCGGTTCTTTAAAAAGAATCTCAAGATCCATTAAATATTCATGAAAGCATCCTTCTTGGCAGCTCCTCCATTGTAGGTAATTACAGAGGGTTTAAAATATCGGACTGTTACTTGGAAGTACACACAGCTCTGTCAGCTGCAAGCAGACAGCTGATTTGTAATTTAATTAACATCCTGGCTTGTCCTGTTTTTCATGGCAAAATGCAGGAAAGTATTTCCTTTCATTTGCGTGCTTTGTGTTTTTTTTTTTTTTCCAAAAAATTCAAATGGAACACCTGGGAGAGCTTTTTCTGTTACATTCTGATCCAATCTTCAAAAAATTCTCCTTTCAAGCGTCCTTTGGGCCAGCTGCATAGCTGATTGTGGGTCAGTTTTCCTGAAAGCTAACGCCACTTGGGGAGATCTGTGTAACATCAGCAATCAGTGAGTTTTGACCCACTTTTATTAACTCTTCAAGCAACCATGGATTTTAAGGAGAGATTTGGATAGACGACTTGATTCAGTGAACACTGATTGAGAACCTGCAATGTTGCTGGCACCAGAGGGCAGCAGTGAGCCGTGCAGGGAGGGTGCCTGATCCTAAGGCGGGTTCAGTCAAATAGGGGAGGCAAACATGAAGTGAGTGATCACAGAAATAAATGTAAAATTAAAATGTGATGAGTTTTATGAAAAATAAGTACAGGGTAGCTTAAAATCCTGTGGAGCCGGGAGTGGTATGGTAGGGGGAGGAGAACCAGGAGGTCTCCGTGAGGAAGGAGGTGAAAATAATGTGCGGTCTGTCTGGTCCTCCATCCTCCCATCTCCCTGCTACCCCCTCCTCCCACAGACACGCAACGTACGTGTAACTGTCCTAGAATAATGAACCAGGGTGGTGGCCAGAGAGGATGAAAGGGAAAAGAGAACCCTGCTCTGACCAAAATATCATTCAGAGAATTTCTTTCAAATCAAAGAGATGAACATAAATACTGGTCTGATCACTGCATTAACCATTCTTTACCTTCTATTTTTTCTCTTTCACACACATTTTCCTTCCAAGGAGAGAGACAGGGAGTTGCAGAGAGGCTGCAGTAGATGTGGTGAGTGGGATGGGTCGCAGGTCACACAGGTCACGGGCGCTAAGACACCGTGGGAAAAGGAAAGAGCTGGAAAACAGAGCTGGCTGGTTACACACTGCACGAGCCTCCAGTAAATAACACCCCTGAAAGGAAATATCAAAGGGTTCACTATTTTCTTCAAATCAGATGGCAGCAGGCAGAGCCTGGGTGAGATTACCCTTCTGTGGGAGTGAGCCCTAGAGTCTTCAGAGGAAGGTTAAAGCCTTCGTTTTCATGTACTTCATTTTTCTGAGGCTGCTTCCTTTACTCTTTTGGTTTTCTCTGTTTGCTGAGCTGCAGTCACTTCTTCCTTAGGCGTTGTTGCTCTTTGCAAGTCTATTATTTATTTAATTTCCTTACTGACTTCGTGCTGCTCCTAAAATACGTGTTTCTTTTAGGCCCAAACACTTTTTTAAATCAAAGAGGCTTCCTTCCAGCAGTCCCAGGCGGTCAGTCGTGTCTGGGACACTGTCTGGTGGTGTCCTTGCAGATCACGGCGGGAGACAGAGATGGACAGATGGCAGGGGTTCCTGCCCTCGGAGACCTCAGATTACAGAGGGGAGAGATGACTGGGCACAGAGAAGGCTTTTTGTCATTATCGTTAACAGAAGCAGTGGAACTGAGAGGTTTTGAGCATTTCCCAAATGTTTGACTTGGTGTAAGAAACTGTAATCATTCCTTAATTTTGTGTGCACTTTATAGTGTTGTTTTAAGTCTTAAATAGAGTCCTTTCTATAAACTCTTAGGAAGGTGTTCATGGAAAGTGCTTATGAACCGTTAGGTATTCTATTATTACTTACCTTTCAAGCGCATACAAATGTGGGCTGGTTTGATTCGTTTCTGTCTTTGGAACAGTGCCAACTCCTGCTGCCGGGGGAAGCAGAGCACTTTTTATGCAGAAACAGAGATAGACTCAGATTTTTATTATGTGGCCTTGAAATATATGGGGCTTCTCTCTCAGTTACCATACACTGTGCCAGCAATGCCAGCCCAGTTCCCTTTCCCCAACCATGCAGAGCCTCCAGGGATGGAGCAGGTGCCTGCAGTCTCCTGCGTTTGAATTCTGGGTGACTCGGGGTGGTTCAGACTCACACAGGCATCAGCAGAATGTAGTGAGCAGAATCTGGTCAGACTTCCTAGCCTTTGCCCATCCACATGAGGCCCCATGGTAGAAGAGGAGTGTGAGAATGACCGCACACAGGTTAAGCTGAGAGAGCTGTTTGATCAGGCATGTCACATTACTGCTCAGATGATCTAAGTTCAGTTCAGTTAAAATCACATGTATTGGTCTTCCGCTATGTGTTAGTTACCAGCGGGGCCCTGGAAAGTTAAAGATGAAACTCCATTGCTGCTCCCAAGGTACTCGGGGCCAGTAGGACAGACAGGTCATTGCAGTATAGACCAATACCTGGGCAGCACCCTCTGGGCATCTAGAGGATGGACATCCTCTCTACTTTAGCAGTCGGAGAATGCCTGCAGGAGAGACACCCAATCTGAGTATCAAGGACCTAAAACATTTCCTTGATGCATGAGTTGGGGAGTGGGTGGTTAGCTGCAGAGAGAGGAAAGGAATAAGATTCCAGAAGTCAGGGACAAAATGAGCTAAATCACAGGGGAAAGAACAGAACATTAGTGTTCCCTGTTGGGAGCACGTCTTGTGCCTCACTCCCATCAAAGCCAAGAGAGGAAATATACTCTGTTTGCAAAAGTTCTTATGCTCTGGAGTTTCCTCCAAAGGACCAAGCTGAGAAGAGGAAAAGAGGAAGGTGCAGATTCAAAACCGAGGTCTTCCTCAACTGGCCCTCCTTTAGCGGCAAGGCAGCCCCCGAAGGGCGCCCAGAATGGCATCAGCACCTAATAGACAAGCCCTGGAATGAGAGATGACACAGAACTGCCCAGAACATTAGAATTGATTCCTAAAGCAGGATGTGGCCCCTGCAGAGATGTTTACTCCCCGTCGTTAGATGACTCTTCAAGACTTTCTAAGAAATGTATTTCCTGAAGACAGAGCTGGTCTTTTCAGACCTTTGAGGCCTAACCAGTTTAGAAGAATCTTTAAGCGCTCTAGCCCTAGAGTCAGACTAGTATGCGTTTGAATCCTAGTTTGCCACTCACCAGGTATATAAGCTTAGAAAATAAAATGCCTAACTAAGCCTCAGGTGAGGAGAATAATGTCATCTATCTATCAGATGTGATGCTACATATAAAGCAGTGAGGATAGTTCCCAGCACACCAAGTGTAACTACTTTTACTGGTTTTGATGTTAGCATTGGTGTTAGGGTTAGTATTTCTTTTAATGTCGCATTAGTGTTAATATTAATATTAGTCTTACCATTACAAGTCAAAACATCATTTACGGCTCAACCGAAGTTGATCCAAGCAGAGGCTCTACTATGTGATATCAGGGTGGTTTCTGTGGAAGCTTGTGTTTGTGTTCTATATGGTACTTCTCACCAGTTCTTGTCCTCTCTTTCCTCGTCATCTCTCACTGGAAACTGGGGGAACAAAGCAGGGACATATCTGGTTGGCTCCAGGGAGAGTTTGTTTAGGTCTCCTGGATAGTTCCCTGTTGTCTACAATAGCTAGCGGGCTGCCTTTTGGGCTTGTCCGCTGTCACACTCTACCTCACACCCTGGGCTGCATCTTACATCAGGCTGACATGAAGCAGACCTAGAACTGGGACTAGTGTGAGCATGCTTTATGCAGGCTAGTTCCCAAGAGAGACTCTAAAGGGAGTGAGAAAAGCACCAACGAGTTCTGCAAGAAGGTAGGCTCAGGTGCTGTCTAGCTGCAGGTTGATCCCATCAGGTGCTTTGGAGTGTGATTTGCAGTACAACGGTTTATTTCACTTTGAGGTTTGGGAGTTGGGATTTCCAGCGTGACTCAGTCATGTCCAAGTGAGGAGCCTTCAGTTGCTGAAGGGCAGGCTTCCTGAGAAGTGTGCTTATGTGGGCATTGGATGTGTGGGCATTGAGGGATTTCTGTGGACTTAGGACGGAGGGTAATAGCATCTGCTACAATCCAGTTCAAGATCTCACTGTTTCTTCAAAACATCATCCCCTCTTAAAACTTACCTTCTCTGCACATGTTGTTGCCTTTGCTTGGAATATCTCTTACATCTTTTTTATTAGCATTCTAGATCCTGTTTCAAACGGTAAATCATTTCTGCTGACACAAAACTCAGTTTGTACTTACAGACAGTCTTTATCACTCTGTGTCGTGATTCAGCTACACATGTATATAACGCACTTAATAACTTATTGTCTTCTTAAGGTCAAGAATTGGTTCTTGTCCAGTTATTTTTAGTCTATATTACTGAAAGGAATGGTGAGGCGAGAACTATGTAATACTTAAGGATCTGATGTTTGTCAGGTTGTGTTGAGCAAATCACGTGTTTGCCTTTTTTCCTTGAACCTGAAATCAAACTGTTTGGCAATGAAACAAGTTGCATTTAGCAGCCAAAATACCTTTGTAGCTTAAACAGTGGACACCTATTTCATCTATTTGTTTGATCGTCATTTGTAACTTCATTCAGCAAATCCTTATTGAGCATATGTACCAGACAGTTGGCTGAGAACTGCAGATCTGAGGGTGAACTAGACCTAAGTGATCTCAGGCCTCACAAAATGCCATAGTTCAGTGTAAAACAAACACACAGAAATACCGCTCCGTGCAGCATGGTAACGGTTGTGACTGGGGAGTACAGGGAGTTATGGGAACACACAAAATCTCAGGCTTGCAGTTCACGAAAGCTTTCCAGAAAAGCAATGTGAGTTGAGGCTTAAAGGATCAATGAATGTTCAAATGAAAAGATTTTTACCAATAAAATATTAATTGATTAGTTTTATAGTCTAATTAAAGTCCTATCAGTCTTTGAAATAAATTTTAAATTTATAAAAATAATCGTGTAAAATAAGTTCTTTGTGATACCACATAAGTTCAACTAAGTTTATTATCTGTGTTCTGATAGTTTTCATCCAAGCAAGTCGGCGAGGTGCACACTTTCATGGATAGGACCTTTCCTTCAGTAGCTGAGTGCTGCCACAGGAATCCTGGAGGAGCCACGGCGATCAGTTAAACTTTGCCCTTTAATCTTTGTGTTTCAGATTCCTATGAGTGACATGAACACATTTTTACATATGTTAACTTTTAAAAAGCTTAAAATGTTCCTCAAAAAACTGAAAGTTGCATTACCATATGATCCAGCGATTTCATTGTGGTTATCCATTCAAAAGAACTGCAAGCAGAGTTTCAAAAAGATGTGCATGCCCGTGCTCAGAGCAGCACTGCTCACAACAGCCAAGCAGTAGAAGCAGCCAGACGGCCTGTGTACAGATGAATGAATAAACAGAGTGTGGCATATGTGTACAGTGGAATATTATCTAGCCTTAAAAAAGTAGGAAATTCTAACATATGCTACAACATGCATGAGGAACAAGGACATCATGCTAAATGAAATAAGCTAGCAATAAAAAGACAAGTATCATATAATTCCACTGATATAAGGTATCTAGAGTACTCAGAGCCATGGAAATAAAAAGTAGAATGGTGGCTGACGGGCTGGGGAGGAGAAAATGAAGATTTTTTTGTTTAATGGGTATAGAGCTCTAGTTTTGCAAGATGAAAATGTTCTGGAGATTGGTTAGAGACCAATGTGAACATACTTAGTATCACTAAACTGTACACCTAAAAATGGTTAAGGTGGTAAATTTTATGACATATGTATTTTACCATAACTTTTTAAAAAGCTTTAAAAAATGGAAGTAATAATTTGTTTATATTTATTTCACAGTCCTGAGGTGTGATTGGTGATATAAAAGGGTTGAAAAGTACCCTGACTGGTGTGGCTCTGTTGACTGGGCGTTGTTCCGGGAAGTGAAAGGTCAACTAGTTCGATTCCCAGTCAGGGCACATTCCTAGGTTGTGAGCCTGGTCCCTGGTTAGGGCACATGTGAGAAGGAACCAATCCATGTTTCTCTCCTTCCCTTCACATCTCTCTAAAATTAAATAAATAAAATCATAAAGAAAAAAGAGTTCAAAAGTAATAGGGGCTCAGCCCATGTAGTGGTGTTGCGGGGTGGCTACGCTTGAGCTGTGCTCTGTGGGCAGTAGGAACCTCTAAAGGGTTTGAAAAGAAGAACTTTGTCCATTCGTGACTCAGAAAGTAGAGGATGGGTGGGAAAGAGTCAGCCTTGGCAGCAGTCTGGCTGGTGCAGAGGCTGTGGCTGTGGCCAGCTTAGAGCTGATGAGAATCTGAATGTGGGCAGGTCAGTGGGCAGGTTACTGGTGGTGGTGGAGGAGGATGAAGATGGAGTAGATTCAAGAATTATTTAAGAGATAAATTAGACAGGCTCTGTGATCTATTGAATTGACAGATGGTGGGGTGAAAGAGAGGATGGAGTTAGAGTGACTCTTGCTTTTCTGGCTCTGGTGACTGCAGAAGTGCAGTGCAGCCTGTGAGAGAACTGAAGAGCAGGAGGAGATGTGGAGGGTATCTGGGCTGGAAGCCCAGGCGCTGTACCAGGCATATGTATGACATTATTCCATTCCCAATGAACACATAACTGATCAAGAATGAATGTTAAATGAGGTCCATGTTTCTGAGGCAGATTACCTTCCCAAATTATTCACAGGGTTAAGAAAACAAACATATGGTATTTTGCAGTTCACAGAAGTGCTGTAACCTCATTTTGTGGTGTGTTTTCTCTCAATGAATTGTTTTCTACCAAGATGCCAGTTCAGTTATCAGACATGGGTTTCATCTCCTTATAGGATTTGGGACAGTTTGATGATGGTAGAGAGAGGATTCAGATTTAAATGATCTGAATGGGGTCCCAGTTCTGATGCCCATTAGTTGGGGGACCCTGGACAGATCTCTGAACCTGAGTGTTAGTTTTCTCACAAGGACAGTTGGGCATCATAGGTAAGAAGAATTGCAATTGAAGAAATAGATGAGAATCCTTTCCTAACAGCAGCCGAGAGATTGTTAGCAGTATTTTTGTTGTGATTGCTTTCAACCTAATATTAAGCCTGGAAAATGGCAGAAAGCCTGTCTGGGAAATACAAGTAATGCTAATCAACTTCTAAATAAGAGTGGACAACAGGTTGCATTACCAACTCTTGTCCTTGCTGTCCCATTATGAGTCAGACTGAGAGCCAGTATCTAAAACAATGATATTTTCACCTTAGAAATGAAAACAAGTAGGCATGATTTTGTAAGAAGACATGTTGTTAGCAAGCTGACATGATAAAAATAACTGTTGGTGATAACAATAATGTGAGACTGGCACAAAGAGACTTCACAGTTGAGCTTGAGATGGTGTTATGACAATGTTTCCACTCCTGCCCATAATACCCCTGTATCATCCACAGGGAACAAAAGCAAAGGAAGGCGCACAAACATTTTACTAGCTAGGTTGTGAGTAGTACATAAAATTCTCAGGAGAAATGATTCTGGTATTTGCCATGGCCAACACTGCCTTATGGAATAAGTTGACCACCAGTTAGCCCCAGGAGGGGTAGAGCCATATCAACTGTAAAGACTACTCTCACATAGCTAAGTGGGCCCATTAAGCTGTTTACTGATTTGGATTACATAGCTTTTAAAAAGCACAGGCTACTACCTACAAGCCACTTACTTGAGCTTGTGCCACTTGGCACCCTTCTGTAGCTCATAAATAGACAACCTTTGTCAGGCAAAAACAGTTAATCAGTACTGGTCGATATTGGTGGTTAGTTCCCTTTTGCTTGCATCTGACCTGGTTCATGGTGACCCCGGAGAGAGCCTGCAGCAAAGCCAGTTGGGTGACTGTCAACAACAGGCCCACACTGGGTCCTACAACTGAAGCTAGAAGGTGAAGTTCAAAGCTGTACCCTTTGCAAACACTGATGCTTCTTATCTTTCTTGCCTTTTCTCCTAGAAGTATCGATATCAGGATGAGGACGCTCCGCATGATCATTCCTTGCCTCGACTAACCCATGAAGTGAGAGGCCCTGAACTCGTGCATGTGTCAGAAAAGAACCTGTCTCAGATAGAAAATGTCCACGGATACGTCCTGCAGTCTCACATCTCTCCTCTGAAGGTCAGTCTGGTTGCTCCTGGAGCTGGCGGCACAGTTGGTCTACTTTGCTAAGGGCGATGTTTGCTGGCCTGACTAAATGAGGTTCTTTTAAAAACACTGCAGTGGACTGTGATTGCCAAAGGGTTTTTCTGTGGTTTAGAGGCTAGCCTGGAATTCCCAACATGGGGGCAGTTATTCTTGCAATTGTTTGAATGTCTGGAAAATCTGTTTAGGTGCTGAGGATGGGTTAAGGATAACCGAGGGTGAACAACTGAAAGGAGAATTAAGGTAACCTCAGATTTTAAAAGTGCAGGAGTATATCAAGGTTTTGTTCAAATGCTCTCTTTCCATCTCTTTTCTGGGTTCCGGATGAAACAATGGAAGTAAATGTAACATGATAACACCCAGTGATGTCCATATGTGTAGACTGAAATAGGAAATGTGTGAGTGGCCTCAGAAACAACTCTGTCTTATGCTATATTTCTTTCTATTTGGTGTCATACTTTTCCAGCTTTCTACCTTTTTAATTTAATTTTAAGCAATTCCTTGATAAATGGCATTTTGACAAGGAGGGACAAATAAATGGAGTAAGAATTTTCTGTGCTCCTTTTTCTTTGCTGATGTTGTGGGACGTTGTGCTTTGAGTAAAGCTTATGTGTTGATTAGAGTTAGAGAGAAGTGGAACTGGAGTCAGTGACATGTAACAGAAGAGAACCGAAATGGGAAATAAAGCAACAACAGCACTGCCTAATAACCTAAGATGTAGGTAAAGAAAATTTTATTTTCTCAGCCAAAACATCCACTTTCACAGCACTTCTATATGGCTGTTTTGCAATAAAAGATGCAGCCATAAAGTGGCCTCAATGCTTTCTGGGATTTTATTATACTTTCTAAAATATCAAAGAAAGGCTGAATTGTGTTTAATATACTTCCAAAATTTGGTACATTTAAAATACCTGGAATCCTAAAAATGTATTATCAAATAAACTAGCTAGCTCTGGTTGCCACAAGTTAATTAAAATATTAGTCTAATTGTAAAATTCTATCAAGTATTTTATATATAAAATATATAAATATTATGCTTCTGGAATTCATTGGTCAATTCTTCGCAGAGTCTCTTTGGAAATCATTGAATGACTGGTGGAAAAGGATAGATTTAACCCAGAGAAAATGAGATTAAGGGGATTTATTGCTTCCTTCTTAAACCTCAAGGGCTGTCATAAGGAAAACACAACACTGGTGTCACGCAGAGGACAGAAGCTGTGCCTCTGTGCATGTCTGTGACTGCTGTAAGACTACAGTTCCTGACAGTGAGAGCACCCCCTGAAGTGCTGGAGTTCCCTGTCCCCAGAAATCTGTCAGGCCTGGATGATGACCAGGCGGTGTTGAGGAAGCACTCCTTCTTCAGCAACAGGGGACATAAAATTGTCCCTAAGGTTCAGCCTAACTCTAGGAATTTAATTCTGTTCTGTGAACAGAGGATTACCTTCCTTCTTTAAGGACCCTTCCATTTTTGCAAACAATTGCTTATTCCTATTTTGTGTGCTGACCATTATAAATTGAGAAAGGGCAGAGCTGGGAGGCTGCATGGCATTGAGTGGTAAAATTTTAGTTTATTTCATTTTTCTACCTTGTTGAATCACTCTAAGGCCCTCCATGGAACCTCCCTTCCTTTTCTCCTCCCTGCCTAGCACTTCCTTTTTGATCAGCTTTATAGCCTAGCTCCTAAAGACTGCAAGCCAGTGGGAATAATCAAGGCTAGCCTACAGCTAGCTAGGTTACAGTAAACAAAATAAAAATTTAAAAAAAATATGGAACAATCGATAAAAATATGATAGGGTTTTCATGTTGTGCATTGTGTCTTCAGCATACACATGATAATATAATTGAGCATCTACAGTTTGGGTGACTGTACTCTGTGTGATGCTACTTACTCCTCATTTGGAGACTGTGTATCGGAGTTGAAGGCAAAGGCGGTTGTTTCTAAAGATCAGATTGGTAGTTCCTATTTTACCTTTATCTCCCGCCTCCCAGGAATCTGAGCTGTGTCTTCATTTTTGGTTGTTTTCTTAGCTTAGGTTTTCAATTTCTACCTTCTATCTTATTTCTTATTTTGTTCTTTATATATATTTTTTTCATGGTTTTTGTGTATTCATGTTTTTATTGAAAGCAGCTGACATCAATTTTGAAAGTAGCCACCTATGAATTTAAAAAAACCTGACATAAAATATTAAGGTTAAAATAAGTTTTCCCCTTCCTTTTGGAACCACCAAGTCAGCGGTGGGAGCCTCAAGGTATGGTGCAGAGGGTGGAAGGGTAAGTTAATCCAGGACTTCTGCGCCCAGGCTGTGAAGTAGCTATTTGCAGCCAGGACTTTTCCCTCATGACAGGCTCGAGGTGTTATTTATGCTGAACAAGATATACTTTTAGATATTTCTTCTATCAGCTATAGTGAGAAGGATAATAGTGCACAGTTTCTAGGAAAAACATAACTCTCTGGTGTGCAGAGTGGTGCCAGTTGGGTGGTGTAAATACCCTTGCTGTGGCTGATTTCAGGCTACCAGCCCGAAGTTACTAAATGGATTCAGAGGAAGGGCTCGGGAGGTTCTCGCAAGACCGGGTGGGTGCAGAGCCCACCACGCTGTCAGGTTCATGCGCAGGTGTTTTTACAGCAACAGGACACATTTCCTCATCCAGTTGTTGAGGGGTTATTATACTCTTACAGTTCCAGTGTTTGGAAAACCTGCCACGGTTAAAATCTAATGTGTTATTTTCTCATAAATGAGGCCTATTTGAGTCAGAGGAATGCTAAGAAGGTACAACTTGTCCTTTAGGGATGGCATATTTTCAACTCTTTGCTTCTTCCACCTGTTTGGTGCTCTTGGGTCAAGCTCTGAAAGGGGGAAGAGAGAGGAGGCCAAAGCACATAAGCAGATACTGCCCCCTGCATCCTACTTAGGAGACGCTGTAGCTCTCTAGTATAAATTAGGAATTTACACATGGCATGCCTACAGAGTGTGAGATGGCTGGGTAACACTTTAAATGTCGTACTGAGCAGCCTCTGGACCGTTAGCTGAGTAATCTCGCTGCTGCAGGTTTTGCGATCATTTTTTCCATCACCATGTGTCACTCGAAGCCTTGGTTCTAAGATTCATCTGCACCTGGTGTACACCCGCTGCCTGGCTGATAGATGGGGCTTGCTAGGCTTGTTTTCATTAGAGTGGCTTGGCCAGTGTGAAGTATGGGGCTGTGAGGAGAAATGCATTTTAGCGGTCAATTCAAGGGAATTTGTTTTCCTTGTCTCAAGAGGGGAATGCTTTCTCTTCAGATGCTACCAAGAGTCATCCACAAAAGAAACTGGCCTATAATAAATCAGGAGAATATTTTTTTCAGTTTAGGTCAATTCAATTAATATTAATTGAGTTACTACTATGTGCATCATAATAGGTAATAGGGAAACAAAGGGCAGCAAAGCATGATACACATATACAAACATATGTATTTCTCATGTGTACATACACACGCATAGATATCTCACTACCCTATAGAATCTGAGTTCCAGTTATTTGTTACTTACTCTTACTTTGCAACAGCAACTCAAATTCCCAAAGCTTAGACACAGTGAGACGCCAGGCATCTGGCAGAGTACTCTCTCAGAGAAAGAGACGGAGAGCAAGAGAGAGGTGGGAGCAGGAAGACTTATTTTTAAGAGTCTTGACATTGGAATACCTGGGTTTTGACTCTAGCTCTTTCATTTAGTAGTTTTATGAGCTTGATCAAGTTAACCTCTCTGTCTCAGGTATTGTGTCTATAAAATCTAGGTAATAATAACATTTATCTCACAGGGTTTTTGTACTAATTTAATTATATAGTACATGTATTTACACTACTTAGAAAGTGCCTGGCACATATTAAGCACTCACCAAATGTTGTTTTTTATCTTGTTTATTATTATCAACCAGCTACCATGACAAATACCTTATAGTCACTTATTTTTTTACCTCATTTTATCTCTAAGAGATATTATTACTGATTTTAAAATTTAATACCTCCCTTCAGCCACAGAACCAGTAAATAAGATTCCAATATTTTTAACTCAGATCTCTCTGAGTCCAGAGCTGATATGCTTTATTACTCCTGTGTTATATCACTGTTTTCTAAATTGCCCTGCTATTTTTAAAGAGATCTGACATTTAAATTTTTATTCATTTTCTCTTTGTGTGTAAATGTTGAAGCTCTTTTTTTCCTTAGAGCCTTACTTTGTAAAGTTAAACAGATATAAAAATAAGGGAATGTTTTTTAAAGAAGCTTTCTAAATGGGAACCATGAAGAGTTCTGATAGAGGGAAATGAAACATTATGAGGAAATAGAAGGAAAACAGGGTCTACATTTAAAATACTTTAGTCTGCCCAGTAGAAAACTCCCAAAAGACTGTGTTCCACTCCCATGACAACAACTGGTGTTTAGGGACTAGTTTCCCCTTTAAAATTCCATTGAGACTGTAAGAATTTGTTCCTGAGCAGTTGAAGAATCTTTCACATTGAGGTGCACTCCTCACACTTGGTGCCTATGTCGTCAAAGGACCTGGTAGGTCCAGCCCACCATGCCCCTCTGCTTCTCCCCTAGGACCCCGTAAGATCTATTTCTATAAGTTTTATTTGCTTATTTACTCTTTTGTTTTTTAATTGTTCATTTTATTGTATTTTTCCATTACCGTTTATCCCCCCATACACCCTCTTTCACCTCCAACCACCCCCCACAATCACCACACTGTTGTCCATGTCCACGTGTTATTTATTCTTTTAAAGTGTTCATTCTATATTCCTTAATTTCTTAAACTATCTTATCATTTTCAGAAATAATCAATGTAGAAGTTACACATTTGGCCACCAACCAGTGAATGAAAAAAGCTACTCTTTATGCTCTGTTTCTTGTTACCATGGCATTTGTCAGACTGAAAATCTAGCTGGTTATGAATAAATCCACTTTTATTCATAACCATTAGTTTTGTTTCAGTTTAATAAATTTGCTGTCATTTTACCATCATTATGTTAACACCCTTAAGGTCAGGGTCTCTGTTGGTTTTGTTCATTAATCTGTCAATCCTTCTACAAATACTTGTTTTAAAATTAATTTAAGTATTAATTATTTGTCTTCTGGGCCATTGTTCACACTGACAGAAATTAAGGCATAGACTTCTTGTTTTTCCATTTCTGCTGTGGTATTCTCCCTTACCTACTTATCATCAATACAGAATTTTATCCATTTTAAACCTGATTATTTCCTCATGTATTCCATATCTGAAATCTGGAGGTGTCCTAGAATCAATGCTATCTTGTGATGAAATTTGGCAGTATCTGCTAGAGTACATAAGAAAATGTAGTTTCTTATAGTTAAAGCCCTCTTAAACTTAATGCCTATTGACAAGGAAGATTACAGCTCTCTTTCATAGATTGGTGTGAATTTTCTTCATCAGATGAATATAATTTATCTCACTGAAACTAGCATGAACAGCTCTGGAAAGGTTTACTGGAAAGTAAGCATATGAGAGAGGTTGGGATAAACTTGTATACCTTTGAGTAATCGGGCATTTGTTGAATATATAGGAAAACATTGGCGAATCTGTAGGCAGTGCAAGTTTGGAATTTATAGGGGGATTGCTCGAAAAGGAAGAGCTGGTATACAGGACTGCAGGCAAGAAAGATAAAGTGTACTCTGTTTCAGTGAAGATTTTCTTACCAGAGTTCCCAGGCCTGCTTATAGGAAGGTGTATGCTTTAGCCAACGCTGTGATAATCCTCTTCCTCCGTGAAGCCTTTCCCGTTAATGCTTGCCTGACTCCAGCAGGTCATAACATTGTATGGCACGTGGAGTTTACGGTTAGCTTCTCTATGCACACATTATTTTATTTTACTAACTGACTTTTGTGGAACTATGTATTATCCTTTCTTGTAGATATTCCATTCGTCTTGCTCCTAATAAATGTGTTAACTCCTATTAAATGGATCACATCTTTGTTTTGTTTTTCTTTTTTCTCTGTTACTGGCATCTACAATGACACAAGCCCAGGATTTAACAAAGTGCATCTGGTGGGACTTTGTCATCATTATAAGGAAACTAAAGGGATGAATGCTGAAAACACTGACTTACTGAAGGGTTTCCCAGAGTCTTTAACATGATTATAAGTAATCTTATGGAAACATATTTCCTCTAAAATGGAAATATGTTAATACACAGTATTTCCCAAACATATTGGTCATGGGACCTTTTTATTTTAAAGAAAAAACCACCATTGTTTGAGCACATAAACTTTTAAAAATACTGTAACAGACACGTAGACTATAGCTAATACAGCCAAGAGAAAAGTATAACATAAAAACTCACTGTAGCCCTGGAGTCAGACTCAGCCAGATTCAAATTCCCAGTCCTATACTTAGTAGTTTCATGAGCAATTTTCAAGTTATTTAACTTTCTTAAGCCTGTTTTTTAAAATTTGTACAATGAAATAATGACATTCTCTCTAATCTGCTTCTGTGAAGTCTGACTGAGAAAAATCTATACAAAGACCTCAGCTCAGAGCTTGACCTATAAACACACAAAAATGTTGTCTATCTTTATTACTATTAATGTTTCATTGTTAGTATGAATTAGCATGTTGGGTGGGCAAAAGTAGCTTCACAGCTGTGAGTAGGTGAAACACAGTTTATCCTTATATTATTATTTATTAATTGTTATATTCATTAGTATAATTACTAACCTTCTCTTGCTGTCCCCTGTTGTTATTCCAATATTGTTGGCTATATTCTCTGTGTTGTGATGTCTATCCCCGAGACTGTTTTTAGAACTGGCAATTTGTGCATCTTAATCCTGTCCCCCTTTTCACCCATCTTCCCAATCCCCTCCCTATCTGGCAACCATCAAAATGTTTTCTGTGCCCATGAATCTGTTTCTATTTTGCTTGTTTGTTTATTTTGTTTTAAATAAGAGAAATCATATGATAGTTGTCTTTCTTTGTCTGACTTATTTTACTTATCATAATTACCTCTAGGTTCATCCACATTGTCTAAAATGGCAAGATTTCATGCCTATTTAGTGGCTAATATTCTGTTGCTTATACATACCACATCTTCTTTATCCATTTGTCTATCAATAGAGAACTTAGATTACTTCCAAATCTTGGCTACCGTATATAAATAAATTTGCAACCAACATAGGCATGCACATGTCTTTTCAAACTAATGATTTGAGTTTCTTCAGGTGTGTATGCAGAGGTGAAATTGCTGGGTCATAAGGCAGTTCTATATTTAACTTTCTGAGGTAGCTCCATGCTGCTTTTTACAGTGGCTGCACCAATTCACAGTCCCACGAATTCACTGGGGTTCCCCTTTCTCACATCCTCGCCCACACTCATTGTTTGTTGATTTATTGATGATAGTCATTCTGATACGTGTGAGGTAATATCTTATTGTGTAAACCCTTTTTTTAAAGGCTACTGTAGTTGGGACTAAAGGCTTACTGTAGTTTGGTTGGCTGTTACTTACAACCAAATACAACCTTACCAATACAAGGACCAACTCTTAGATAGGTAAGATGAGAATGAGGACAATAAGAGACAAATAACATTTACTAGGCAGAAGCTGTAGCAAGGATGCTACAGAAAACCCAATTTGAGTTTTAGAAGTAAAAGCAATAGAAATGATATTAAACATTAATACCACTATTGAGTATTTTACACCTTAGGATTACAAAATGAGATAAAGTTATTTAATCTGAACATCATATTGGTGTCAAGATTATGAAATCTTTGTTTGGGAGCTGGAGCATTCAGGCACAGAGGTAAAGTAAACTTGCCCAAGGTCACAATATAAGCAAGGGGCAGAGCCAGGAATGGAATCCTGATCATTTCATGCCACGTGCACTGGCGTCCCTCTGTACCCTTTGATGCTGATAGAGCTCAAGTGTATACTATTGAGTAAGGCAAGGAATGGAGATGGGAGACCAGACACTTGGGAGAGAAGCTGGTTTAGGTCTCAAATCCGTCTGCGGGCTCTAGGGATGAGAGAGGTCAGGACATTAACGTCACACTATGAGAGAGCAAACAGCATAGCTTGGGTTCAGATTCTGATGAAGAGAGGAGGGTTGACATGTAACTCAGGTTTTCAGCTAGAAAGCATGTGGTAATCCCTAATTTCCTATAGTTAGAAGATCAGGCAACAGTCCCATGAGTGCAAAATGTTGGAATAAAAAGTCCAGACTTTTTGAGATTTTTATGAAAAAAATCGAGCAGAAGTACCTGTTGTTAGAAATTCATCAAGCACTTCTTAAGCCCATAATATGGGCAAAGCATCATGTTAGGCAAGGTGAAGGCTACAAAAATAACTACAACATGATACGACCAGTTCTACAGCTGGTTCTAATTAAGTGAGAGAAACCAATTGGTGCATAAACAGTTTTGTATTTGGAACTGCTCTCAGTGACTAGTTAGTAGTTTTGTTTTTTCTCCTGAATTAAGAGTGAGCACAGGGCTGGTATGGTGTCTCTGGAATGGGTGTCCTTCAGGAACCCATATTCTCTCTCTGTTTTCATTCAGAATAGGAGCAGCCTAGTGGACACGTGGAGGTTGGTGGACCTCCGGCACTCTCTCTGCATTCTAGGCAGGACAAAGAGAAGGGCCAGGCACAAAAGTGCAGCAGCTGTTTTATTCTCCTGTTAGGGAGCTTCCCTGGAAGTCTTGCACAAGAACTTTCTCTTATATTACCATTGGCCAGAACTGTGTCACATGGGCTTTCCTATTGCTATGGGCTGCATGTTTGTGTCTCCCTAAATGTGTGTGTGAGAGCCCTGACTTCCAATGTGGTGACATTTGAAATGGACACACATGAAGCTGGATGGACTATTAGAACAAGTGGACAGAAGAGGAGAAAGGGCACATGCTCTGGCCAAATCCAACAAGGTGGAATCTCAAGGTTTTGGTGTGTGAGGTGAGCTGACCTGACAGGAGACAAATTCAGGGAGATGCCATTGTTAGAGGATCCCAGGTCCATCTTTTAATATTCCAGTGGTGATACCCTGGTCCTCTGCCTACGAGCCCTGTATCAAAATTTTGGAGAAATGAGTCAGAGCTGCAGTCTTCAGAATAGAGCAACTGGTGTGGGAGGTTCTGCCAAGTATGGCTTCCTTTCCTCCACAGCGGAGCCAGTGGTTGAGGAGGTTTCTCTCAGTCGCCCCCAGGATCTGAGGAAATGTTACTCTCCTGGTATTTTCAGGGTCTGTGCCAAGGCACTAGAATGGAGCCCTGCTGACTCTGATGGCAGTTAGAGTGGAGAGAACAGGAAGATAAAGCTTTTGTCCATAGTGAGATGGATTAGATTAGACTCTGAAGAACATCCTAAAGGGATTTAGAATGCAAATACCCAGAAGGGCTGTAAAATCTCTATCCTCAGTGAGGAACCGTCTGCATGGCCTCTGACTCCTGCTGTTCTCTTGCCTTAGTGCCCACTCTCCACCTTGCTATTAGCCTCATCACCACAGAGGCGTCTTCTCTCTTCTCAGTCTCAGAAAGAGTATCCTTCCAAGGGCTTGCCCAGCTCTAAGACTCTATCACCCTAAACCCACCCTTCCTGTTCTGCAGGGCTGCATTCTAATATCATCTCCTAGACAGGCCTTCCCTACCCACCCAAAGTAATGTGTCTCTTCATACACCCCTGTCCCTCACTCGCTCTGAACAGGGTTCCCTAACTTATTGAATTGGACATGAATTTGCTTAAATTGCCTATCTCACCTAGGAGAATAAGCCCTAAGAGAACAAAACACTGATCTCTTATTTGCAATATTTCTCTGGTGCCTAGGACATTCCCTGGCCCATTGTAGGTGCTCAGTAAGTATGGGGTGGGACAGAATTAGGTTTATAGCTGTTTATGTGGAAAGTAACATAATAATTAATAAATAATAATCCAAGAACAAATTCTATGTTTCACAAACTCACAACTGTAAAACTATTTTTGCTACACCCTGTATATTTGACTTCATTAATCATGTGGTCCTGACTGTCACTTTAAAAAAAGTAGTTTTTTTCCTTGTAGCAATATTAATTTTATTGATGTTACTATTAGAAAACTAAGCTGATTTTGCTTTTTAAAATATAATTAGAAATTTTCAAAAATGTAAAATCTGTTCATTTCTGTCTCTTGCCACGAGATGGCGGTAGTAGCTGAGTGGATGGTTTAGGAAGCATCTGGTCTTAGAGAAGAAACTGAGATTTGGGAGGCTAAAGTGAGAAGCTCTCAGATAATAAAAACATAAGAAGGATTTAGCAGAGATTTTCATAATTGTGAATAACACATTTTGTTCCCGACCCAGACCTTGGTGAGAGGAAATGGTTGAGTGAAATATGGCACAAAAGCTCCTGTTCGAAATGCTATACAAATAAAACATTTCTTGATTCAGTTCTCATTAATTTGAAAGCTATTATATGATAGAATTCTTCAAATAATCTTGGATGCTTAAGCCAGAAGTTGGAAAAAGGAATAAGAAAATGATTGGCACAAGTCCTACTGCAGATCTCACAATTCTAGAACGCTCTCTAGAACTAGCCTGCCGTGGATTAACAGGCTCCCACAATGGCTTTGGAAAGAGAAGTCAGTGAAAGGACATCCAGATCTCTTATTTTTCTCATCTATATTAAAATTATAACAACAACAATAATGAATTTTCTCTAAGAAATATTAGATTGTTCTATATAATAAAACATAATATTTTTTTAAGTAAGTCTTTTTTAAAGATTTTCTTTATGTATTTTTAGAGAGAGGGGAAGGGAGGAAGAAAGGGAGAGAAACATCAATGTATGGTTGCATCTCATGAACCCCCTGCTGGGGACCTGGCCCGCAACCCAGGCATGTGCCCTGACTAGGAATCAAACCAGCAACTCTTTGGTTTGCAGGCCAGCATTCAATACACTGAGCCACACCAGCCAGGACATACATGGGAAGTTTTTAGAAAGCACTTGGCACCTAGTAGATACTCAGTAAGTGGTAATTATTTTATATTTAAAAAATAGAAAATGTGTGTGTATGCAATAGCAAATCTGAACTTAAGACTAGCGAACCATTTGAGCTCTCAATAAATATGGCACTCCTATCACATCTTTACTTTTGGCATCCTTTAGAGAATGTCTTCACACTACAGAATGCTCCATCTCAGCTAAGCAAAGTACATTATCCAAAATTATCTTTCAAATGAATGTGAATGTCACCTTAGCTTATTCAAATGAAGTGTAGCAAATAAGTTGGGGACATGACCAGGCTGAGGACATGAGTGATCCAAACAAGACTTAATGAAGAAATGCACTTTTCCTTTGTGGCTGGTTATAGAGGATGGCGGAATGTGTATAAAATATTTTAAGATGGCTACTTGGAGAGAAGCATTGATTTAGGTATATCATTCCTCATATGTTTATTTAAAAATTACTACTTTAAAAAATTAAACATGCTACTTCATAGTAATGAGTTGATATATAGCAAGCATTGAGTAATAAAAGAGATATTTAACAAGCTTATTGAATTCATATATTAATCACTTTAAAATCTAGAAATATTATTAGTAACCCATGAAAATGGAACCAGGTTTTGTTCATTGTTTAGCAATGTATTCACAATTATACCCTAATAATTTTAAATGCAGATCAAATCCTACTTCATTTGTATGATATTTTAATTTTTTCATTTTAAATTATTTGGGATCCCCTAATTTATTTGGGGTTCTCTTCAACAAAGAGATTTTGGCTGTATCATTTTTTCCATTTATATTTGTTCAGCAAAATGGCTAGGTTCTGGGGAGAAGATATGAGGCAGCTGCTAAAGACTGAAACTTAATTTCATAAATTTTTCTTTGTATTGATGTCTGCTCACCAAGCTTTCTGTATAGAGGTTGTTTTAGGAGGAATAATAACAATAATAGAATGTAGTCTTTATTGAATTTCTAATATATACAGACACTATTCTGAATCCTTTATATGAACTGAGTTATTCTATTCAAGCATACTATAAGATAGGTTTCTAATTATTTCCAATTATGAACAAAGAAAATGAGCACAAAAAAAGTTAGAAAAACTTTTCTAAGGTCACACAGTTAGTCCTTGATCTATGATATGAGTCCAGCTAGTCTGATATCATATCCCTCAGTCTTAGAGTGCTATTGTTATTCATCAGCAAATGAGAGTCATACAGTTTTAAAACTATGGAGGCAGTGAAATAATCAAATCTAGGATCTTCAAACTCAAGTGAGCCATTTGAAGATGTGAAGTCAATTTACTTGGTAATTTTAGAATAGAAAAAAAACAGAATAGAAAATGTGAGAGTACATCACAGGTACAAACGTTCACTTCAGTTTAGTATAGGTGTGTTCAGGTGTCTACTGGCTCACAATATAAAATATAACTTTTATTGTAATCAAGGTCATGAAAGTCAGGAAGCTACTAATCAGGTCCAACTTCCCTATTTGACAAAAGTGGCTATAGGGTGGGGAAAAATAACAACTTTGGTCCAGAGAAGTTTAATGATTCTCTAGAACACACTGATCAGAAATGGCAGAGCCTGAAATAAAAAACTTTATAAACTACTATTATTTTCTCTGCTCAGCCTCTGTTGTGGCTGCCATTACTACCAATTAAGTTACTTAAACTGGTGGTTCTCAAAGTTGGGTGTGTCTCAGAATCACACAAAGGCCCAACCCCATCCTGCTTCACCAAGCCTGGGGCTCGGTATGTTTATTACTTCTGCCAGTGATTTTGCTGCACACTGACTCTGAGGAACTGCTGACTTGAACTCCCCATTGCCACAGCATGTATTCAGTGATTGTCATGTACATTGCCAGAGTTTTCATAACACCAGGAGAAGCGATGGAAGAAGTCAGAGAGCATCTCTCTTTATGAGACTTAAATTTTCTTAGGGAAATCAAGATGTACATGAATCATTTAGTGAACAGAAACTATATAACTAAATGTTTATTTAACCAATGGTATTCCGAGAAGCAATTTTAAAATTCCTCTATAGTCATATACTAAGGAAACCTTATAATGCTTATTTAAGAGAGAATGTTTTCTGAGAAAATGTGGTAGAGAAAGTTGAATTGATTTTCCCCAACACACAGAGGAATTGCCAGTGTCAAACTAGTGGAACGAAGCCCAAAGCTGCACTCCCCAGAGGTATTCCCCAGGCCAGCTGACTCACCAAACTCACCCTGAAGGCAGATGATCTGTTTCTTTTTTATTGGCAGAACATTGAAGGAGTTAGAGCTCCTTGCCAATTTCAAGGTCACAGGTAAGTTCATTTAAAATGCACTCAAGAGACTCTTATTGAAGTCTCTTCACATATGACACTAGTGGAGAACCGCTTCCCCCAGCCCCACCTTAAGGACCGTTAAGCCGAGGGACATGTAGAAGCCATGGATCTCTAGTAAAAATCAGCTTGAAGTTAGAGTAGCTGCACTTCCACACTGATGCTCTAGAGATTGTTTGGTTTTACCTCCTCCTACTTTATGTCAAGGCATTAATTTAATCCGTTGTTTCTTTGGTGGTTTATTTTCTCAGAGAATAATAAGACATTTGTATTAGTAGCTTTTAATTATAAACAAGCGATATAAAACTTCAATATAGCATTTCTAAAAATAGGTTTTATTTCCCTGGTACACATGATTAAAGCAGGGCTGCTATTAACCATTCAACATATTTACATGAATTTGAAAAAGGAGCCCTTCCTTTCCCACAAACAACATGACACCCTGCTACAATTCACACCTTGTATGGAGCCAGGCAATACATTCCCCAACTAGCCAGATGACCAGTCTTCAACAGCAAGACCGTAGAGCCATAGAGCATTTAACTGAGTGGGGGAATTTGAAATAATAAAATCTAACTCCTTTATTTTACACATGAAGAAAGTAAGAGTCACAGAGTCTATGGGACTTTGCCTAGACAGACTCAGTTATCACTAAAGATGAGACAGAAATGTGGGTCCCAGATTCCTAGACTAGAGTTTATTTCTTCATTTCACAGGAAAAGTAAGAAGAAGGTATGTTCTACCCAGCAGGTCACAGAAGCTGACTTATTCCAATTTCCAGGAGATGTTGCTGGAAATTATCACTAAACTTTTCATTTGTTTATGCCAAATTCCACCTTTCCCAAAAGGCCCAATCAGGTTGTTGACACTGGACAAAAATCTCTCTCATCCTAAATCTCTCCAGCTAAATCGGGTGCATCAGTTTGCTTCAAAAAGAATAACATTGCTTTATGCTGATATCACTGTATGTACTTGTGTAGTCATTGATGAGATAGTTGTATAAAGCCAGATTTGAAGGAGCCATGTCTGAAAGGACCCATCTACCGTGAGGCTGTCTTACCAGCTGCCCTTTCAGAGCTGGTGGGCAGCGTGGCCTTGCTGTCAGAAGTGTGCCGCCTGGGAAATCCCGGAGCCTCCCTGAACCCTGGTTTCCACATTTGCATGTTGAAGGTAATAGTGAACTTAGGGCAAATTTTAAGGTTAAGGAGATTTTTGTTTGTTAGGTTGAATTTTACACTCTGAGCTCACAGCACCTACAGCACCTACCACTGCTGCCAGATTCCTGTGGCTATGTCCACCTCTCCTGCATATTTCTCCAGACTCCGTTTTCCCTTCTATTCTCTTCTCATTCCCACTTTGCAGAATGATCACTGGGGAAGGAATCAGCAACATAAGGCACAAGAATAGGATCTGGGGATATTCAGCATACAGTCAGTTCAAGGAGTTGCCAGTATGTAAGTTTTCAGAAAAGTCAGTGTAATTTTTGGCTATGCTAATGGAATTGTCATACCAAGAACAAAGAGATGATGATTCTGCCCTGTTCCAGAGTGCACCATTTGGCTCTGAGCAACATATTTCAGGGAGAAAATTGGAGTGCTTTCAGAGAGGGACAGATAGGCTGGTGACGGGATTAAAACCATGTCAAATGGAAACATCAAAGGCACGAGCGATGTTGTCCTTAGAGAATAGACTCAGCTCAGAGGACACATAGTTCTGGCTTCAGACTGCTTATGAGAAGCAACTATTCTATACATTTTCTGTAGACATCATAACTCTAGAGTAAGCAATGAAGGGACAGAGTCCAAGAGCTGTCCGAAGATGGAAGGACCTGCCTCATCGGGTGTTGAGCTGCCTGTCACTGAAGGCATTTAAACAAAGGCTGGACAATCCTCAATGGGATATTGTAGAGATGATTCAGACATGAAATAGGACATTGAACAACAGTGATTTTAACTTTTTTGAAATCATGAGCCCGTTTAAAAAATTGACAAAAACTCTGAGTATTTTTCCCAGAAAAAAATATCTTTGTGCATATATGCCCACAAGTTTGCATAAAATTTCAGGGATGACATGATCACTTAAAGCCTATCTAGGGACTCAGTAAGGACCATAGACTGGAGGGTAAGAATTTTTGAGTGGAATGAGTTTCAAGCTCCCTGCCATCTCTGAGAACCTATGATTGTCATTTTTCCACCTCACAGTTTCTGCCTGGATAAGGAAGGAATGCTTGTCTTTCTCAAGAAAACTTTGGTCAGAAAAATAGGGGGCAGCCTCTTGATCCAGTGTCGGTGAGCCCCAGCTGATTCCACAGTAGGTCCCAGCAGCAGAGATCCACAGATTCCTCCAGACAGGAAGGAACGCAGGTACATTTGCTTCAGGAGCAGGTTCTCGGTGCAGCTTCTGCTTCTGATGCCATTCCTCTCAGTATTGTTGATGTATATTCCTAAGGCAATTTTCTGTGTTTATTAGTATCATAAGCTTTTACCAGCTACGCAAGCCAAGTGCTATAATATCTTGCCTCTTTTAAATCGGTTTTAACTGTTATAAGATTGCTTTCTTCATGCTGAATGAAAGTTGCATCCTAGCAAAAACAAACTGATTTCAAATTACCCCATCAACTTTCTAAAATGATGATGTGTTTTCCATAGAATTCAGACACAGAGGGTTTTCAATTACGTGGCTAGACCATTCATGGAAATGTCAGTCATAAAATGTACACTAGATATTTATTTTTTCATCAGGATCACCGAGTGCACTTGAATGGGATTCTTCTTTTCTCTGTACCATTAAGATATTGATAGGTTCAGAGTTGCTAGGTTTGAAATTTTAAGAATAGCTAGCTCATAACATTTTATTTTCTGCTCCCAGGGCAGGGTTTCTTGCTTATAAATCAGGCTGCAAATGTGATGAATTGGATGTCTCCAACTCAATTAGCTTAATGTGGGCAGGAGGATTTCCAGGGTTTGCAGCCTCTGTTTTACTAATCCTCTCAGCAGACTGTTATATAAAATGTGGCTGTGTATTAATGCCTGAGTCTCAGGGAAACATGGTTGGTATTTTTCATTCGAAATCCAATGTCATTCTGTTTTCCATAGCTTTGATTTGGACCCAAAGTCACTGAATGATAGTCCTCAAAATGATTTATATTGTTGCAGGCCTTACCTTGTTGTCTTTCTGCCTTCTGACCAAGTTAAGAAAGCAGCCTAATAGAATTGCAGTTGCTACTGGGTGATTTAATTGGGGAAAAATTTCTCAGCAATTTAAGGAAAGCTGCAGGACCTGGACCTCTTTCTCCGTCAAATAAATGATCAGGTGCAATGGGCCCCAGCAAAACAGATCCTGGCAATTTCAAAAGCTTTCAACACACTCATCATACTTTCGTAATGAAATTTGTTGAAGGAATTGATTACACAGTTGGTTTGCTTTTTGTTTTCTTCGGGAGAATGTATTAAGGCCATGAATAATGCTTATTTGAAAGAAAATATCTTATACTAAATACATTTTATGCTTAGGAACATTATTTGGCACCTTATCTCTATTGTCTATCTGTTAGCATTCATTAGCTGAGTTATTGCCTTATGTGTTTTCTTCTTGCCCCTCCTCTCTTTCAATTTCTCTGCCAATCGCCCTCCATTCTTGCTGATTAATTGTTAAGGACAAGGACTTTGAAATGATGCCCAGATGGTCAAGTCCAAGTTCTTCCACAACTCACTATGCATGACCTTGGGCAAGTCATTGGTCTCCCTAGGTTTTGCATTTTTTATCTATTCCATGACAATATCAGTAACCAGTTTATGGGAATGAGAATTTAGTGAGAAATGAGCATTTAAAAATGAGAATTTAGTGAGATTGAGCACAGTGCCACTGTGCTCATGGTCCATTAAGATTAGGGGTAGTTGTCGAAGAAAATGCTTGATATGATTTCAATTTTCTTGGATTTGTTGAGGCTTATTTTGTGTCCTATTATGTGGACTATCTTTGAAAATGTTCCATGTGCATTTGAAAAGAATGTGTATTGAGCTTCTTTGGGATGAAGGGCTCTATATATATCAGTTAAGTCCATTTCATGTAAGGCATTGTTTAATGCCACAATATCTTTGTTGATATTTTGTTTGGAAGATCTGTCAATTTTTGACAGTGGGGTGTTAAAATCCCCTACTATAATTGTATTGTTATCTATATCTTTCTTGAAGTCCTCCAAGATTTCTTTTATATATTTGGGTGCTCTATGTTGGGTGCATATATATTTATAATGTTTATGTCTTCTTGGTGGATTCTTCCCTTGAGTATTATGAAGTGACCTTCTGGATCTCTCTTTATGGCCCCTTATTTGAAGTATAAGCACAATTTATAAGAGCCAAGTGCTGGAAGCAACCTAGGTGCCCATCAGTAAATGGATGGATCAAAAAAGTATGGTACATTTACACAAGGAAATTCTACACAGCAGAAAGAAAGAAGGAGCTCCTACCCTTTGTGACAGCGTGGATGGAACTGGAAAGCATTATGCTAAGCGAAATAAGCCAGGTGGTGAAAGACGAATACCATATGATCTCACCTTTAAAAGGAACCTAATCAACAAAACAAACAAGCAGGCAAAATATAACCAAAGACATTGAAATTGAGAACAGGCTGGCAGTGACCAGAGGGGAGAGGGGATGGAATTTCAGAAGAAAAGGATGAAGGATTTGCAGAGCAATTATAAAGGACACATGGGCAATAACAGAGGGGGTGGAAATGGGAGGGAGGTGGGGAGGGCTGGGGGCTTGGGTTGGGGTAGGGGGAAAAGGCAGAAAACTGTACTTAAACAACAATAAAAAAAGATTAGGGGTAGTTGTTAAACAATGTTTGAGTGCCCACTCTGGGACAGGCACTGTGGTAGGCACCACACAAGGGTAGGATGAAGAGTGGGGCAGAATCCATTTTCCTTGTATTCTCATGTGATAATTTAGGGTTGATAGGATGCTCTCACATGTCTCCTTTCATTAGCTCAACAACCCTGTGAAAGAGAAGGCCAATAATTGTTACAACTTTCAGAAAAAGGAACTGAGACCACATGAGATTAGGCAATTTGCCTAATTTAAATTCCTTTACAAATTCATATTACAAGCATATAATGCATTCATAATGTTCTGCCCTGTGCGAACCCCTAGAAAGTCAAAGATGAATGAGAAGCAGTCCCTGTTCCAAAGAAGCTCAAATTCAAGTGCAGAAGAAAAAAAGATAATATGTTAAATACTGTGAAAGCACACAGGACAGAGCTACCTGTAGCCTTTGCCCCTCCCTCATATTCTCTCAAACCTGATGTTTTTAAGGCACTACCATCTGACATTTGGATCTACTTTGCCCACAATATTCTCCTTGCTCCTAGAAGTTCTTGGTAAATATTGATATTGTTGACTCAGAAACCTGAGAACAGGCAGAAGTTCCCATGCAGAGAAACTGCAGAAAGCTTAGCACAACATGAAAGGTACAGTGGAGCCCCACTGGGAGGGCTTGGGCACAGCTGTCTTCATGGCATTACTAAGAAAAGCCTTCTGCATTTGGAAATGCCACCTGGCCTTGTGCCTCTTGTAAGAAGGGGCAGTGGTAATGCTAAAGCCCTTTGCTTCCCTTGGCTAAGAAAAGAGCTTGCCTTTGGACTCAGAGACAAAAGCAGGCACCCCCAAAAAGCTGTTTTTTTCTTATCAGGCAAGAGCAGAATTTAAAACAGGCCAGACCCACCCCTGCTCTGGTCACAGGCTACTTTCTACATACTGTTCTCTATTCGTTTGTTTGGAAACTGGCTTCATACCATCACAGGGCCTAGTTCAAGGGCATTCATGGCTTCCTCAAGTTTGGGAAACAGCAATAATTCCAAAGTCTTTTTCTTACCTTGGCTGAGAAGTTCAGCTAGTAGACTTACTTGCAGGCTTTGGGGCACACAGCACTGATCTTGAACCCCCACTGCTCTGTCTTTTGCTGGGGTGTGGCCTTGAGCATGTCACAGAATAATTGTGTGTCTCAATACATTCAATTTACCTCAAAGGGTTACTTGAGGGAGGATTAGAATAGTATTTTTTCCCCAAATTTTACCTAGTTATAAGAACTATCTTTCAAAAAAGTCTATATGGTGGGCCCATCTGGACTTACTAAATCAGAATCTCCAGGCAGGAGCCTGAGAGCCTGCATACATATTATCTCAGATGATTTTTATCTTCAGGCAAGTTTGGGAAACACTGAGAGATGTGTATGAAGAGCCAGCACGATTGCATGGCACGCAGGAGGTACCAGCGGTCTTCTGTGGCTGCCTTATCATTGAAGGATGCTGGTGACATTAGCATTTCTATAAGCTAATAGAAATGAAAGGTCCTAACACTGCTGTTGATTAGCACACTGCTTGGCATTTTAGTCGTTGTCAATCTAAGTTATTAAACTAAGTCACTTATGAAGATTTCTTTGGAATTTACTCAGTATGGGCATTATTCCAGGTGGCATAGAGAGACAAACTATATATAAACTCAGATATAATCTGAAGTATAAAGGCCGTTATTAATTTTCAATAGCTCCTGAAGGAGGTAGTCAACCCATCTGGCTTAAGGGTAAGCAAACTTTTCAAAGTTTGTGTTTTTTTATTATTCATACATGTTTTCATTTTACTCAATTGTTCCTATATTAGATTGAAGAGAGAAGGGTATTCTATCTTAAAAAAAAATGTTTAAAAAGTAAAGGCAAATTTAGGAAAAAAAAGTTTTCTACCCTTGACATCAAGAAACTATAAACTGTAATCTCCTTTTAATGGATTATCATTTCCCTGGCATACCCACAAGCCCATTTGATATGCTATTATTATCTATTTTTCTTACCCAGAGAAGATCTTCTGAGAAACAGTCCTATTGTTTTGTCCTTCTAGAGTACAGTCAGTGCTTACTCAGCCACTGAATTCTAAATATCAAGGAAGGCGATGTTCCCTGTAAGAAGTTATCTTAATCATTTAGGCTTGTTTTTAAAGTGTTACAAATTGCTTACCAGGTTTATGGGAAACCGTTTAAATGAATTACTTGGCTTTTCTAGTCTTAAGATTACCAAAGAAGATCGAACCTCCTTTTATTGTCCCATTGTCAATATTATGAACATAATTTATTGTACTTTAATAATCATTTAGTTGATATTGATGAAATTTCTATTATGTATGGCTACAGAGAACAAAAGACACAGAAAACATGTCTTCCTACAATGAGCGACTGCCCATGCCATGATTAATTGTTAATAATACAAGTAGCTAGGATTTAAGAAGTACTCATATGTACCAAGTTGTATATTGCCTCGCAATAATTCTATGAGGCTAGTGCCATTTTTAGTCCCATTTTATAGATATGAAAGTGCAGCCTTAGGCTCCATGACTTCTTTAAAGCCACACAACCAGGTTAGTAGAACAGCTATGTGGTTCTGTTCTGTTCTGAGTTCTTGTATTTGGTAAGTGTGAGTGGAAGCCAAATCCTCAGGAATTCTGGCTGTCTTGTTTGTTGCAAGCATGATACTTATTTCTGAACTTATTTTCACTTTTATAAAATGTGATCAATCTAATCTTGAGAATTCTTGGGTATTAAATTAGATAACACAATAAAAATGAATCTAACTTGTTACATGGCACATAGTTACACATCAAATGTTAGCTCCCCCCTCCCCCAACTTTTGTCCCACTAACAAGTAACACTTCTTTGCATTCCAGAATGGACAGCATTACCTTATTCTAATTTACTATTTCTAATTACTGTGAACAAATGAACTCTGATTAAGTTCTGATTGTTTTTAAAGTTTCTTCCTTCCTCCCTCCCTCCCTCCCTCCCTCTCTTTCTTTCTCTCTCTCTCCCCCCTTTCTTTCTTTCTCTCTCTCTCTCTTTCCTTCCTTCCTTCTTTCCTTCTTTCTTTCTTTCTTTCCTTCTTTCTTTCTTTCTTTCTTTCTTTCTTTCTTTCTTTCTTTCTTTCTTTCTTTCTTTCTTTCTTTCTTTCTTCTTTCTTCTTCTCTGATTGGTGTGGCTCAGTGGATTGAGTGCTGGCCTGCAAACCAAAGGTCACTAGCTCAATTCCCAGTCAGGGCACATGCCTGGGTTGTGGGCCAGGTTTCCAGTAGGGGAGAACATGTGATAGGCAACTGTGTATTGATGTTTCTCTCCTCTCTTTCTCCCTCCCTTCCCCTCTATCTAAAAATAAATTAATAAAATATTTTTTTTAAAGTTTCTTTTTTATCTTTGGAAGTCTGCAGTTTTACCAAAAGATACCCCTACAAATAAATTTATTTTTCTTTGTATTGTTTAGAATTTGGTATCCTCTTTCAAATATGAGTATTCATGTTTTTTCCCTAATTTTAAACATTTCCAACCATTGAATCTTACAATTGCCCCTTCCCCATTCTTCCTATTGTCTTCTTCTGAGTAGATGTAAATTGGCTTCTCCTTCAATCTTCCATCTGACAATCTTTTTCAAATATATTCCATCATATTTTCTTTCTAGTTTGTATTCTGCATAATTTCAATTCACCAAGTCCTTTTTCAGATGAGAAAAATCTGCTACTCAATTTACCCACTATTTTGTCATTTTGAAACAGATTTTGTACTTTCTCCTAAATTAGTCAATATTTTTCCAAATTCTTTGTATGCTGACCCTTCCATTTATTGTGTATGATGACTCGCCTTCCTGATAGGCCACTTTCTCAGGTTGTTTATAATTTACTGTTGTGAGTTCAGCTTTGACGGACACTGTTTTATCCATGGTAGTTACGCCTGCCGTGGGTCGGGAGTTATCGCTAGAGAAAGGTTGTGTGATTGCTACTGCCCAACACTCCAGAGAGTTCACTTGTCCAGAACCACAGTTGGTTTTGTTTTGGTTTTTACATTAATTTTGCAACTTAGAAGAGCCTCATACCTCCTGGGAACTATAAGTTTGGAATAGACATTCACATGAAGATCTGGCTCAGGGATTTCAAATTCCCTTAAAAGACATTTTTATTCAAAATGTAGACCATCTTTCTTACTGCTTCATTTAAGCAAGGTCAAAGATTTTTTAAACCCCTTTGTGTGTCTAAGCGGCAGCTTTGCCAGAATTTGGACTTTATGTATGGGTCACAGCCTCAAATCTATGACACATCTCCTATCCCCAAGTGGCCATTGAAACTCCAATTTCAAGCTATTATGGTTTATATAGTCCATATACAGTAGTGTTGGCTTATAAGCCAATCGCTCTGGTTTCAAGTTTCTGCTACATTTCTAGCACCAGGGGATTTCCAATTCCTGTGTTTGAGCTCTTATTTCTACATTTTATCCAGAACTTTTACACATTGATATTAGGAGAGTCAGTCACGTTATATGAGTCCATGTAGTCTGTATGTCTACTTTCAGTCAACTATAAAAAGTTATTGAGCACTACTTTGTATCAGGCACCAGTGAAGGCACAAAAGCTAACAATAGTGAAAGCAACAGAACTTCCTGTCTTCACAAAGTTTAACTATAGTGGGAGTACACAGATAATTAATAAATATGCACATAATTTAATGCCAGATGGTGGTAAATACTATGAAAAAAGCGGTAAAGGAGAATGATAGCATGGGGAACTGATAGTGGGGTGACAATGAGGACTATCTTAGATCAAAGAGGGAGGGAAGAAATTTCTACTAAGATGACATTTGAGAAGAAGACCTAAAAAAATAACAAATCTAGGTATGCATGTAATGGAGAATGTCTCAGTGAAAGGCAACAGATACTGCAAATGCCCAGGAGCTGGCCATGTTTCCTGTGTTCAATGAGTGGCCAAAAGAGCAGCAGAACGGCACACTGAGCAGGAAGAGTTGTGGTAGGAAGTGAGGTCAGAGGTGTTGTGGAGGTTAAAATGAATAAGGGTGGAAGCTCTTATATGTGCCTTATAAACCAAAATAAGGACTTGTGGTTTCATTCAGAATGATGTAAGAAAGCAGTGGAGGGTTCTTGAACAGGAGAGTAAAATGATGTGATTTATACTTTGAAATGTATCTTTTTGGGTGCTCTGTAGCAAATTGACTCTCTATGTTTATATTATAAAAATCAAATAGTATCACCTTGTTTGGTAAGCATAAACTAGTACAGAAAGAGAACTACCCAGTCAAGTTAAACTTTTATAGATCTGAGATCGTTCGTATAAGATAAACTGAAATTTCTAGCCAAGTATGAAAACATCTTTACCTTCTCCCAACCATATCTTGAGTTTTACTTGAAGCAGTGCTACATAGAGATATAATTTTTTCTAACAAAATGTAAATCAAGTTTAAATTGAGAATAGGGTTGGTGCAAATTACAAATGTAATCATCATCCCAAACTAATTAATCCCACTTATTAGGCTATGTTTTAAGATTAAATGACTTCTTTGAAGTTTTCTTCCCTTGATAGAAAATTATCTGATTCCTAAAGTAAAGAATATGAGATTCTCTTTATCTTGAATTAAAAGAACTACAGGAAAGCCCAGGTCCAATTATCGCAAAGAATAGCTTATATTTTGTAGTACTTGCTATTTATACATGTATATTATATAAAATATTATATGTACAGGCATGTCATAAATACACTCAGAAATAATACACTCAGTATTATTATTTGTTAGCACCTAGATCTTCAACTTCGCAAAAATCAAGAGCTCAATTTTGTCAGTATATCTAGAAATGAGCAGGTTCAAGGTATTTTTTTATTTTATTTTAATCATTGTTCAAGTACATTTTTCTCCCTTTTACTCCCATTCCAGTCCGCCCACCCATCCCTCCCCACTTTCCTCCCATTACCATCCTCCCCCTAATTTTTATCCATGTGTCCTTTAACTTTGTTCCTGTAAACCCTTCCCATTTTCCCCTGAAACTTCCTCTTCTCTCCCTTCTGGTCATTTTCAGCCTGTCCTCTATTTCAGTGTCTTTGACTATATTTTGCTTGTTTCTTTGTTTTGTTGTTTAGGTTCCTGTTAAAGGTGAGATCATAAGGTATTTGTCTTTCACTGCTTGGCTTATTTTGCTTAACATAATGCTTTCCAGTTCCATCCATGCTGTCGCGAAGGGTAGGAACTCCTTCTTTCTTTCTGCTGCATAGAATTCCATTGTGTAAATGTACCATAGTTTTTTGATCCATTCATTTACTGATGGGCATCTAGGTTGCTTCCAGCACTTAGCTATTGTAAATCATGCTGCTATAAACATTGGGGTGCAAAGGTTCTTTTGGATTGGTGTTTTAGGATTTTTAGGATATAGTCCCAGCAGTGGAATTCAAAGTATTGACACATGTTAACGAAATTAATAAGATTTTAAATCTCAATGTAAATATCACTTCTTTTCAGAGCCTTTCCAGATTCCACAAATTTGAGTTAGCTACCCTCCCAGTGCTTCCAGAGCACCCTGTGTTTATTCCTGTCTTAGTTTACTGTCCTGACCACACTGCATTGCAACTGCTAGTTTACAACTCTTCAAACTACCTCCCTTGTCAGACTGTGAGCTCTGTGAGAGCAGAAGTAGGTTTGGCTCATTTCTGCATCTGTAAAAGTGCTATACCTGACCTGCAAGGTGACTCAGTGAACATTTGTTGAATGTATGATGGTATAAGCAAATAGAAATCTGATGCCAACTAATTAATCTGCAGTGAGGGATAGCAAACTTTATTGGCAATTCAACCAGTGTTTCCAGTAGAAATGTCTACTTAGGAAGCCAAATTATAATAACAAGGTTACAGGATGAACAAAGAATTAGGGTGGGAGAAGTACAATGGCCTTAACTGCTGATACCTTTAAGTGGTGGTTGTCCGTGTGACCATCTTCCCTGAGCATAGATGGGCCGAGGCAGCAGAGTACTTGTCCATCATCTGTTTGCATGCCCTCTCCTCTGAGCAGTTTTTGAGGTTGCAATAAATGTTTTTTTTTCCTTCTTTCAGATTCCATATATATCAGTATCATTTACCTTATATAAATATCTACAATTTGGGGGCTTTAAACAACATAACTGTACTATAATCTTAGATTTTTGGATATTAGGAGTTCACATCGGGTCTCACCGGGCTAAAATTGAGGTGTCTACTGGGCTCAGTGTCTTCTGAAGACTCAAAAGAGAATCAATTTCCTTGCCTTTCTCAGCTTCTAGAGGACACCGGCATCTTTTGGCTTATGGTCCCTTTCACTCTCTTTAAACCCAGAAGCATAACATCCTTAAATTTCTCTCTGACTTGGCTTCTATCCACACATAGCCTTTGCTGACTTTTTCAATGATCCCGTGATAACACTGGGCCTGCCTTGACAACGTAGGGTAATCTCTACATCTCAAGGCCCTACATTTAATCTGCCTGCGAAGTGACTTTTGCCATGTAAGGCAACATAAACACTCCAGGGATTAGAACATGGGCATCTTTGGGGGAACTTTATTCTGCTGACCACATCCTTTAACGGTCACTCTTTAGGAAGTTAGGGCAAGATGTTAAGTAAGATATTGGACCCTAAGGTGCACCATTCTCTATTTACATTTTATCCTACAAATATACCCAGTACATTCCTTGTTTCCCAAATCTCAACAAAAATTCACAAGCTATATTCTAAGGTATCTGAAAATAACTCACTTTCTTTTTACTATTGATACTAATAAATGATGATGATGATAATAATAATAATAGTAATAATCTATCATCTTTATTGCTGAACATGAGGCACTAGCCAGACACATTTTATTCCATTTAGTACCTACAATAATCCTGTTTAGCACACATTGGCTTCCTTATTTTGCAAATAAAGAATATGAAGTTGAGAAAAATTTAAACACTTTCTCAAAGCCACTTAAACAATAAGTGATAGAGCTGGAATTCAAATTTAGAGTCTTTTTCAAAACCTGCAGTGATTTTTCCTAGATTTGGAGTCTTAGACATGTTATTTAACCTTGCTAAATATCAAATTGCTTCTGAAGCAAATCAAACAAAATAGAAATAGCATCTACCTCACAGGAGTCTTGTGAAGACAAATGAGATATTACCTGCAAATGTTTGACACAGAGTCTGGTGTATAGTATGTGCTCACTAAATGTTACTTTTTATTTAAAAGCTAAAATTTAAAATTTGTTCCCTATATTATGATACTTTATCAAGTTTGGAGGGTCATTTACTACTGTTCCATTGCTCTTTAATACTCATTATGTGAAATGAACAGAGTATGTTTTCATTTCATTTTATTTATTTATTTATTTAAAGATTTTATTTAGTTATTTTTAGAGAGAGGGGAAGGGAGGGAAAAATAGAGGGAGAGAAACATCAATGTGTGATTGCCTCTCACATGCCCCCAACTGGGAACCTGGCCCACAACCCAGGCATGTGCACTGACTAGGACTCGAACTGGTGACCCTTTGGTTCATAGGCCAGCACTCAGTCCACTGAGCCACACCAGCCAGCGCTAAACAGAGTATGCTTTTAATGAAACCATTTCATCTTGGTCAAAAATGAGGTACAGAAAGACTAAGTGTCATATAGGAAGACATCAACAGAACCAGTTCTCCTGAATCCCAGTGCAGTGCTCCAACCCATTGGCAATTTGGACTAATTTGACCTAAAAAAATATGAAACTGAATGTCAAGCACACTACCCATAATACTTCATAGCAATGGGAACAAAAGTGTGTGCTGCTGTGCTATGCATGGCTGTGAGCATGTGCATGTTGGAGGAGGGCTACGTATGGACTCATTTGCAAATGGATGATTCACCCAGTCTAAGAACAATCAAATTTTAGAGTCAACCCCTAGATATTGCTGCTAAAACATGGGGTCAGCACACGTAGTGGGGTTTTTTGTTTTGTTTTTTTCCAGGTAAAGCTCCTTAAACTGTCAGCCTCCATTATCTGTATGTGGCCCTTAAGGTCATCACTTACATTTCTGACAAGCACTAATGCTCCATGAAGATGTCAGTGTTAAAAATGTCTTCTTTAAAAGGTTGGCTTAAATGCCTGGAAAAAATTATTAGATAATTTCTTACTTTACCTTTTAATTAACTTTGGGTTTTAAGGAACAATAAAAAAACCCTGAAGATGAAAAAACATATTGGCAATTAGGTCAGCACAATCTCAAATTTTACCTTTGAAGTAGGCTTAAGTTGTGTCTGTGATAAATAAGTAATGAGGTTTCACACACTGGACTAAAATAGCTACTTGTGACAGTGTTTGATAATAAAAAGAATGTTATTAATAATTGAGAATTAATAATACCCAGAATGGCTCCTGGGAAGGCAAACATTTAGTAGCCAAGTAGACTGTGACATTGTGAATTCAAATAATCATCTCTTTTATTTCCCTGAAGGAAGTCAGTATCTAAGTACTTACAACTCTCTAATCCTTTGCAGAGGAAGAGGACCATGGAAAGACCAGGGGTTTTTGTCTCAAGCTAACTTGAGTTTGAAGCTCAGGCTCTATTTAACATGTCTTCAGTTTTCCTATCTGTGAAAATTTTTTAAAGATTTTATTTATTTATCTTTAGAGGGAAGGGAAAGGAGAGAGAAAGAGAGGGAGAGAAATATTAATGTGTGAGAGAAACATTGATTGGTTGCCTCTTACATACCCTCAACTGGAGATGTGGCCTGCAACTCAGGCATGCACCCTGGCTGGGAATCAAACCAGCGACACTTTGGCTAGCAGGCCAGCACTCAATCCACTGAGCCACACCTGCCAAGGCTCTTACCTGTAAAATTTGACATCATACTACTACTTCATGGGGTGACTAAATGAGATAAAATGAAAAGGGCCTGGAATTAGGATCCGGGAAGGTCTACATCCATATTGCAATCAGTCATCAACAAATTTTCAAAGTCACACTCAGAGTCATTAGAGTATATAGTGTTTGCTCAAGGTCACACTCAGATCCATATTAGAATGCATAGTGGTCTCATTACACAGTGCTTATGAAGCTAAGAGGGAAGAAACATGGACTCCCAGAATTCAAAGACACCTTGCAAACCTGAGTTATGATGATAAAATGATGCACTTATGCTTTCGGAATAATATTTTCATTTCTTTATTGAGGTCCATTTTGCAAATATGTGTGGGTACTTATTAAAGTTCTAAGATAAATGCATATATTGTTGAACCTGCTGAATCAGACTTTTCTTAAGTACCATCTATCACTTTAACTTACCAGGCAGTCTAGCCCTGGAGCTGGAACACGTGGCAGAGACAGATTGCGTGGTTGGAGAGGAGGGTGACTTGGCCACAAAGGTCCCTCATCTCATCTGTTCTCATGAAAATATCTGTGACACTGTGAGGAAAGCCAAGAACCTCAGTCCTCGAAGCACCCAGGCAGGCTGCCCTTGCTGTGGAGGGCCTAGGCATCCTTGTGAGAAGGCTGCTTTACAGAGAGTTTGACTCTGACATTAAATTCACCTGCTTCAAATAATTTTCACCCATTTGTTCCACTCACCACTTGCCAGCCTTTTCCCAAAATGTAATGCAGGGACATTTATTATGTGTCTATTCTGCCATATCCACTATTAGGCCCTTTGCACATAAATCATTTAATCCTGAGACAACCCTATAAAATATGATTGGGTATTCAGAGGTGAACACAGTGGTTTCCTTGTCTTTAAGCAGTTCTCTCTCTACCTAAAGAGACTCCTGCAGAAGGATTTTAACCTAGGGAATCATGGTACATTCAGCACCCGCTTTTCTAATATACCACTAGCATTTACTCCTAGGCTCCGAGTCATTACTGCTATGGCCTTACACATTGGCCATATGTATAAGGTGGTATAATGACTTGGTGGTGGCTCTTCAAGTCGTTACTGGAATAACTACTTCTAGGAAGATTTTTAGAATGTATGATAGAAAAATCTCTTCAGTTCTCTGCCTTTTTCTTTCCTGATCATTCCAATTAGGCTCTTACTTTTAACCTTGCTCCCCAAAGGAGATTCCTCCTGAGATGGGGGTGAGGATACATTTATTTTACCCTCTAGTTTCCTTTGAAATAGAGTGTTTATTTTACTTTTCTTCCCTTTAATTAGTCACCTACATTTGTTTTCCATTTTTTTTTAAGGTAAGATCCTTAGAAGGCTGGATAACATTTAGGCTTATAATAAAGAAGTAAATACCCTTAGAAGATGTTCAGGGAATTTTAAGATGAGGAAATTGCAAGGTGAGGCAGATCACCTGGGTTCATAACATGGGGAGGGAGGGAAAGGCAGGATCTGAAATTAAAAGTCTCCTGGGCATCGATTTGTTTAAAGCTTAAAATGAAGTCACCCACCCTATTCTAACAGCCTTTCACTGTATCATATATTTCCCTTTAACACATTACTTGTGTGGTGTCCTGATCAGGTCATTATATCATGGAAGATAATTTGGGAACTGTAATGTAATTTAGATGACATTAGTCCAATTGTTACCATTACAGATAAAACCCTTTACGTTTACATTGCACTGAAAGTTTACAGACCCCTATGTACACCTGAATATTTCTCACAACATCCCTATGAAGTGAGCAAAACATTTGTATCTGAATTCCATAGATGGAGTACTGAAAGCAAAAGTGAATGCAAAAAAAGAGAAAGAAGCCTATAATGCAAACACCTCGAAAGCCTTGCCCCCTATTGCTCGGTTTCAACCACTATCAGCTCTGTTCAATTTCTCCTGTTTGCTCCCTAATCCCAGGTATTTTACCATTTCTTCTGTAACTGATTCAGAATATCTAATAAATAAATGACTGTTTTATACAGATTTTGAATGTTTTATAATTAAACGCTTAAATATACAGATTTTTTTTAAAGATTTTATTTATCCATTTTTAGAGAGGGAAGGGAGGGGGAGAGAGAGAAACATCAATGTGCAGTTGCTGGGGGACATGACCTGCAACCTAGGCATGTGCCCTGACTGGGAATCGAACCTGCGATGCCTGGTTCGCAGCCCGAGCTCAATCCACTGAGCTACGCCAGCCAGGGCAGATTTTTTTGAGATTTATATTTTCATATGGGAGTAGTTAGGTGGTAAGAAGTGTAAGCATCGGAAACACCCTGCCCACACCCTGAGATTACTAGGTTTGTTTGATGCCTGACTGTGGGGCAGACAAGGAGGAAACTGGGTTCAGGAGGTGGGGTGGATGCATCTGCCAAAACTCAGTGTGCGAATTCAGATGAGCTGCATTAAACAGATAATCAACATCATCATCAAGTACACAAGAATTACTATAGGGTCTTTTAGACTCTATTTGCAAATTGCTATTTTTATTATTTGGATCAGTCAATCAGGGCCTTTTAACAGCGTTAGAGCAAGTTTCTATCCTCCTGGAAAAGGTGGTTATCACCCTTGTTCTCACCATTTGTACTATGTTGTGTAGGTGCTTATTAGCTTTTCAACTGTTTATCTGGTTTTCTGATTGAAATGTGCTACGGACCTTAAATCTCACTAAAGTATGTGGAAACTGAGACTTTGACGTTGCTTTTGCTTAACCATTCTCAATTCAAGTGAATAGGGATACTTCCCTGATGCTCTGGGGCTGTAAAGCCGGCGTCCTGACCGGCGTCCTGTCCGGCCTCAGGAAAAGCGGTCTTAGCTGACTCCAGCTAGTTCACATTTCCCGGCCAGATTGAAATGAATGGGAAAATGCTCTGAAAAGACAGTTAAAAGGTTCTTTCTAGTCACATCCCCAGAGGCTTCATCAATTTTGCCCATGCCTGAACCTAGTTCGCTGTTTTCCTTGATTCTTTTAGTTATCCAATTTCCTAGCAAAGTTTTCTCCCTCATTTAGTGGAAGCCAAGTGTGTGTTTGCTCTTTTTCTTCTTTGCAACTAAATGACCCAGGCTGAGACATCACCTGTATGTGAATAAAGTGTCACCTCTTCCAGCTGCCTCACCAGGAACGAACTGAGACTGGAAGCAGATGTCCTCCTCCAGTGAGCATCCTGTTTGACTGGCTCCTTCTCATACTTTGGGTTTCCACTAAAAACTACCTCTGTAAAGAGATTTTTAAAAACTGCCCAACCTATAGTTCCTCTGGAAACCACTTTGTCACTTGACCGTGTTTGTTTTGTTTCCTTTGTCACAATCTGATTTCGTTTTGTTTATTTTTACCTGTGTATTTTTCCTTTTTCCCCAAATGTAATCTCCTGGAGTGGAAGGACCTTGCCTATCTCATTCACCTCCGTACACCTAGAAATAATGATGAGGCATGGCACATGGTGGATCACGGCGGTCATTATTTTAAGTAAATGAGTAGATAAATGAGTGAATGAATGAATAACCTTACCCACAATCACACAGCCTGTGAGAAGCAGAGGCTAGATTAGGACAGAAGTATCCTGACTCTGTGTCTACAGTCAGCATGTGTGGGCAGTTTAAAAGCAAGTAGCTAATGTGGGCGTGCACACACATGGATGCATGAGTGAGAAAGAGAGGGAAGGAGGGAGGTGGGGAGGGAGGAAAGAAAGAGACAGAGGGAATAAATATTGAAGAAAAACAGAAATATTTGCTTTGATCTGCTAACCTGGAAAGTGTTTATATTTAGTGCCAACCCTAGGCTCTTAAGTAAAGGAAAACTGCTCATTTTTGCTTTCTGTTTGAGCCAGTCAAGCATTTTTATCTAAGATAATCATTAAGGTGGCAAGGACCTTTTAGTACGGTGGAGCAGTTTTGGTAGGGAGTGTCGTCAAGATTCTGTAGATTGCACCGAGCATCCCACTCGTAATGTATAATGTAGGCCTCGTATTTTAGCACTTCTTCGGAATAAAGGTCATCAGTGAGGTTGTGAAAAGCATGGCATTTCTGAGTCCCTGGGTAAATTTGAATTACTGAATTATCACTAGCCCTTTTGTTGATTAAAGGGCTATTCAACATAAAATCTGCCTTTAACAGGGATTATGTCCAGCACAAATCACCCTGTGAGGCAGACATCATTATCCTACTTTACAGATGAGGAAACTGAGGTTCAAAGAGCTCAGGTCCATTACTTAGGTAGGGTCAGTGAGCTGCTGTGCAACATCAGGTTTGGGATTCCTTAGTCTAAACTCTTAAGCATTCAACTATGGAAACCCTTGAAAAAGATCATTTATATTTAAACAAATTGCCATGGATTAAACAATAAGTAAAAATCAATATCTGTGGTGGGAGCAACCTGAGTAGGAATTACAGAAGGTAGGTTCCAGGAATAGCTTTGGTATTATATGTCTATGTGACTTGTCCTGTGGTGTACTGGAAAGAAGCATTGCATCTAAACCTCACACACCTGCATCCAACCCCAGCCTCACCACTTCCCATGTCTATGACCTATATTAATTACTTCATTTCTGAGTGCCTCACTTCTGTCACTGTTGGATGAGGAAAATAATACCTGACACATGAGGATTAGGAAAGTGTTTGGAAAACTTTAGGATGCTCTAAAAATGCCAGGGGTCAAGATTTTTAGATAATGACTGGCTTAGCACTCAAAAGATATCATTTTTAAAAGTAGGTCTTTCTTTTGGCACAGGAGATTCTTGTTTTGTTGTTTCAGCCAAAACCTCCATTTACACCTTTTTTTTTTTGCTTTGTTTGGTTTTGATTTTTGTCTTTGACAAGTGACTTTAACACATTATTTAGGTGATTAACTATTGTTACTGATATAGTATGTCTGATTATTTATCAGAGCTTTAGAATGTTGTGTATTTTTTGGTTTGCTGATGTCTCAGAAGATGTATTTCAGTAGAATGGGGATTGTGGTTTATTCATCTGCTGTTCCCGAACCCACACTTAATTCCTGGCATTCCGGCAGCCCCTTATCATTGAGTGGACTGAATTAATGAATACCTTTGGATCTCAGCAATGTAAGCACTTTTGAAAATTTAGCCCAAACCCAGGGAATGTGCACTGTAACTCCAAGACATTGTATAACCTATTTACTGCTGTCTGTCACTAGTTATCTCTGTCAGTTTTAGTGCCAGAAGATGCACTAAGTTGATAGCTAGGCAGTGAGTATCCCGGCAGTGAGTATCCCAATTTCCACCCCACTGAGTGAGCCTACCTTTAGCAACAATCTGTGGGAAGCTGTCATGTAAAAAATGACTGTCTTTTCATGTGTGGTTTGTAGTCATCCTGTGCTCTGTGTGTCTTGCATTCTGATTGCCAGTTGGTCATAAGCCATAGCTCAATCAGTGGATAGCTTTAAATACCTCCTTCCTTGAAACCTGTGTGGCTGCCTGCTGTCACATCAAGGTAATGTGGATCCGTGACAGCCCTGAACAGAGCTAACATTCCATAGAGCTGTGATGGCATTTGAGTGTCATTGGTAAGAGATGATTTGTTACTTTAATTTCCATGGAGGTTGACATATTTCATTATGCGAAATAATAAACAAGTTTTATATGAATTCTGAGGTTCCCAAATTCATGACATGGGAATTCTAATTACTTTTATGTGAGCCATGCAGAGGGCAAATGAGCTTATAATTTTGCCTGACTTAAATTTTCAGAGATTTCCTTATGGGTCTTCTTTGGAGATAGCAATATGTTCCTGGAAGAGTCTAATGACATTCTAGATTTCTAACTCCTTGGCCCCTATCTCTCCTAGAAAAAGCATTGTCTTTCTGATTGGACAGTGGGATAGATACTCAGATCTAAGGTCTTTGAGGTAGGGCCTCAACTCTAAAACTGTAGAGAGTATAGGGTACAATTGTCATAAAAATAATCTAGGATTTGGTAGAGCGCAGAACCAGCCCAGCTTTGGTACATATTAGCTGTGTGACTTCAGGCAAGTAATTTAATGTCTTATGACTCTCAAGTTTCACATTTAAAAAATGAATATCATAATTCCTCTGAAATCCCATAGCAATTTATTTGTATCTCTCCTATGAAAAGAGAAAGGAAAAATGCTAGTATTAATTGCACAGCTTCTATATGCAAACCTTGTGCTAAACACTTTCATATCTGTTAGTTAATCTACATGACACAGTTAGATGCCATTATCTATTTGTTTAATTAGTGAGGCTACTGGGAATGAAGTTTAAGTACTACCCAAGATCAGAGAACTGGTAATTTGTACTACCCGTTAACCCACACTACCTCTTCATGGTAATTTTCTAACTCTGGAATATTTCTTTTACTACCTCACATAAGTAGACCTTTTCTTTGTTCAAAAATTGTCAGTACCCAGGTACTGCTCTGTATATTGGAGATACAGTCTGAGGCCAATTCCTAACTCGAAACTCTCATGGGACTTCAATTTTTCTCCAGTGAACTGTGAATCATGTGAGAAAAAAATAAGGTAACCCAAATAAAAGAGTTTTGGAAAGCATAAAATACTAAGTAAATTTTAGGTGTCATTTTTAAGGTAGAAAGAATTTTCCTCTGGACTGACTTGTATATTTCTCAGTAAGAAGCCCCTTACTTTTCCTCTTATATGATAATAATACAGTATCTGAATAATAATAATACAAATTTTCACTGGAAAAAGCACCAAACAGCCCAAAGTGAATCTTGCCTCCATTACTCAAGGTTTAAAGAATCCAGATTCTGTGACATGCAGTATGCATGCCCTAAAAGTTGATATTGTTATGGTAACTGATTACTAAAATAAAGCCTACTTAATCTGTGGTTCATCCATTTGGCAGGCACAAAATGCAACAACCAACAGCAATGGTTAGAAACTCAGCACTCTGACTCAAGTGCTCTGCCTCTCTGATGACTCACAGGACTCACACCAAGCCATATGACAGCATACATCGAAGAATGTTACAGTTTTCTACCAGTGATTTCTGATCCCCTTACAAAGCAGGCTTCTCTGCAGGCTATTAAGAAAACCTGAAAGTAGATGAAAAGGTAACGAACTTTTGGTTCAGGATGTTGGTATGTTCTGAACTTCAATGCCCTTATTTAAGCATCCCAGAAGTTTTACTGAACCCATTTTTTATTAGCAACCAGAATATTCTCACCATCTACTCAGAGATGCTCAGCTCAGATTAGTTTAGCACAGTTTAGGTGCCTGGTGATACTTGAGAAAGCAGAGGATATACCAATAACCTTTGTGGTTCCCAGTCCCAGATCCTTACCAGAGCCAATATGTAGACTCAGCCTTGCTCTTGACCTTGGAAGCCACCATGACCTAGAAGAATATGAAGAACAGTAATTCTGTGGCTCTGAGGAATCATCAGTTCATCTTTGTTCCTCTGATATTGTGCCTGTTCATACTGCTTTGCTCATTCTTTGAACATACATGGTCACCTGCTATGTACTACACCTACCTGAGTGAGCAAGGCTGGGTCCATGATTTCACAGACCTTGGAGAACAGTAGGGAGGCCACGTAAGTATAGAAGTCATTCTATCCAGTGTGAGTTGTGATTGGCACTAATATAGCAATAAGCACAATATTGTGGGAGCACAGAGGAGGAGAACCCCACCCACATCAAAGGTAGACAGAGAATCTTCTCAAAATAGATGATAGCTAAACTGACATCATTCATATTTTCATTTATTCAACAAAGATTTACTAAGTGTCTAGCGGGTACTGTTCAAGGAACTAATGACATGGCAATAAAGTGAACAAAATCAAGTCTTTTTTCTTCTGGAGGGGGAAAATGCTAAATACTACATACTTGAAGGTGATGTTGAGTGCTGAGGAGGAAAATAAAGCAGGAGAAGGGGAATGATGGTTCAGGCTTGTGCACTGGGTGGGGTGGCCCATTTATGTTAGGGTGGTTGCATCAGGCTCCCCTGACTCTGATGTAATATTTTTGAGCAGAGACCTGGAGAAGGCAAGAAAGCAAGGCAAGAAAATCAGATAGAGAATTCCAGAAGCACAAAGACCTTGAGGCAGTAACCATTGCCTCAGAGAAAAAGCAAGAGTAGCCTAGGGGACAGTAGTAGGACATGAGGTCACAGATGGCCTGGGGGAAGATTACATAAGCCCTCAGACAGGGAAGAACTCCAAATGAAAAGCTTTGGGGGTACTTTTGAACAAAGCAATGGCATAATTGGGTTGTTTTTAAAGGGATGTGTGTGTGTGTTTCAATGGTGGTGGACACCGAGGAGGGTGATGAGAGAAAATGTGCCATGCTGTATAATTTGGGAATTCATCTCAGGATAACACAAAGCTACTGATGGGTTTCCAAAGGAGAAAGGACTGGAAATGCATGAAATCGAAGACATTCCTTTGGAAACTGTTGCAGCAAGTCAGACAGCCTTCACATATATTCCAGATAACCCCGGAGAAGTCATCCAGCACTCAGGTCCCGTGACTCCACATGGCTCCTGCTTCTTTCAGTCACAGCCGAGGTTCTGCTACCCACCAGCCTGTGTATCTGCAGTCAGTCCCTGGCTGGAATTACTGCATTTTACTTGGTCCCAGTTCCTGAAACCATGGCTATCGACCAGTCATCAGCATTCTGTCTCCTAGGACTTTATTCTCTCAGTTCACCTCCCTAGGCACAACCCACCACCTGACACAGTCCTGACTCTCAACTTTTCCCATCTCCCTGGGTCAGTTTCTAAGTACATGGTCCACTCCCCTGGGGATAGCCTTGTGTCTGAAGTCTCAGCCTTCCTGATATGGACAGTCATAGGCAGGCACTCCAGAAGAAAAAAGTCTTAAATTTTAGTATTCTCCTTTCAGGTAAAAAATATGCCATAGACAAAGGTAGTGTTTTTTAAATATTATTTTTCAATTATAATTTATATTTAATAGTATTTTATATGAGTTTCAGGAGTATATATAGCACAGTGGTTAGATAATTACATAATTTACAAAGTATCCCTTCTGATATTTCCAGTACCCACCTGGCACCTTACATAGTTACTACAATATTATTGACTATATTCCCCATGCTGTCCTTTATATCCCATGACTATTTTGTAACTGCCAATATGTACTTCTCAATCCTTTCACCTTTTTCACCCAGTCCCCCAAACACATTCCCCTGTGGCAGCCATCACTCTGTTCACTGCATCTATGAGTCTGTTTCCATTTTGTTTGACCATTTATTTGTTCTTTAGACTTCACATGTAAGTGAAATCATGGGGTATTTGTTTTTCTCTGACTTATTTCGTTTAGCTTAATACCCTCTAGGTCCATCCATGGTATCTCGAATGGTAAGATTTTATTCTTTTTAATGACCAAGTAATATTCCATTCAGGGGTGTCCAAACTTTTGGTGTCTGTAGGCCACACTGGAAGAAGAGCTGTTTTGGGCCACACATTAAATACATTACGACATGTAATCACAAAAGATCTCATAGTGTTTTAAGTAAATTTATAATTTTGTGTCGGGCCAAATTCATAGTCATCCTGGGCTGCATGCGGCCTGCAGGCCACAGGTTGGACACTCTTCATATGTATGTACTACAGCTTTTTTATCTGGTTGTCTGATGGTGGGTGTTCGGGATGCTTATGTATCTTGGCTAGACGAGGTGGTCTTTACCTCTATCCTTCTCACTGCCCCATTCAGAGCATTTTCCACCTTCATCTTCCCCTTCCCCCAGGCACCAAGTGCACAGTAGTCCCAGCCAAAGAGCATGTGTCATCTTCTGCTTTCCCCTCATGGTACACAGGAAGCACTTGCCTTTTGCAGAGGGACCCTGCAAAGAAATTGAGAGGAGAGTATATACAAAAGTTGTCAATCTCCGATGGCAGCTGTTTAAGTATCAGAGAGGGTGATAATTTTGAGGGCTGATGTCTTCTCTGCCTTCTACATGCCATGCCAGTGGTGCCTGCTGGCCACCCTGTGCTTTTCAGGTGCCTCACCTCTATCGACTGAATCTATGGATATGATATGGATCTAACAACATAAGACTATGCAAACGTTCTTAAAAATGTCTCATTAGTTTTGTTCCAGGCCAAGATGCTCACCTTAGCCAAATGATCCTTTCAGGTACTATGTTCCTAATAAAGTAAGTGAGGAATATGAAACATCATTAGTGTTTTCTTGAAACTTCCACTTTTTTTGGAATGTCTGTCATGGTCTAGATCTAGAACAGTGGAGATTATCATTCCCAATTTATAGTTGAAAACCCCACTGTGTACTACATGGGCCTGTGTAATCTTGCTCCCTGGTTCAACTCTCTGACCTAGGAGAATGGTAATGCTGGAATCTGAACCAAGTCTGATTGCTTCCAATGCTCATTCACTGTTTATCTAGAGTTAAACACATTTGGGGGGACACTATGCTGTCTACCACAGTATCCAAGAACCTGACCAATCTGTGATACATAAAAACACCTCCCACAAATATAAGCCAGTATTATGACTCAGATAGGGTTGGCTAGAGAGGATGTAGAGGGAGTACAGCGGGGAGGCAGTTGATGAGTGAGTAGGGAGAAAATTGCCAAACATACCAATTAAAAAACTCACCACCACTTACATTTAGAGAAGCAGAGACAGTATATTGTCTTTGTTCTGCTTAGCAAAACTAAATTCACTGCTTGGTAATGGCAAATTATTTTTATGCAGATAGTAAAATACATCAAAATCTAAACCTCTGCTGAAGTCAGAGATTCACAATGAGATAGCAGTAGTCAACTGAGTGATATTTGAATCTGACCTGGGTAATTCACCATCACACTAGATCCCTAAGCTGCTGGACATTATAGGTAGAAAGGGGACATGACTGAAAATCAAGTTTTCTCATCCCATTTTATCTCGTGTTTTCAGTCATTACTCTCCTACATGCTTCCTTACTATATTCTATGACCTTCTCATTTTAAGAGAATGGAAAATTCTCCCCCATCTCAGAAACATCAGGAATGCCATGATTAAGCATGTTTTTTTTTCTTTAGGCATGCTTTAAGGAAGTTATTGTTCCCTGGGAATTTCGCATATATTCTTTTAGTTTAATGGTTGAAATTATCTATTGGAACTTAAATGAAAAAATCATAAGATACTCCATTTAAGTCAGTAGTTAACATCCTAAGGTTCCCAATACACTACATTTCCTGAATCCACTAAAGATGAGGACAGCATGATGATGTTGATGGTGATGGTGGTGATGATAATACTGAAGATGATGATGATGATGACAAAAATAGCCATGTTCTAACATTTATTAAATATAGTAGACATTACACTAAGCATTTTATATTCAATATCTTACTCCTACAACAGCTTTGTGAAGTATGTACTATTATTTTTCTCATTGTACAGCTGAGGAACACAAGCTTAGAGAGGTTAAATGGTAGAAACAACATTCAAATCTACCTACTAAAAAGCCTGAATCCTTAGCCATTCCGCTGTTAATGTTCAGAAAACCTAACCCAATAGAACTTTGACTCTACAATACCGAATCAGTGTTTCTTAATAAAGAAACCAGTGTCTTTGCTTTTGGCTTGTTATTTTCCTCATTCTGCCAACAGTGACATGCTCACCCTGATTAGAAGTTGTCATGGTAGTTTCAGATATACTCAAATGTAGTTTTTTAAAAAAGAATACAATTATCACTGTTTCTATAGTTGGCTAGATAGGAAAATTCTTCAGCATATGGGAATCTACAAGGTTAAATAATAAATGGAAACCTTTTATTGATACTAGAACAGTCGGTGCCTGTGTTCTGAATTGTAATAAATTCCAACCTGAAAAACCTTAAGTTTATATCTCTGGTATGTAAAATTAAATCAACACCCTATTTTATAAATTCTGTTGGGTCATAATTTTTTATTTTACATTTACTTAAAATGTCTCTTGAAAAGTTTCCAGAACACTACACATTTTCTTTTCTTTAGCAACCATCTCTACAATAAAAAAAGAAAGTGGCAAACATTTTTACCATAGGAGATAAAGTGAAAAGATTTAAATGTGAACGTGGATCTTGGCAAAGGAGCTTAGTCAAGGAGCAGGCGATAACACCAGGGGAAGTGAAGTAGGTGAAAAACCTAACTGACATTATCAGTGTGAGTTTTACAGGTTATAGCAAAAGAAAAATCTGATTTTTAAGAGCCATGGAACTTGACTGCAAGTGAAAGTTGGAAATATGTTTAAAACTTTGACGTAGACATGGAGCATAAGCAAAACTATGATTGCCTTGACCATCAGAACTAGTTTATAGTAAAATTATAAAGTGTAACTTTGTGGCAGCTTATTTAGAACCACATAGATACTTGATTTTAACAAGTAAGGTGTGCTCATACAATTATACCCTCCTTCTATGTCCTATGTTGGGTTAGGCTTCCACTTGTTAGTACCTGATGTTGGCTTCAGACTTCCCCTGACCTTCTCAATGTGTCTTGACATTCTACCTGTCTCTCCCCACTCTTTTGGTTGTATATGGAGAAATAGCTCTGTCCCCTTGCTGATCTCTTTATGATCACTTCTTTCTATGTGATTCAAAGCATTTTAATTATTATTCATTCACTTATTCATCCAACCAATTAGTCAACAGACATTTCTATATGTTTATTCCAGCATTGTAATAATATGCCTATATCCCAAGGAATAAGCAAATGAGCCAAACAGATTTATAAAGGAGATGAGAAAGGTATTGCCAGTGTCCCTAACATCAATGAGAAAAGGGAAGGCTCCAGAGCTTTAAATCATTCATCTTATCAGGATTTGCCATTGACTAGCCCCACCTTTAAATTTAGAGTCACAGACCATCACAGGTGCTACATGTATAATTGCTGATTATACTTGTAGTTTTTGTAATGGATTGGTGTTAGAGGTTATGTTCTCATCAAGAACTTCTGACCAAGAGATGGCAGGGATAACTCATGGGAAAACTTTCTGCTCATTTATTGTTGTATGTATGTCTTTGGATGAAAAGCAGAAAAGGTAAGAATAGCAAAGAAATTATGTAACTCTATTGCTGAAGTGATTCAGGGCTGCAGAAGAAATGTCTTGTTTAGAGCACTGAACGGAAGCAACCCTGCTCAGCTTCACATCATAGCTTTACCGCCAACTTTAACACCACTTGAGTAAATGTTTTTATCTCTTTGAGCTTCAATTTCACAACATGAAAATAGTAACAGAACCCTTCTTGGAGAGTTGGTGAGCATTAAGTGGGTTAATACACACACACACATACACACACCACTTAGAAGATCTAGTCAAATGAGCGGTATTGGTTATTATTACTTCTACTTTCCAGAACTCTAGAGGACAGAGGATGTCAGGAGAGAAATAGGCACCATTCAGTTACATTGGATTTTGACTTACCCAAGGGTACATGTTTCCTGTCCCTTTGAGGCAATTCTTATATTTTTCCAAAGTAACTCTGATCTGGTCTTTAAATCTATGCTTCTTCAGGTTAGTCTTCTATTCCTTTTGCTTATTCCTGTTGACCAACACAAAATTGCAATTCTACTTGTTTTCTGTTATGATATGTCATGATATCAATAGCCTGTTTCAAGGGACCCAGAATTAATCTCCACCAAAAGTCATCAACAGCTGTGATTAAACAGATGCAAGGAGCTTACTAAACCAGGACTCAGTTCCCCTGAACTTTTCACTTAAGAACATCACTCAGTCATCTGTGACTGCTGCTGAGCTCTCGGTCATTTTACAATCATGGAATGCAGAATACGAACATCTCAGTTTTTCTCCTGATCCCCAGTTACCAACCTCGTGTTTAAAGGGAAGTTGTTCAATCCTATCTCCAACTGCATATGAGCACTTTCCATTTATAGAACATTAAATTATGTGCCAGATTATGTCTTTAGCACTTTATACTAATATACTTAATCCTCATAACAAGCTGTGAGAAAACTATTATATTTTCCATTTTACAGATGAGAACATTGTGAACTAAAGAATTTGGTCAATACTACAGGTCTAGTAAATCACAGAGTTGGGGCTTGAACCCATTCTCTCTGACATAAGGATTGATGTTCTTATTAACCACTGAACATCCTGCTTTCCCCTGATTTGTTAAATATTTTATTTTTTTGTACTCTAGAGAATCCCTTCAAAGAATTCTGAAGATATTTTCAATGATCTTGTATTCCTTTTGGTTCTTTCACTTCCTCCCCATTCTTTTCCAATGTTTCCTACCCCCTTCTCTTTCTTTTTCCCCCTTTCCTTTTGGACTTTGTCATCCTCTTCCTCATCAGGCAAAAATAACAGTAATATATGATAGAAAATATTGTGTTCTGTCTTCATCAGTCACTTAACTCCATTGGATTTCTCCTCTGAGTGCACATTTCTAAGCATACCTCCAATTACTAATGGTATTATAATTGATTTTTTAATAATTTACAAAGCATTTTGATCATATGAAATAAAATATACTATGGAGATAAATATTATTTTAGCAATTTCCAAAAGCTATAGTCTAATTTATACATGGATCCAAGACCATGCATTGGACATTGGTTTTTATTTCAGAAAGTTACTCTTTTATTTTCTGGCAGATTGTGTCATTATTTTATTGTAAGTAAATTTTCTTGAATTATATATTTTACTTATTGTAAAATGTATGTACTATTAAAGGTCAGTTTGGGTGGTTTAAAAAAATAAAAAATACTTTGAATATGGATGTTGAGGAAGGGTTTCATGGAGAAAGTAATTTTTGAGCTAAGAGTTAAAAGCCAGTTTACATTTGGATTCATGGAAAAGTCCATGCAAAATATTCCAGAAAGAAAGAATGATAAGAATACAAACATCCTACTGGCAGTAATGAGGAAGAATGAAGCCAGCATTTTGTTTTGGTTGAAATAAAGGGGTGACTGAAGGAAATTATTAAGGACTAGGCATTAGATAATAAATTGGGGATAAGTCAATGAGAGCTTGTTTTATCAATGTCAGGTGTTTGGACTTGATTCTGTGGGTTACAAAGAGTCACAGGATATTTTAAATCATGGATATTACACTACCAGAAAACTGTCCTTAAAAAATGATCTTCTGACAGCATAAGATGAATGAGAAGGAAAGGAAATTGAAGGCAAAGTGGTAGTTTGGCTACCGTCAAACTTGTTGTCTGCCAAAACCAAACTGAAGGATGACACTCACATTCATGCAGACCAAGGATGTGACCTGGGGAATATACAATTCACATTTCAATAACTGGGACTTCACCCCTTTTTCTACTCTCAATAAAATGTACAGGTAGGGATGCAATAAATCAGAATCTTATCATAATGGGGACAGACTTAGATGTTTTTCTAATTAATTTTCAACTATATTATGTTCAAATTTTGTTTTTATTAATAGCAATTAGTTTCTCAAAATCAATCTCATTACTTTTTGCATCATACAAGAATGTCAAAAACTCAAGTCAAAATACCATGGTTAAAATCCCCTGGTGTTCATTGTGGTCACAGTAGTGGGTCGGGGGAGAAGAGGAATGATTTGAGAGAAACTACAGAAATGGAACTGAAAAGACCTGGCAGCTTATTACATTTGGGACACAAAAGAAACTTTGAAAAAGATTTCAGGGATTCAAACTTGAGTATCTGGCTGGATGGTGGTATCAATGAAAAGTTAGGGAAATAAAAGTGGAAGGTTTAGGAGGAAAATGGTTGGGTTCAGTTTTGACAAAAGATAAGTTAATCAGACATGAAACACATCTATTATTTTTATAAAAAAGAATAAGTGTGAGCCCTGGTTGGTGTGCCTCAGTGGATTGAGTGCCTGCCTGCAAACCAAAGGGTAGCCAGTCCAGTTTCCAGTCAGGGTACATGCCTGGGTTGCGGGCTAGGTTCCTGGTAGGGGGAGCAAGAGAGAAACCACACATTGATGTTTCTTTCCCTCTCTTTCTCCTTCTCTTCCCCTCTCTCTAAAAGTAAATAAACAAAATCTTTTAAAAAAAGAGTAAGTATGGCAAATATATACTGAAGATTGAAACAAGCTTGTGCTTCTTCACCCTAAGCCTTGTGTTTTCTTTACTAGAAGAAGGGAGTGAAGTGTTTAGGGGGATATATTTAAGAAGCACATTTTAAACAAGTATAGCAGATGGGTTAGGAAAAAAGAGGGTGGTAATACTTAAAGAGCACAGAGTATGCAAATAATTTTACCTATATCTAAAATGTGGACTAATCACTATTATTGTTGGGAACATAAATAATGAGTGCTTAGGCCAAAGACAGGTAATGGCTGACAAAAGGGAAACACTGTGGTGAAGTTTGTTTTGTAATCATACAATTTAAAATGTCTGTATCCTCTATGTCTCAAAGATCAAGCAGTATAGGATGGGTCTATAGTGTGGCAAAAGGCAGAACAACTGATCTGAGTCCTCTCTGCAGTTTATTAGGCATATAATTTTGGAAGAAGTTATGCAATATTTCTGAGACTCGTGGACTGCTATTATTACTGAACATTTAAGCAGATATGGTGAGTCAGGTCTCGTCTTTGTACATTCTAATTAATATACCTTACAGGACTACTCTTGAAGAATAGGAGGCATATCTTTATTCTCTAGATGATATTTAGTTTTGGTCTCACTAAATATGCATTTAGGTATAAAATTATAGACCTTTTTGCACCTCAGATAAACTACAATATCTGTTACATCCACCAACCTTATAAGAGATCTTAATCATTCTCCACTTGAAGGCCTTCAGTAGCAACAGGCTTCACCATTGTCCAGTCCCTTTAAGCTACTGGGCAATGAAAGGCCTCTTTCATATAGTCACCACTCCTTTGCATTTCAGCTCACTTTCCTGATTCAGAGGCAGCGAGATGGTGGTAAGGGAAAGTGAAGTAAGCTGTCTTTCAAGTGTCCTTAACTCTGGGTACTGAGGGGTGCTGGTCACACACAGAAGAACAGTGAAAATGGAATCCTCATCTAAGTCTATGAGCTAGGGAAAGAGATCCTCTGGGGACAGATCTCAGCCTGGAAACCTACACCCTATAACAAAGAGACACAATGCTAATATGGCTCAGTGGATTCAGCTCCCAGGCAACATCCTGGCTTTGACCACAGTCATCAACCAAGACTCTCCCAACTGCAGCCACATCTGGAGGTCATCTCCTCACCATCCCAACCCCACCTGTACTCACTTCCCCAAACAGGCGTTCTCCTCCAATAAAGTCCTTGGGTGCTTATCTACTCCTGCAGCCTCCTTCTTTCTCCATTTTCTTTCCAGTTCCCTTGTCATGATGAAACTCTTTTGCAGAGCTCCCATTTGTTCCTGGATTTTAAATTTGAACAGCTTGTCTTGTGATTCAAATGACTAAACTCTGGTTCTGTTTGGCTTGTTTGATTTTCTTTTCTTTTTTTCTTTTTTTTTGGATGAGTGGAAATTCTGTAATTTCCCTTTTTGAACATGATGAAAAGAGACCACATATATTAAAGGTAGTATTGCTTGATACCTACAGATTTAGAAATAATGCTTTACCCTGTCATTTAAGTTCATTTCTAATCTAGTCTAATCCTGCTTCTCCAGCCATACCTGCTGCCAACCCCTTTTCTCCAGTAAAATGGGATTATCTTTCTAGAGTCTTTCCGATGCTTTTTGCCTCCATGCTTGTTTATTTACAACATGTTTCCCTTTCCCCCAATTGATTACATTTCCTTGATCTCAGCTTGTTAGAGTCCTCCCATCTATTTTTCAATGCCATTTGAATGGTACCTCCTTGATGAAGCCTTTCTTCACTTTTCAAGCTGTGTCCTTTGCTTAATCACAATGGTTTTTCTTAACTCTCCTCTGGCCCAATCTCACTATGGTTTTCTGTATACTTCTCTTCACATTCATCCTAGTTTGTAAACTCCCTAAGGGATGGGGCAGCATTTTATTATATCTTATAGATCTCATATTATCTTTCACAATATTTCTACTTAGAAAGGTTGAATTTTTTTTTTGAAAAACAAAAACATTAGGCTATGCTAAAGTAAGTAACCTTTATATTATTTTAGAAATGTGGTAACAAAAATACATGAAACCTTTTTCACTTGACTACTGTCAGCCATATACACAGACATCCTCTATTACTATATTATTGTTGTTGGGATTTTGATGCCAATAATATTAATTCTTTGGCAAATGTAATCACAACGACAGGCACTGCTATTATACTATACGTATTTTAAAATAAATAATAATTTTATAAGCAGTGAGTATGTCTTGAATTACTAGATGAGTTTTACTCCCTTTGAAACCCATATATTTTAGAACCAAGTAACCTAATGATAACTTTCCAGCAAATCCAGAATCTGAAAAGGAAAACTGAGTTGCCATTGACTAATCATTTAGTGCATTTTTCTAGTGTCTGTATTGTTTTTTGTTGCCTAAACAATTAGGTAGATGAAGTCAATCATAATAGCTAGATATTTCTTCTGAAAACAAACATTTTCTATATAATTTTTCCTATTAAGCTCATTCCCAATTTGGTGGAACAGATTTCCTATGATTATTTTTCTAGGCCTTCCCAGGTCAGATTAAGAATCTATATCCTCCTTACATAGGACTCTATTAATTGCAATATATCATCAATTAAGCAGGAGAAATATTGCATTGATGTGTGTCTACAGAGTATGATCTTGCATATCTTTGTATGTCCAGAGTTTAAATTAGTGGCTATGACATAGCAGGGACCAAATAATTATTGAGTGAGCTATTGGATAAATAGAAAGATGTTTCTATACTTTATCTAGAAATGCCTGGTTTTTTAAGCCAATAACAATAAGCTTCTTTAGTGGAAGAGATTTCTTCGTTACTCTAAGGACATTATTCTGCCTTACCTCAAAGGACTTTTCACCTTCTTTTATGTCCCTTAGAATTAAAATTGTTATCTTATGCAAATTTTCACACCTATTTTCAATAGATGGAATTCATCTTGTCACTCATATAGACATATAAAGAATAACAGCAACTCACATCACCTTGCAACAATTTGGTGACTTAATCTTGCTATACTTGTAGGAAGGACCTATTAAAAAGCAGACAGAACAAGATAATCTGGCCTAGGCCATCAGCTTGACAAGATCTCCAAGTCTGGACAGTTTTTTCTGAGGATAAATTGAAGCATTGTGTGTTGCTTTTGCCCAAACTTAACTAAAACCCATTGACTTTGGGTAAAACTGAGTTGGGGGAATGATCTAATGAAAGATTGTCAAGCCTTGCTGGCAGGTCTGTCAGAGAAGGTCTACTCATAGGAAATATTGCATCATTCAATACATTATGGAGATCTACTTTGTACATAGGAATAGATAAGCTGTGGAAAAGAGGATGGTGCTATTCTGATCTCTCATTCCACATTGCTTAGACCCCCTGTAGTTACGATGCTTTATATGACTAGTTCTGGCCAACAGAATGTGGGAAACTGACATGTGTCATACCAAGGCCAAAACATATCAGTGTTTTTTCCCTCAAGTGCTCTTTTCCTGACACAGAGATCAAGGAGGCCTCAAATTCCAGGTGATATATTGAATAGCTACAAAGTATGGAGTCTGTTAGGTTAGGTCCCTAAATGGCTATGTAGAGCAGAGTGCCCTGCTGACCTGCCATAACGTAGCATGAGTGAAAAGTACCCTTAGCTTCATTAAGCTACCGAGATTTCAGGATCATTGTATTTTTTTATAACAAACCTAACCTGACTAACAGAGGGAAAGAGCCCAAGAATTAAGTTATTAAGCATGTACTATGTGCCTGTACTGTACTAGGATCTTCATGTGGTCTGTTATTTTTTGTTGTTTTATTTATTTCTCACTAAACCTGAGAGGTAACTGCTATCGCCTCAACTTTATTAATGAATAAATTGAGTCTCTGAGACTTGATAACTACATTGATAATAAAAAGCCAAATGGTCTGTCAGTAAATTGCTGTCTGAGTCTCAATCCCATCCTGTTTCAGTGACACCATACTGACTTTCCTTAGCATCTACTTGTATACTTTAAAGGCAGCTAAAAATTTTTTAGCAAGCACACTGGTACTCTGATGCCACAACCTATAAACTCTTTCTTTCTAAGGAGGGAGCCACACAGCAAGGTATGGTTTGAGTATACTGTGTCACCTAAAATGAGGACCAAATACCCTGAAGACTTTAGCAAGTGACAATTCTGTGGTCCCAGCTCAGGTTCTTTGGGTGTAGAAACTGCTGTCATTAGAATTCAACCCAATTATCAAAGTTAGAATTAAAGGTACTAAGGCCAGAGCCAAAAGCAATCCAGGATAGGGGTCCCAAGGAGCACCAGAAGACACAGAGGTGAAGTGATATGGATATCTGTGTTGCAACTGCTTCCACTCTGCTGTTCTGCCTCTTCTATTTTAAAACAGAAATATTACACACTTGCCTTCTGACAGTTATACATATTGGATACTTATTCACAAAAAAAATATTATTAAGTGAGTGGCCACAGAGTCAAAGTTAGCCATTTTGGAATGAATTAAGCATATTTGTGTTCTAATGCATATTCAATTATCATTCTTTAGAGTTATTTGGGTCTTTCTTGCAAATTATTGCAGATGACTCACTTTGGCTCCATTGGAATTATGTTATTTAGTCTCATTATTGAGCATTGTTCATTCTTGCCTATGAATAAAATACAAAATGGAAATATTATGCATTCAAAGTATATCAAATTAAGTACCATAGAGAGAGGGTAAATAGGGACATGTTTATCAGATCATTACACAGAGGAGGTTCTTTTAGTTGAATAAGAACCATCCAATCAAATTCCTTATAGTATACAATGATCTCTGGACTCAGAGCCATAATACCTGAGTTGATAAACTGTACAATCAGATTACTTGAATGAGACACATATTTCTCCTCTGTAAGTTGAGTGTAGATTAAATTTACCCTATATGGTCATCATTAGAATTATAGAGTAGAACATGTCTAAAAAGCACATGTGATCTGATGCATTATAGATACACGATAAAGTGTTAGAGACTCAGTTTTTCCTTTTAAGCACATGGAATGTATTACCCCATTTAACTGTTTGAGTTTAAAACATCAGTGACTATTGTTGACTTCTAATAAACAGGTTTATGTTCATATTTTAGATGTGTCAAAAAGATCTACCTGTTTCAATGAATCTTCAAAAGAGGAGAGTTACCTTGGAGAAATCATAGAACTTCAAGGTCAGGCTTTTGTTTTGCAAGCTGAAAAACTAATTTGGTAGAGTCCCAGAGTCTATCAAACTCAGAGATACAGATTCATATTAGCAAAGCTCAGAAGATACTAACGGAGATGAATAGATATTTATTTAAGTTTATTAATTTTAATGAGATAGTTTCTAAGCTGACTAAATACTCACATAATCTAACCAGTTTATTATCCCTTGGTACAGAAATTATAAAGGGTGGAGGGATGATAACCCTAAGCTTTATGTGTCCAAGATCCCTAAGCTTTGCTGTGTCCAAGTAAGATAGGTTATGCTGAGAGACCATAAAATCTCAATGTCTGCAAATACCAAGACATGTTTATCTCTAAGACTTTATGTTCTGTAACAGTGGGGAGTGGGATATTTCGCTTTATGCATCCTCACTCAAGAACTCAGGATGACAGAGGCTTCACTTTATGGAATTGCTTAAGGGGGAAGGAATGAGAAAAAAGTCTTGCACTGGATTTAAAATCTGCCACCAAGAAATGACACAGACCTACAGATGTAGAGAACAAGCTGATGGTTGTTGCCAAAGGGAGAGGGTGGGGGAATAAGAATAAAACATGAAAAGAAATGACACATTTCATTGGCAAAAGTAAATCAATTACTACACCTAAGTTTCAGGCGGTGAAATGTAATCATCCCACATACCCCAAAGCAGAGGGGAACTTGAGATGGGTGAGTGTACTTGGTAAAGGTGGTAGATAGATCACAGGTGGTTTCATTGTAAGTTTTGAATGTTTAACGCCCTCACACTCTAAAACCTGCTGTCCCTCTGGCCACATAAGGTGTAATTGCCGGATGCCTACACTGTCATCCATTCTCTTGGCAAGGTATTTTTCCCTGGAATAAACTAGGATCTACACTGCCAAACTTTGCTATGAGTCTTTCTTTTCACCTCACTAGTTGGCCAACCCTCCTTCTCATAGACATTTTGTTTTATTTATACCCATTAATTCACTCAGTTAGATGACATTCAGGGCTCGCTGACAAGGGAGCCCTTCAGTGTCTCTCAGATAACTTACACATATAGATTAATCAAGTCTTAATTTTATAAGTTAACTCTGAGGGTGATCTTATTTTCATCATTTCGAAGCTCAGGGGAACCTCACTGTCCTTTCTCCTCTCCTCCTTCTGCAATGTACCACTGACAGAGTCAGAAAAGATTTTAGATAACTTCATAATGATGCATCTGTTTTAGATGATTATAAGCTGGCTAAGAATATTTGGGCAACAAGAGGTCTGCTTCTGACTTAACATCTGCTTTCCCATCCCTTGAATTGTGTCAGAATGGCGATAATTCCAGCCTCCTTAGTTGTCTGAAGTGAGTTGCATTCTGCTCAGAGAAACTACATATAAATAGGGTTTAATTGTAATTTAACCATCACATGTGGATCCCACACTTTGTCTTCCTTAGTGAATAATGACCTGTAGATTAGCCTAGCTCCTATATTTGTACCCACATCCCATGAGTGCAAGGAATTTATTTTATTTTAGCTTGAACACTTTTTTTGTCTACATGAATTTGTGATGCATTCTGCCCCAACTTTGAACAGTTCTGCATTTGACAATTTTAGTTAAACTTTTTTCTCTTCTGCTAAAATATTTTAGCAAATACTTTCCTCAAGTCAGAAGATTTTTTTATGTAATGGATTTTCATTACCTATTTTTTTCATTCTGTTCTTCTTCATTCTTTCATACATTCAGCAGACTTTAAAACACCTATGTTGAAAGCCTTAAACTTTGGGAAGCACGATGGGGAATAAGATAACATTGCCCTCCAAGTGGACTTTATTTTTAGGAAGAGACAGAAAGACATTGACCTGAACAATTAGAAGTGGTGAATGAAAGCAAGAAGGGGAAGAGTGCTTTGTGTGTGCTGAAGTTTAGAAATAGCCAATTTCAGGCTTTACAATACATAAGCATCTTATTAGAATTAGTCTTTCAAGGTTACAAAGCACTTTCTCATAGATGGTCTCATGTATACCTTTCCATAGTTCTGTGGGAGATAGTGTTACCACTTTTACAGATGAGGCAATATAGGTTTATTGAAGTTAAGCAACTTGCTCAAAGTTTCATTATTATTAACCAACATAATCCACATTTTCTAAAATGTTCTCATATTATAGACTTAGTTTGAGTCCTGGGCATACAGTATATTTGATCATGGATTAAATATGGATTTGATCATGGACTAGTCCTTTTGCCTGGATGCTCTGGCACAGTATAGGGCTACTGTGATGTTTTGATTTGTTGAAAGTTCACTTTGTGGTGCTACATTATAAGAATTAAAGTATGCAATAGAAATCCACACTTGTTTGGAGGTAGCTGCTTTTTAAAATTGTCATTTGGGTCACATCAGTGTTTATTCTTTTGTTTATTTATGTTTCAAAGAACAGGGTTTTGTTTTATTTTGTTTGCAATTCTTTTTCCAAAAGAATGGGTAGCTTTTACCATCAACATAAATGTGTTCTCCACATTTCATGGCTCAGCTTACAGACAAAATTTAAAGAATGCTAGAAATGTATTTCTTAAATTAATAAAGGTGAAGTAAAATAAAAACATCTAATGTGATGAAAGAGAAAAGTTTGCTTAAGTTAGAAAGACTGAAATAAGATACCAGAGAAGTCTCCTGGATACCCACACAAAACCTCAGGGACAGAGTCTTGATGGGTTTGTTAAAGTCTCTGTCTTATCATGAGTTTTGTGGAAACAATTCAATAAACTTGTTTTGAGTGCTTATGTTATTCCAGTGAGATATGCTATTGGCTCGGAGGAACCTTTCATTAGGGAGAAACAGAAAAGTAGACAATTTCAATTCAACAGAGAAGATATTTGAACTCTAAGGTGTTTCATGGGCAGAGATCACAGAGCTGGAGGTGGGCTGTGAAAAGTGCAGGAGAAGAGTTTAAAAGTAGGCTGGGGAACAGTGAGAGGAGGCTCTCATAGAAAGCCACTCCTGACCTACTACAGATTAACCAGGGGTTAGCCAGCAAAAAGTATAGCAAAAGACACTGTGGATAAAAATATTGTTCACTACCATCAATTGGGTAATTCTATGCATAGCACTATTGATGGCCTTTAACATAAATTACCCCATGTGATTCTCTCCATTACTCTGTGAGATAGGTACTATTTTCAAAGCAAGACAAGAGACAGGCTTGTACAGTTTGACTCAGATGGTCAGAGGACTCTGGGTAAGGGGCCTCTGGGTGAATGGATATAATGATGCAGAATTTAAAAATAGTCGGCCATAAGGTAAGAAAAACCTGATAGTGTTGAAAATAATTGAAGCTAAGGGAAGAAATAGAAAAAGAAAAAGAAAGCTAAGAAGAAACCCCAGAAATAATAAAAATCCAAGTGACAGTGAAAATACTTATAACAGATACTATTTATTGTTAGCTATATTACAAGCCTTGTTTTATGTGCTTAAATATGTTGTCTTCCTTTCAACCCTCAAAATAATCCTATGATGAAATTCCTATTATCCTTATTTATGTATGAAGATACTGATGAGCCAAAAGGGTTAGGTAAATATTTCAGTCACATACTAAGAAACAGATATTCTCACTCCAGAGCCCTGGCACTTACTCACTATCCCTTTTGAACCTCTTGGTCACCAGTGATAGGTTTAGCACAGTCTATGCCTTTTGTTTATATTACCTTTTAGTTCTATCTTTCTGAAACTAGACCCTATTTTCTACCAAGGCATTATAGCCAGGCCTTCTTTTCTTATTTGATTTGGGAAGCGTATTTTCCTTTAAGTAAAGATGGTTAAGCTCATCCATTGCCTTTTCCCCTTTCAACTCTCAGGAATTAAAACAGCTTTACCCCTAAAACGTGGGGCCTTATCACAGTTCCATGTATTCTAACAGCTTTCACCAGCTGCAGAGCAAAAGTCACTTACTCTTGCTTTTGTCGTTATGACAAATAGCATAACGACAGCTAAAGAGTCATCATTAAAGAAAACAACTCAAAGGCTTTACTTAGGATTTTAATGATTTTTTTTAAATTAAAATCATAGATTTCCATGTAGCTATGAAGTTGCTAAGGAATATAATGAAGGCTAATTTAAAATCATTTTCAGTCTGTGCTGTGTGTCCATGAAATAATATGACATACGATGTGAAGAATGGAAGCAAAACCATCTTTTAAGGGTCTGAGCTCTTCATGAAATGTACATATTTGAGAAACAAGGGAAATGAAGTTCTGAGGCCCTAGCACAGAAATGAGAAGAGGAGGATGCATTAAAACAGAAAACTGCTATTTTTGTCCCTTAAGTGCCAACAGGCTTGCTTCTCCCTCAAGATAAATAATCATTTCTCTTTATGGCAATTATGGTGCAAACTTTCATCTGATTATATTTTCCAGGAGGTGGAGTGGTCATAATATGAAGGCACTTAAACTGTGCGTTCCCTCCTATTACATTGAAGTCCCACAGTAATTTGTAAATTTTAAATTTGCCATTGGCATCAACTGAAAACGCATTTTCTGCCACCTCTCTCTGGTTAACATACGCTCCCTCTGTGCTCCTTGTGTCTGCGTTTCACTTTTTTTTTTTTCAGTAATATATATAGCACCTATTTAAGCCTGTTTGAATTTGTAAGGAATTATATTTCAGAAAAATTTAAGGACTAATTATTCATCTGCTAGAATAGGAGTCTCTCCTGGAAACTACATTATCATCAGGTTTTATTTCTAGGACATGGTAGGCCATTCAAAGTAATATTTAAGGACTAGGGGAATTAATTGAGAAAAGGTAATTTATTAAATTGGTTGCATATATGCAAGAGTAGGGGAGAATAATGGGAAGGAAAAAACCACGTTAAGAATAAGAAGTCACGGAGAGACTTCATGTCACCATCTGAGCACTCATTTGGCACCTCTAGACTCAAACCTGAGAGAAATAGTTTGCACTAATTAAGGCTATTCATCGAGTTTTGCTAGGGGTGACAGAACATATTGAAAAAAAAACAAAATAATTATTTTCCAAGAACAGTCTGAAGGTTTGTTGTGTTCGGAAAACATTGATGAAGGCGAAGAGCCCATGGTGGTAACGGGTGTTTGATGTAGTGATATTTGGGGCATAGAATCCTATCAGCTGTTATTGAAAGGAGACACTTTTTTCTCTCTTTAGAGGCGAACTTAAATAAGTTGCCGGCTAGATTGTCCTTCTGTGTAACATGGTTCTTAGGCACCTCAACCAGTTACTCAGATTTTGTTATTAAGCAAAAAAAAAAAAAAGAGAGAGAGAGAGACATCTTATACAAGTTACCTTTTATAAGTTAAACTGTGATGTTCTGGAATCAGATAGACCTGGGTTCAGGTCTAGCCTCTTCTTTTACTAGCTGGCAGGCCTTTGCCCCCTTTGAATCTCTGCTTTGAGAAAAAGAATGTGTTATTTGGCTGTAGTTTTGGAAGCTATTCTTTCTAATTAGGACACTAACTGGTTCTGTAAGATTTAGAATAGGTCATTTAACTCCTCTAAATAGTTTTCTTCTAATATTAAAATTCGATTACTGTTTTCTGAGTCAGAAGTTCCACTCTCAGGGATTTATCCTGAGGTAAGCTATGCAGGGATTCATGCATAAAGGTGTTCATGTGCTTTGATTTTTACACTAGAAAAGAAAATGAAAAAGACCTGGATTCCCAGAAATAGGATGTTGGTTGGATTACAGTGTAGTCATATATTACAATTAAATGCTCTCAATAAATATGCTGATAAATACATTTAAATTAATATTTATTGTCACATGGAGAAAAAGGTTGCAAAGAAAAATATATAGCATGATTTTATGTTTTAAAACTAAATATGGAAGGAAAAACAATTATTATATGTAATGTTCCAAACACTATTGTAAGTATTTCACATATATCATCTCATTTCATTTATGTAACTCTAACAGCCATTGCTATTAATGTGTGTATATATATTACTGAGTGCACTGGGATGTTAAGTAACTCGCTCAAAGACACACAGTCAGTGGTTTCAGTACTTGAATCTGATCCCATGTTCTTTACCCCCTGACATTCTTTGCCACTGCCTCCAAAAAACTACAACAGTGATATTTGTCTTTCACTGCCTGGCTTATTTCACTTAGCATAACACTCTCCAAGACAACAACAAAAAAAGAAAAAGAAAAAATCTATAACCATGAGCAATACAATATTAATAGTTGCTCTCTATTAACTTCTTTTGTTGAGTACATGGAGCTTAGAGATGAGACATTACTCCAGAGCGTGGGCTCTGAATCCTGTCTCTGTTGCTCACCAGCTCTGTGACTTGTGACAATCCTGAGTGTCTCTGGGCCTCAGTTTCCACATCTGCAATCCAAGATTAATAATGATCTACAGTTTCTATGAGGATTAGAAAAGTCGATACATCTCAAATACTTAAAATAGTGCCTGGGGGAAGAAAGTTCTGTTCTACGTGTCAACTGCCACTAAACCTGCCATGGGGTCGGGAAAGGGTAGAGTCAGGTTTGAAACTTGGTTTGATTCCAATACCTTTTCTCTCATTTCTATCATGTTTCTTCGACATCAGTATCTCTATCAAACACCACAGTACTCTTATTCTCCCAAAATTGTAAATAAATTAGTTCATCTTTGAGTTCTCCTCACTAAAGGTCTAGAGCATATTGTTTGATAGGCTCTCATGTGGAAAAAACCAAACCAAACCAAACAGCCTTATGTATTTGCACTGTAATCCCTAGAGATTTTACAGTACTTTACTCTGAGTTATTTGCAGAGCTTTCTCATCCTAAGAATATTGTTCTCAATGGTATTGTGGGGGAGTTTTTATTATTTGGAAGGAAAGGACAAAAATATATTGGTCATTAAAAGTTATGATCCTCCTCAGACTACAATTAAAAGCCTACATTAGTTTTATGTTGGGCTTCTTTGTTTTATTCAATGCATATTTATTGAATGATCACTATGGTTCTAGAGTCTGTATGCTAGTACTTCCAGTTCTCTGCCTAGAGACAACTGTAATAGTTATCTGCTCTGCATAAGAAATTACCTGAAATTGCCCTGGCTGGTGTGGCTCAGTGGTTGAGTGTCAGCCTGCAAATCAAAGGGTTGCCGTTTCGATTCCCAGTCTAGGGCACATGCCTGGGTCATGGGACAGGTCCCCAGTAGGGGGCACACCAGGCAACCACACATTAATATTTTTCTTCCTCTGTTTCTCCCTCCTTTCACCTCTCTAAAAAAATAAGTAAATAAAATCTTTAAAAGAAAAAAAAAGAAATTACCTGAAATCTTAGTAGCATGAAACAATGCAACTCACAGTTTTTATCTCATGGTTTCTGTGGCCATGAATTTAGATGGGACCCAGCAAGGATGACGTGTCTGCACTCTGTGTGTCTGGGGCTTCAGCTGGGAGACTCACAGGGGCTGGAGGCTCACTCATTCCAATGTTCCATAGTAGCTGCTGGCTATCTGCTGACTCCTTTCTGGAACACCTTCACATGGCCTCTCCATGGGACTCACAACATGAAGGATGAGTTCCAAAGGCAAGCATCGCAAGGGAGAGAGCCAGACAGAAGCCATATCCTTTTTATAACCCAGCCTCAAAAACCACACAGCATCACTTTTACTTTGTTTTTCTTTAACCAGGTAACACGTATGTAAACTGAAATGCTTTACCCATGTTGCTTGTTACTAGAGTCCAGTGTGGTTGAATGCAAAGACTTTTTAGTGTGTGTGGACAATTCTCAACTCTTTAACTTACCCAAGTTTGGGTTTTCTTCATAAAATGGGGATGGTGATAATAACTATAGCATGGGTTATACCTAGATTTAAATAATAATTAAAAGAGAAAAGTGTAAAATCCCCTTTTCAAAAAAATGCAATATATTTTACATGTTCACTTTATCAGTTTTAAAATCTTTTTGGGAACCTGTGTCCTAGAGAAAGTAACTTCCATCTGTGTCGTCCATGTCAGCATCACATACAACTTACTGGGGAGATCTTAGAGTCAGACAGATGTAGGTTTGAACTCCTGTTGTTTCACTAGCTATACAATTTTGGACAAGTTTCTTAACCTCTCTGAACCACAGGGCACTCATCTATAAAATAAGAATGATCTATTCTGAAAGCTTAGGTAATATGAACTGGTCAATAATTTTAGTTCTTGTAATTTGAAGTAAAGGGCACACAGAGAATGAGATGACTGATGTAATTTGCGGCTGTGACACTGGAGGTGACTTGTGGAATTTCAGTATAGGAACATACGCAGTCTGACTTAAATAGCCACTGCTAGCTCATAAGGCAGCTTTATGCAAAAAAAGAAAAAAAGTGACCTTCTCTTGGAGATCATAGCACCATGCCAGCGCACAACTTGGGGACCATTGTGTGCCCTGGATTTCAATCCTCACTTATACCCGGATGGCTTCCTTGGGCACAAAATAGATTGCACAACCATATACTGTGGCCTGGTGCCTTCCTATTTCATGATAATGTCATGTTTGTATTTTTGTGGTAGAGGTCCCTATAATCAGAGTTAAATGCAGTGATGAGCTGTCAACAGACTCTTAAAAAAATAAGGTTGTGATTTGTAGCATTTGCTGATATCCGTGGTATAAATCTCCCACTGTGGCTGTTTTGAACCTACCAACATTTTAACAGCTAGCTCTCAAAATTGCCTCTCACTCACCTGTAGAAGCCAGCTCCAGCACACCCATTAGCAGAGTATGGAATTCAAGCAATAAACCAGCCCTGAGACCTCATTATTTCCCTAAGACACAAAGCATCCTATGATCAAGCAGCTCCCATGGCAAAACCAGAGGGAAATGGAGAGAGGGATAACAGGAAAAAAAGGGAAGGGTTGTCAAGGAAAATGTGTATAAGACCCATGGACAAAGACAACAGTAGGGGGAGGACTGAATGTGGGTGGTGGGGGTAGGGAGGGCAGGGGGAGAGTAATGGGAGGAAATGGGGACAATTGTAATTGAACAACAATAAAAAAACAGAAGGGCTTTCACAGCTATGAGCAGTTTCAAAGGAGGTGTGCTTTTTTCTTCTCAAGATAATCTCCATTTGACTGGGAAAAAATATTAACATTCCTTCCCAAACTCTTACTGAGATCTTATGAAAAACAAGTAGAAACATTTTAGAACATCATATTTCAGAGAAGAAATGTGCTGTAATCATTTCTAAAAAATAAGATACACTGCTAGAAGATGCTTTGGGAGGAGAGGAGACAGGGGATGATGTCACATGCCGTGTATTGGAGAAAAGCCAGGCTTGGACAGGCAGAAAAAATAAAGAGCCCTCTTGGTTCCAACTTGTTAGAACTCAACATGCCCTATCAGCTCGTACTTCTATTTGTTTGTCACATCCAGTAGACTTTATGGTTACAGCAAATGTCATATTTCATTTGTCATCAGAAATGAAGGTTAAACCATAATCAAAGACTTGGCTGGTAGATTGATTTTAGCTTTATTTCCATTTTTGATTTTGTACTCTACCACCAAGGAGGAGATAGAAGAATTTAGACAAAGACATTTTTTTTCAATATGGGATAGTTATTAGCAGGCTAGTGTGACCTCTCTTTGATTTAATGATATACATGTGAATTCAACACATATAAACAGAACATGTTCCCACTCCTCAAGAAGGTTATGGTTTAGAAGTTGAATGCAGACAATTTAATATAACAACCAGTTATATTACTTCTGCCACCAGTGGTAGTAGCAGCAGCTAGTAAAGACCTAAGTTTGTATTTGGAATTGGCAATGTGCATTTGGACAAGTTGCTTGATTCCTCTGAATCTGTTGTCTCATCTATCGGATGAAAATTCTACCTCATAGGATAAAAGGAATATGTGTCAAGTTCTCAATATCCTGTGTAATACAGAGTAGAAGGAAAGCAAATGGTATCTGCAGTTATTAGCAGTGTCATCATCAAAGTATTGTTGTGAGTATTAAATTAGATAGTATGTCTTTAAGAGCATTCAGGAAGTATTTAATGAATATCTACTGTGTGTTGGGTGTGCCTGTGAACTAGGCCATGTATTAACTGCAACAACAAAGGACACACACACATTAACCCCTTTCTCTCCCATAGTGGCAGTTCTCTCAGTGAGGAAGGGGCTGTAACACCACAATGACAATGTGTATGGGGAGTCAGAGAAAAAGGAAATCTCACTTGATATAGAGGATCAGAAATTGGACACTTGAAGACTGTATAATTTTACTAATCAATGTTATCCCAATAAATATAATAAAATTTTAAAAACCATGAACATATATTAATGACTACAAAAATAAATTATAAATATATTAACCTTAACTAAAAAAAAAGGAATGGAGTTTTAAGACAGGTGATATTGAGAACACTGAAGAGTGGAAGAGGAGGCAGTGAGAATATTACCCCAAGTGGAAGCTACTAACTGTACAAAAGCATGCCCATCTCCACAAGATATCATAGGCATGAGGATGAGTGATTTCTACCACTTCTCTCAGAGAAACAGATGAAAGTCTATAGCTCCCCAACTGTGGATCAGGTAAATGAATTTTACCTAGATATATAGATGAACATTTAAATCAAACTTTGGAAAAATAATTGCTTTTAAAGCATAAACATTGGGGATGTTTGGAGAAGCACCAATCTAGAAAACTACATAATTCCATATTTTCAGGAATCAAGAGATTTCTTCTTTTATTATGACTTAAGGTATTCAGAACCATTTCTTCAAAATATAAAGGTGAGAGGGAAACTTTTTAGAGAGTTTATTTTGCAATGGCTTTTCAAAAGCCTGTCTGTGTGGATAGGCTAGATTTTTTTAAATTTCAGTTACCTCTGGAGAAAATGGCATTAGAGTGCTTCCAGTAGAGGTAATTCTCACTTTTCTCTCCATTTCCTGTGCATTCTGGCAGTGACGTCAAGTACTCTGTTTGGGTGGTCTGCCTTTCACAGGCACGATGTCTTATAAAAGGATGGATATCTTACACTTTCCTCCAGGAAGTTTTGGGCTTATTCATGGAATCCTCTCTTTGTATTAAGAGACAGAAATTCACTTACGCTATTTGTGAGTCAGTCTTTACTGGCCTCAAAATGAGGCCACTGTAATGCAATCCTAGTGGATAAAAATGAACGAAAGCCATCTTTGAATACTCCCTTCATTAAAGATAGTCAAACCAGCATTGCAGAGCAAGCTCTGCACTGGAAGTAAAAAGATGATACCTAAAGTTTTAGTTCTGTCAAAAATTAGTTGCATAAACTTCATACAACTCATATGACAACTCTGGACATCTACCTGTCCACTTGAAAAGTGAAGAGATTAGACTACATAAACTCTAAGGACCTCCTGGCCCTGGCCCTACTGTCACTCTAGGTCTGGGACATCTGGTTTGCTCGAGGCACTTGACATGTTGCAAAGTCTTGAACTGTAGGAAAGAGGTTTGGTGAGAGCTGATTGCATATCTTTAATGATGAAGATTTAAATTTGTGGGGAAAAAATCCAATGATGATCTCTAAACCTAGCACAAATTTGAGGATAAATATTAATGGGAAAATATCAGGTTTTTTTCAGTTGCTAGTGCAGTCCTACTCTCACAACCTGACCTTGGTGGAATATCCCCCAAATACCTTGTCAACACCTATTTTTCTGAGTGCTGTTGAGCTGAGTATCTGACACTTAACCCTACCTAGAAGCACAAAAATGGAAGGTTCTGAGAATGTCCCATTTGGGGTATATTAATGGCTTCTGAATTGCTTATCTAACTGTCCCTTCTTTGAACCTTTAGTTACTTAACTATGACCTACAGAATAAAATCCAAAATCATTTATATACTATAAAAAGTCCTTTCCAATCCACCTTCTTCCAAGTTGCACATATGTCTTTTCTACCATCCCTCTGCAAACACTCCAGCCATCGTGAACTTCCTTTACTATGCAGTCTGCAGGTCTTCACTTGTGCATACACATACTTCTACTGGGAGTATGGTCCTTACCACTTATGCAAATGAATACCTTATTTACAAGCATTGCACATGCAATCCCTTCTGCTTTCTGTACCCACAAAACTTTTACTTAGCCTCAAATTTTAATTTATTAAAGTCTTCCCTAACCCTATCTTTCTCACCAAGCATTCACTTCACTGAATGGCAATTATTTTCATGGCTTTCTTCTGTGTTCGACAGTGAACTCCTAGATAACAGGAACAATGGCTTATTTCTGGATGTTTTGCACCTCACATGAATGACACAGGGAAGATTCTTGTGAAAATTTTGGTGAATATATGGCCAAACTAATTATACTTAAATGAATATTCACTTTATCTTCAACTCTTCCTTAAAACCTTCTTTGATTTATCCTTACAAATCCCCAGTCCCCTCACTCCTCTGTAAATTCATTTCACTATTATTTTTATGTGTTTGGGTTCAACTATGATTACTAACTACTTGTGCTTTATATATTTCATTTTATTCATTTTCATCAAAATGTATTTTTGTATACTTCATCTTTTCACATACTTCTGTTTATAAAACTATTTAATCAAGCTGCGAATATTTTATTTTTTATTTAATTTTTACTGTATCTTTTTTCCATTACCATTTAGTCCCCTTATACCTCCTCCCCACAACAATCACCACATTGTTGCTCCTGCCCATAAATCCTTTGTACTTTTTGCTTAACCTTGCTACCCTCTTAGGTCCCCCATAGCTTAGCTGTCATCCTGCTCTCTGTCTATGAGTCTGTCTCTATTTTTGCTTCTTAGTTCAGTATGTTCATTAGATTCTACATATGAGTGAAATCATATGGTATTTGTCTTTGTCTGACTGGCTTATTTCACTTAGCATAATGTTCTCCAGGTCTATCCATACTGTTGCAAAGGGTAAAATTTTCTTCTCTTTATGGCCAAGTAGTATCCCATTGTGTAAATGTCCCATTGTTGTTTTATCCACTGATCCACTGGTGGACACTTGGGCTTCTTCCATATCTTGGTGACTAAAGATAATGCTGCAATGAACATAGTGTTTTGGATTCCTTTGGATACATTCCCAGAAGTGAAATTGCTGGATCAAAAGGCAGATCCATTTTTAATTTTTTGAGGTATCTCCATACTGCTTTCTACAGTGGCTGCATCAGTCTGCATTCCCACCAACAGCACAAAAGGGTTCCCCTTCATCCACATCCTCACTAGCACTTGTTTATTGATTTATTGATGATAGCCACTCTAACAGGTGTAAGACGGTATCTCATTGTGGGTTTAATTTCTATTTATCTGATAATTAGTGAGCATCTTTTCACATGTCTATCGGCCATCTTTATGTACTCTTTGGAGAAGTGTCTATTCAGGTCCTTTGCCCATTTTTTAATTGGGTTCTTTGTTTTTTGATGTCGTGTTTTTGAAGTTCTTTATAAGTTTTGGATATTAACCCCTTATCATATGTATTGGCAAATGCATTCTCTCATTCTGTGGGTTGTGTTTTTATTTTGTTGATGATTTCCTTTGTTGTACAAAAACTTTTTAGTTTGATGTAGTCCCATTTGTTTATTTTTTCTTTTGTTTCCTTTGCCTGGAGAGATATATCTGATAAAATATTGCTATGAGCAATGTCTGAGATTTTTCTGTGTATGTTTTCTCTATAATTTTTTTGGTTTTGTGTTTAATACTTAAGTATTTGATCCATTTTGAATTTATTTTTGTGGGTGGTGTAAAAAGGTAGTCTATTTTTGTTTTTCTGCACATATCTGTCCAATTTTCCCAACATCATTTATTGAATAAATTATGTTTAGCTCATTATATGTGCTTGCTTCCTCTGTTGAATATTAATTGACTATAAAGGTGTGGGTTTATTTCTGAGTTCTCTATTCTGTTTCATTTGATTTATGTGTCTGTTTTTATGCCAGTATCATGGTGTTTTGATTACTATGGACTTATAGTAGAGTTTCATATTAGCATAATTCCTCCAACTTCATTCTTCTTTCTCAGGATTGCTATTACTATGTGGGACCTTTTGTGGTTCCAAATGAATTTTTGAAATATTTGTTCTAGTTCTGTGACATATGCCATTAGAATCTTGATAGGAATTGCATTGATCTATGGATTGCTTTGGGTAGTATGATGTTTTAATGATATTAATTCTTCCTATCCATGAACAAAGTACATGCTTCCACTTATTTGTATCTTCTTCAATTTCTTAAAATTCCTGAATACAGGTCTTTTACATCCTTGATTAGGTTTATTCATAGATATTTTATTCTTTTTGAAGCAATTGTGAATCAGATTTTTTTCCTTAATTTCCCTTTCTGTTAGTTCATTATTAGCATATAAGAATGCAACTGATTTCTGGATATTAATTTTGTATCCTGCTACTTTTCTGAATTCATTTATCAGTACTAATAGTTTCTTGTTGGAATCTTTGGGGTTTTCTCTATATAGTGTCATGTCATCTGCAAATAATGACAGTTTTACTGCTTTCTTTCCAATTTGGATGCCTTTTATTTCTTCTCGTTGTCTGATTGCTGTGACTAGGACTTCCAGTTTCATGTTGAATAAGAGTGGTGAAGGTGGACATCCTGTCTTGTTCCTGATCTTAAGGGGAACATGAAATTGTGATTATTTCAATATATATGTTATTTGTTCCAATTTCTGTATTTATATGATCTGTTTTATCTCTAATTGGGAGGAGACATTAACAATAATTTTGCTACAGCATCTTAGTAGAATTACTAGATAAATATTTGATGATGGTAATGTGTGTTCACTACAATATATAGAAGAAGATAAAGCAATTTCCACCATTGTGCAATGTAATTCTCCTCTGCAAAGGTGTGCTGCCACCAAAGTAACTCCCATACAACATCTTACTTTTACACTGAGGCTTTAAGGTTTAAATGATTTCCTGAATTTTAATTTTAATTTCAAGGCCATACAAATAAGTCACAGGACTTTATTGTGCCAACAGTCTATTGTTTTAAAGATAGGAATGGATTGCCCCTGATCTTAGGTTCAATCCGTGGTCTAAAGGAATTTCTGTAGACTTATGTCCAAATGTTTTATGGTAAGCCTTCTCTATTCCTTCAGTGTGTTCTTCTTCAAATTCACCGTGGAAATTCTTGCAGATTAATCTTCCTAAGCCTATTCTCCACCATCTCACTCAAGGATAAAAATATTCAATGTTAAATCCATTGAACTGAGACTAATATGTATCATGGTATGGTAAATATTGTATGGATACCTTCAAGAAATATTTAATGAGTCCCTACTTGTCCTTGAATGTGCTAATCACTGGACTATAGATTGATTTGGTCTCTGCCTATGTGTTTAGCAAGGCTCACAAAGGAAATGTTTTGTGAGCTGGAACTTAAAAGTGAACTAGGAATTCACTTCCGTACTTCATTCAAATGTCTTGATAATTCCTTACATGTACAAATGAATTTCCCTCCCCCTCTCTTTTACTGATCAAAATAGAATAGTTCTAACAGGCAAAATGGCAAGAATTAAAATTTTGAAGTAAAATGAAATAACAAAGGAGAACCTAGATCTTGATCTAACATATGAAACTTTCATGTTGTATATATTCTAAATATTTTAGCACCTTTTGGTAAATTTGATTTTTTTTTTTACCAAAACTAAATTTGGGAAACAAAGCACTTTAAAGAAAGAACTAAACTGTTAACACATGGCTTGAGCTAATACCAGGGGAAGAACCCAATGATGAGCAAAATTGAAAGTGTTGAAAAGGTATTCAACAGTTCTGGCTGCAATGGGAGGAAGGGAGTTAAAGGTAAAGATAAAAGAATATGGTAATTGGAGTCTTCGGTTGGTGTGTTGAGTTAGTGCAGCATGGATATATATATGTGTGGGAGATTCGGTATGTGGAGGGGGCCTGCACAGGGAGGATTATCATTGTTCTTCACTTGGCTGAGTATAAATGCAAGGGCTAGAGCAGAGAGTGGTAAATAAACATTTCTCTCTTCCTTTGGGAAATTCAGAACTAGCCGACATGAACCAATTAACACGCATGGAAGTCAAGGGACCATTTTATAGTAATTCTATCTACTTAATCACATGTTTACTAAACCCAAAGTTGTCCACTCAACCCAATAAGGCATCCCTTCTTTTCTCCATATGTTAATTGCATTCTGTGTTATAAAATATATGATAGTAGAAGAAGAGGGTAAAATAACACTTATTTAGAAGTTGAATCTTAAATAGTTACCACCATGGATTGTGTACTTTATACACTTAATGCTACAAAAAGCCCCCAAAACAAGTATTGTCTTTAATTTAATTTTTCTAGCATTTTCATCAAACTAAATTTCAAATTTAGTATATGTTGAAAGAATAATAACAATGACCACCCCATCTTTTCTGAACTAAGCAGTTGTTAGCAGTATGCCAAATACGTATTATCTATCTTTCTATGTGTAGAATTATCAATCTATTAATCTATCTATCCTAATTGATGCAAATAGATAGAATTGTTTTCACAGATCCATTTCAAAGTAACCTGGAGACGTGGTGACTGTAACACTTATCTCTTATATGACCATAATATCATACCACACAGAAGACGATGAACACTTACTGCCTAATACTATTTAATATCCGGTTTACGTTTATGTTCCACACTAGCCTCTCAAATTATTTATATTACATTTTTTGAAACCAGAATCCAATCATGGTTCATGCATCATATTCAGACCTTATATCTTTTTTTTCTTTTAAGATTTTATTTATTTATTTTTAGAGAGGGAGGGGAGGGAGAGAGAGAAACATCAATGTGCGGTGTGCCTGCAACCCAGGCATGTGCCCTGACTGGGAATCCAACCTGCAATGCTTTGGTTCGCAGCCCACGCTCAATCCACTGAGCTACACCAGCCAGGGCCGGACCTCATATTTTTAGGAATGTTTTAATCTAAATGTTATCTTAACCTTTTTGTGTTGCATCGCACTGGGCTTATCTGCCCCTCCTACCAGTCTCAATGTGACTTATTCTTTGTATTTTTAGCTATAGGACTTCTATTCAGCTCAATTTCAGGCAGTCCAGAATGATAGTTGTTCTGTACTTTAGTAGTAATTTCAATGAGGCTGTGAGAGGATGTGAGGACCACATTTACCTACACCACCATCTTGACTAGCAGGCCCTAACGTGTTGGCTTTCTTAATAATATTTTTACTTTTTTTGCTTTATTCCAAATAGCATTAAAATCTCATGTACAAATAAACAGTAAAACTATTGAATAAGATGTAAGTTTTTTTGCAATTTGTTTTTTCCTTAGAGTATACTCCAAATAAGATGAACTGTGTTCAAAAGTCACTGGAATTATTTTCTCTCTAAGTCTGAAATAAAGTAAATATTTGATACACTGCTAGAATATGTCAGTTTGTTTGCATTTTCAGAATTTATTGAATTGTTCTATTTCTCTTAAATTTTATTTATTTTGAATATTTACATGATTCAAAAGTACAACTATATTATTAAAAGATATGCATAGCAGAACGGCATTAGTTCCATATTTTTCCCTCCCATTGTCCTATAGGCAAGTCATGTATAATTCATCATCCAAGTAAAATCATTTTGAGAAAAGGAATTGCTTAAAATAATTAGAATTTCTAACTTTTAAAATACCTCTATGTTGACTAAAATGTAATTTTATCATATCAGAGGACTAGTAAAATAGTTACACACTAAAGCAATGCTTAAGCTTTTAAAGAATATAAGAAATTCTTTATATATTAAAATAACATATAGACACACATAATAAACCAAGTTTTAAAATGAAAGGGTCTATCCTGTACAAAATGATTTTCATGGTAGGCTCACATGGTTATCCATTTTTATTATTTCCTATTTACCATTTGGTATTTCTTCCACAAAAATAATGAAGTATGTGTGTGTATACTTATTTCCCTCCCTTTCTTATGCAAAAGGTAAGCATCTTGCTTGCTATTCATTTATTAAAATATATTGGAAGTTATCCTATAACAGTCTATAGAGCTTTTTCATTCTTTTTTATAACCATATGCACTCCATTGGGTAGATGACCATGGTTTATTCAACAAATTCCCTTTTGCTGTCACAAATAACCTTGTGGACATGTAGTTTGGAATTTATAGAGGCATGATTGTAGAGCCAAGTCCTAAAAATGGGATTTCTGGATTAGAGGGAAATAACATGATTTCGTTAGATATTATCAAATGTACTGTCATGGGGTTTGTAATACTTTGTACTTCCACTAGCAATGTATAACAGTCCCTGATGCTTCTTCTCCACTGAGTGTGTTATCCAACTTTGGAATTCTTGCCAACCCAACAGTACGAAAGAATGTCTCAGTGGAGTTTTGTTTCTTTAATGAGTGTTGTCAAGTATCATTTCATATGTTTGAGGACTATTTGTCTTTGTTTTGGGTGTAGTATGTACATGTGTTCTGCTCACTGTTTTCTTGGGCCTTCTGTATTTTTCTCCCAGATTTCTGGAGGCTCTTCCTGTGTTAAAGTGATCTGATCTCAGTGCCTGTGATGTTAATTGCAAATATGTTTTTCACAGTTTATTATTCATGTTTTGAAAAGCATATGTTTTTATTGCTCATATATCTGAAACATCTATATATTTCCTATTGTTCATGGATTTTTATTATGATCTCCGATACATTTGGAGTTTTTTCTAGGGTATGGTATGAGGAAGTGATCTAATTTTATCTTTTTTCAAGTGCCCACTCAGTTATCTCAACATTATTTATTTATTTATTGTTTTTAAAAATATTTTATTTATTAATTTTTAGGGAGAAAGAAGGGAGGGAAAAAGAGAGGGAGAGAAACAACAATGTGTGGTTGCCTCTTTTATGCTCCCTACTGAGGACCTGGTCTGCAACCCAGGAATGTGCCCTGATTGGGAATTGAACCTGTGACTCTTTGGTTTATAGGCCAGCACTCAATCCATTGAGCCACAGCAGTCAGGGCTCAACATTATTTATTTAAAAATTTATCTTATTCTCACTAATTTGAGGTGTCACATTATCATATATTAAATTCAATATATATACTTCAGTCTTTTTCTCAAATTTTTAACATTAATCTGAGTAATGTGTAAATATCATATGGTTTTAATTGTAGATAATAATCATCTCTTTGTCCCCATCCCTTTTGAAAAAAATAAATGAGGGAATCAAAGCTCAGAAGAGATTAATGGTTTGGTCAAGGTCAATTTACTGAAAAAATGTTAGAGCCAGGATTTGGTCCATGGCTACCCTCTGTTGATGTGATTTAAATAAACTTCTAAGCAGAACGTTTGTCTCAGTTAAATAAGTCTACCTGGTATAGGTATTTATGACAGTGCAGCACTGTGACTAAGTGGTGGTGTTTGGTAGTTGTAAACTATAAGAATTCAGGGTACACGGTAGTTTTTGTAGCACAAAATTATTATTTTGTTGTGTCTTCTGGCCAATTTCCTAATATATAGGTTATCTTATTGTCTGATTCCAAAAGTTCTTGATGAACTTTTTACTTCACAGAAGTGGATTTTACATGCATACAATAGTATCGGAATACATACAGCAAACTTTGAGTTGATTTGAGCCATAATGGAAATGGGGGAGGGGCAAAAGGGAGACTCTCTGTCACTTTCTTTTACATCACAGATGGCAAACGCAAGGCCTGCTGAATGAATCCGGCTGTCCACCTGGTTTTGTCCTCCCAGCACCTTGTTTCTACCTGGCAGCAATGCCCAGCTCTCGCTTAACAGTTACGGAGTAGTTATATTTATACAGTCCTAAAATCACATTTCACCCTTTGGCTGAAGGGCCAAACCCATGAGGCTGATGTGACCCTGGTGAAAATGAGTTTGACACCCCTGCTTTACCTGGACAATGTCCATGTATAGTGAGAGTCCCTATTATGAGTTCCTTATTTTATAAATATGAAGATGACCCACTAGTAAATAGGTATGAGGCAAATAAATGCTGTTTCCTTAGTGTTGAGCAGTTTAAAACAAAAAACAAAAACCCACTGGCAGAAGCCATCTGGTCCTGGCAACTTTCCCGGTTAAACACTTTTAATTGCTTCTGTGATCTTGGTGGGTTGGCTTGCCATGGTTTCCAGGGATTTGGGAGAATTGACCTTTATGGAGTAATCACAATTTGTTGTACAAAGGAACTCTGAGTTAGGAAAGCAGGCAGCGTGGCCTGCTGCGAAGCCATGGTACTGAGAATGGGTCAAATGTGCAATGGTTTTCTATTTGGATTAAATTCACTGCAATGTTCTACATACAGGGGCATCCCAACAGCAAACAGTATCCCACCTGGAAAGTTCTGTAAGCTTTGGCAGTGAATCTAGTATGGTCTGTGAGATCTATTTGTTCATCATTAAAGTCACTCTTGTAAGGTGAAGTCCCTTTTCCATACATCATCTTGAGATTTTTGCTCATTTGTTCACAGAAGGCATTCCCTGATATAACACTGATTGGTATATATTTTCCCATCATCAGTTTTTATTTATGTTGAATTTTATTTAGAACAAATTTAGCTCAAGTCCACAATAGGTTTGTTCTCTCATTTTAAATTAATATTATAAGTAATAGTGAAAATATACTGATCAATTACTATGTGCTAGGCATTATGAAAACTATATTTCACATGCTCATTTAGTCTTCACAGCACTGTATAATTTAGGCACTCTCATAATTGTTCTACAAATAAAAAAGTTAAACACTCTACCTAGTGAAAAAACTTACCTAAGATCAAACAGTTAGCAAATGATAGAACCATTTAAGTCAGGTCTGTGTGATGCCAAAGCCTACACTCCTAACCACTGCAGAGGAATAGACTGAAATACTGGGACATGAATTCCAACAATGCCAGAATTAGAACTCACATTTACTGTCCCCCAAACCCCTCCACTGAGAAGCTGTTGGTAACCAGGTGAGAGAAGCTTCAACCCTAGATTTAGTGTACCAAGAATCATCTGTTGCCTCCTCTCCCTCCTATAGTTGTTTTTCAAACCTCTATTGTAGTGATTATCAGTCTATTATTATCCATTGGTACATTTTCCTACCTGACAATAATGTGCAGAACTCGAGACCAGGGTCCTATAGTGTTCATTTATGCCTTTGAAGCACAAAGAATAGCCCATGATACATAGCAGGCTCTCAGTAAATGTTTGTGAAATAAGAGAATTTGGTCCCTAATGCAAACTGGCTCTTTATCTCACACTAGGATAATTCATGGTAAGGTAACAGTTTTTAATACTCTAGAGTAAAATCACATTGGAACTTGGCATATTTGATGTGTGTTGTTATATTCACAATTGCTAATTCATTCACTAAAGGTGAGTTTCGGTTCATGCCTGAAGTAGAGGGCAAGAGGACATGGGTTCCGTGTACTGTTCCCTCATTCTCTTTCTGAATCTACTGAAGAGGAGAGTATAACAGGTTGATCAAGTCTGGCATTGTACTCCTGGTAAATGTTTATTATAGTTAATGAATAATATTTAAAGATAGTAACATCCAGTATCACTAAAAACTATGTTATCAGAAACACAAACAATATTAAGGACCCAAGGTTATATTCCATATTATGGATTCTCCTCCAGGCACAATATATGCATCTCTCCCTCCCTCTCTCCTTCCTTCCCTCCATCTCTTTCTCTCTCCTTCCCTTCCTTTCTTTCTTCCAACATTCATTGACCATAAAAACATGTTAGACTCTGAAGATATAAAGATGAATTGGGCTTATCTTGTCTCTTGGTAAACTCATAATCAAGTTGGGTCTCGTAATCAGATAATTAAAGTACAGCCAGCCCTATTAGAAGGTTAGTTCCACATATATACAAATAATAATTCATCAATACTACTTTCTCCTCCCCCTATTTTTGTCCCAAGGAATGATGCCATCCAAGCACTGTCTTCAGATTATTGGCCTCCAGGCAATAAGAATTGGGAGTGGAATCCTCAGCTCGGAGAACTGAGACATGATCATCCTACAGGAGGCCTCCTTTTGAGCTATCCCCTCCTTTCTCCTCCCTCCTCCTCTTCAACTTTCGGTTCTGTTTCTGATGAGAATGGGCCATACCCTGACCTGTTCCCAACCCATCTTTATTCAGAGATGCTGTGTTCTCAGATTATGCATTCAATGAGGAGTACTGGAATAAACACACCTCTGAGGAAGAGAGACTGTGGGAACAGAGAAAAGAGTGCTGTACTGGGAATCTAGGTCTGCTTTTCAGGGATGGTAACCTTGGACAAGGCCTGAACCTCTCTGAGACCAGCAACATTTTTTTCAAAGGCATGGGGGCTGGTTCAGAGAATTTTTTCTTTTCCTCCTTTGACATTCCCTTTTCTTGAAGGTTGCTTTAAAACCAATACAAGTAAATTTGGGCTTTATTAATTTTTAAAGGAGATTTCATTTATTTATTTATTTTTAAAGAGAGAAAGGAAAGGAGAAAGGGAGAGAAATAACATCAATCAGTTGCCTCTTGCCCAGCCCCCAACTGGGGACCTGGTGCATAACCCAGGTACATGCCCTGACTGGGAATCGAACCAGTGTCCTGACCTTTCAGTTTGCAGGAGGATGTCCTACCCACTGAACCACCCCTGTCAACCTGCCCCTATCTATGTATCTGACAGTTCCACAAATTAGTTCTTTTGTTGCTGAAGTTTGGTAAACTCATTATTCTTTCTTTGTAGAAATAATATCAAGTTTGTGATTTTTATGAGTGGCCTACTAAACTCTTTACAGGTTCTGTGACCTTCCGTAAAAAGACAAGGGTCAGTTGTTAAGCAGGCCACTAACAGTTCTGCTCAGCTAAAGTCTAATTAAAGTTAGTCATTTTATTGAATTTTTGTATTTCCAGTCCCTAAGGGTGATGATGCAGTAACTTCCAGTTCAGCATTAAACAGAAAGAAAAAAGTAAAAGATATTACATAGTTAAGGAAGTCATAATTGTCTTTCTATGTTTGTGGAACCAAACCAGCATCCCTTAAATACTTGTAAACGTTTTGCCCTAAGTATAGAAAAGTGATTAATCATGACTTTATAGCCTTGGACAAGATGGATGACTGTATTAGCTTATTAACATAGTGTCATTTCTCAGTCGTTGGACAAGTACTGCATGGGGAAGCTGGGTAATGTGATTTTGCTTTCTAGAAAATTAGATTTATACACATGTTTAAAAGCACCATGATCATTGTTTATATACATGTTTAAAAACACAGTGGTCACTGTATTTATTAATTGACCCAAGCTCTTTTATTGTTTACTTGCACTATTAAATAATTGTGGGAAAATGTTTTTAAAGTTATCATTTATACTCATGAAATAGAGTGTCTGAGAGTCGCAGAGGTGCAGGACCTTCTGCGTGCGCTACCAGGAAGACTGTGAGTGGTGGGATTTGTGGTGGGAGAGGCCCTCACTGCCTGGGAGTCGTTTTGATAAATGGAACTTCTCCCCTTTGACGAGTAAGAAAGCATTGTGAAAATATGCTGCAATTATGAATTTGCAATCACAGAAGTTTAGAGAATAAAGACTTGTGGGATTGTTTAGTTCAGCCTCTTCATTTTACTGATGAGAAACTGAGGCAAGAGAATTTAATCTTCACTGATTTCTCTAGGGCTATAGAGATTTATTTATTCATTTATTTACCCAAACAGTTCCTGAATGGCTGTTACGAGCAAGTGTTGTAGCAGGTGCTAAAACCCTGCAATAAACAAAACAGAGTTGCTTTTCTCCAAGAACTCACTGTCCCAGCTGTCAGGAAAACCATAAACTGGAATCCTTCTCTGCTCTGAAAAGAACATTTCATAATGGGTCGACTCACTAACTTGTGTTTAAGCCCTGTCAGTTAACTTTTAGCCTTAGGTTTTTCACTCCTTAAATTACTTCTTAATTCTAACCGAGGGCTTAATTCTGAACTTTTATCCGAGTTTCAGTGAGGTCTTGACAATATTGAGCCCATTATATTTGATCAATTTCTTTATAATTTTTGGACTGCAGCCTACATAGGATTGATTTTCAGGTTAATTAACTTTTCCCCATTTATGGCCACTTACTTAAAGTTATCTAAAAGCAAAATTTAAGTGAAGGATTTTGAGAAGCCCTCACTCTCCACATACTGTTCGCGTAGTTGGTGCCGGCGTGACACGTGTGTAGACAAGGCAGAGCTGAGAGGGGAAGACAAGGCCATGGAGGCAGACGGAACTGGATTTAAGTTTTAGATTCTTTACTTGCTACATGTATGGCATTGAGTAATTTATTTTAAATTCTGAGTCTCCATTTCTCAAGCATAAAATGGTGGTAATCATACCTGCCCTGAAATATTTTTAGGATGCTAAAATTAGTGCATATATATTAGTGCACAGTGTAGGGCCTGAATGAGGAGGGTTCAGCAAGTAAGATGTGTAACCCCTAACCTTTGGGGATTAAAAGACATATTGTTACAGTTTTGCTATTTTTAAGATGTGCTTGACAGTGCAGATTTAGTGAATTGAAAGATTTTGCAACTTTGCAGAATTAGAGCTTAAAGAAATTTCCAGAAGTGACCCTATCCACTTCTCTGCCTTTAGGTCAAACTGGTTACAAAATTCTACTTATCTGTGGAAGCTATTTTCCAAAAAATTGTCTACTGAGTTTCTCACAGGATAATAAAATAAAATAATTTCTTCACTTACAATATATGTTAATTTGGAAAAATTACTTTTTAAGCTTCACATTCTTTGTGTATAGGAGGTAATAGCTTCATGAGAGCAAGAACCTCACCTTTTTGTTCCCCACTGCGCCATCAGCACCAGAGAGGTGACTAGCACATAATACCTACTCAATGAAACATACTAAGTGAATGAATAAGTAAATGAATTGGGCTATTGTAAAAGTTAAATGAAATTTTATATGTGTGTGCATGTGTGTATGTGTGTATACATACACATTTTTTTATGTTACTGTCCCAAAGTCATTTTTAATGTTGGATATAAAGAATGTTTAAAAATATAATCCATGGATATATTGATCAAGTGCATTTAATGATATTTTTCTAAATGGAAAACAAAAGTACAGGGCATCCCCAAGAGCACAAATTTGGGTGTGGAAGAGCCATATATGATACCTGAGCTAATTCTGTGTACAAATAGTATAAATTTTAAGTCTTCATTCTTGGAATGCTTTTTAAGCACATTTTCCAAATATGATTGGTCATTTATTCCTTTATTTATTCACTTCATGAAGTTAATATCATCCAGATGCCAAAACTGACAGGCACAAAAAATATCTACTCTCATTGGTAAAAATAAATAAATCCTAATAAAATGCATTGAGAAAAATTTAATATCAATTGAAGAATCATCTATGAAAAATAAATAGGATTTAATTCACAGAAGGCAAAAGATGGTTTAATTAAAAATCTATTTCTCTAAACATATCATCTGAAGGTCAAAGAAATAAAAAAGTATCATTCTAAAATATTACAGGAATTTGATAAAACTTAACACTGATTCCTGACAAAAGCCCTTAGAAGACAAAAAATAAAAAGCTACATTTTAACACTGGAAATAACAACATCCCAAAAAGAATCCTTATTAATGATGGGAAAAAGGAAGAACAGCCATCATAACTATTATGTTTTAATGTTATTTAAGTATGACCACAGAAATAACATTAAACAGAGTGAGATATATCAAAGAGAAGATTAATTTTTTTTTTTGCTGAAAGCTCAAGGGAAGGGCCTGTTATAAGGCAAATTTTAAATATTTCATTTACAATAATAACAAAAAGTGCAACATACTTAGGAATAACTCCAGCATTATTTATACAGAATATAGATAAAGAAAAATACAAAATTTTACCAAGTGATGTCAAAAATAATTTGCATAAATAGCAAGATAATCACATTCCTGAACATTAAATGCACAATTAAAAATACACAAATCTTCCATCATAGACCGAATAATAAAATATTTGGAACTAACAAAAGGATAACATGTTTGATTAGGATAATAAATGGATGGTGAGATGAATGTTATTCATCAAAAGGTAGAACAGTAAGTGGTCTATTGCCCCACTGCATTAATGAACATTGCAGAGCTGCAATAGTCACACAACGGTAGGGCACCAGTGCACGCACTGGCCGGCGGGCCGATTCAGCAAAACGGCTGGCTGTGAGTTAGAATACACAGTGATGTCTTATATAATGAAAGAAGCAGTAAAAATCAGAGAGAACACATTCAAAAATTGGTTTTCATGAAATTAATAAATTGCTGAAAAATTAAGTTAGAGCCATTCCACATTAGCATCAAAAAAAGTAGTTAAGAGAAAAGACTCTAGGGACTGCCAGAGTTCAAACACCAACTACAAAGCTTATTAGTTGGGTGACCTTGGATAAGTAAATCACTCTCTCTGAACGTTAGTTTCCTCATGTATAAAACAGGGACCGTAATAGCGATTGCCTAATAACTTAATATAAATAATAGGCACATGGTGGTTATAAAGATTAAATAGGAGATAATTCATATAGAGAATTTATATACTGTTTGGCAAAGAGTCTTCATTCAATAAACTAAAATTATTCCTATCATCAAACACCAAGTTGATTACAGATATATAAACAGGTTAATATAAGTATAAACCATTAAAAATTTTGTAATTACTTGATCTTAGTTTTGAGGGCTTCAAAATCATAAATGCAATCACAGAATTCACAAAGACAGAAATAGATTTGATTACATACAAACTTTAATATACTATGTTTATTTTTTTAAAGGGAGGGGAGAAAAGTCTCTTCTTTTATTCTTTTTTTTAAGACTTTATTTATTTTTAGAGAGAGGGGAAAAGAGGGAAAAAGAGAGGGAAACATCAATGTGTGGTTTCCTCTCACATGCCCCTTACTGGTGACCTTGCCCAAAACCCAGGCACATGCACTGACTGGGAATAGAACCGGTGACCCTTTGGTTCACCAGCCGGCACTCAATCTACTAATCCACACCAGCCAGGGCATATACTACATTTAAAACATTAAAAAAAGAGACAGTTATACCTAACTATAATGAGCTCTTATGAATCAATATAAAAATCACCAACATCCTAGATAATTCATAAATATTAAGATAAATTCAAATAAACCCCTAAAGCATTCTAAAAATCAATGTTTAAAACAATGTAAATACAAATGTAAATGGGCATCAAATTAGGAAAGCAATATGGCAATACTCCAGGTGACAAGAAGGTGGGAAGATGATCACTCCAATATACCCCTGGACAGGAGTTTTACCACGTAACATTTTGGAGGACAATTTGGCAACACTTAATAGAGGTCTTAAAAAGGCTTTCACCATTTTTGTCTTATTCTAGGAATTCATTCTAGAGAAATGGTCAGAAAAGTGAACATTGTTATATACTTAAATGGTAATGGAAAAAATACATTAAAATCCACTATGCAAAAGAGAGAAAGAAAGAAAAAAGAGAGAGAAAAAAAGAATTATTTATACTAGTTACACATCCATGAGATGGAATATCATGGAGCTAAAAGAAATGTCTTTGACGCATATTGATTTATGGTACAATATCTCACAATAATGAATAAAACATTATGCAAAGTATAATCAGTAACCACCACAGCAGCTATGTTGATCACCAAGTCTGCTTCTCTATGTGCACCTATGTACAGACAGTAACATGCCGATTTTCTGGCATTTAGGTAGGTAACAGAATTACAGGTAAATTTTACTTTTACTTTAAGTTTTCTACAGTAATTAGTAGCACTTGTAGAATCTGGAAGAATAAGACAAAGAGCTGAGATATGATTTCTTTGTCTTTTTTTTTTGAAGACAAGGCTTCAGGTGTGATATAACAACTTTTGTTGAGACACTTTTGGTTTTGTGATTTGCATGGAATTAAGTAAAAATTTAACCTTTGGAAAATTAATAGTAGACTTTCTTTTTATTTTGTTTGTGAAACCTGGGAGCAAACAACAAAACTGAGGTCGCAGAATTGCTCTCAGGAACAGCTGGAAGCATCATGCAGGGGTGCACTCCGTGTAATGCTCAGTGCCCTTTCGCAGGAAACTAAAAGAAGTAGGAGTCTTGGCATATGTTATTTTCTGCATGGAAGCTTACCCCAATCCCTGGTGTATTTCAGCCGCAAGAGTGATAGACAATAGCATTTCATCGTCTCTCCCACGCAGTTTGTCATTTGATTACATTCAGTTTAGCACTTGATAATAAACTGTCATTGTAACTGCTTCCTCTTCTGAACTCTCAAGGCATTTTCTCTCTTTCCTCAATTTTAGCACATTTTATTCCATTTATCAAGTTTTAGTACACTGAGCAAGTTTTATCTTGTACCAGCCTACCTCTTCTATCATATAGTAGACTCCTTAAAGTCAGGAACTATGTCTTGCTTTTATGCCTCCTGCACCTAGGCCAGAAAGCACATGAAGCCAATAGTTTGTTACATGAATGAATGAATAAACAATGAATATTTAATATAACATCTTCTAGTTCTTTCAGATTATGTTTTCTCTCCCAGAAAGCCTGGACATTTCAGGAGGGCAAAGCCTAGGAGGGCAAAACACATAGTATTTTTGTACCTAATACCTGCTAATAAACTCAGAAGTACTGCCCACTTAGCTAAATTGTTTAGCAGATTACTTGCAAAGTATGTTTGGATGAAATTATCTGAGCATGAGTGTTCAGATAAGTGTTCTAAACTAAGAACATAAATTTATTTAAAGATTTTACTTTGTTTTTAGCTTTGTTATTAATGATAACAAAAGGTTGTTACTTCAAACCACATTGCTTCCAGTTACCACTTTCAAATATTTGAAAAGTGTCTCCAGGGTACAAGCATCATTCTAACTGATGAATAGAAGCGGTAAAAATTCCTGTCTTTTATAGCAATTGCATTCTAATAAGGGTGGTGGAAGAAGAAATAAATAAGCGAAGTATGATGTTATGTACTGATACAGGCAATGCTGAAGGATAAAAAGAGAACAACAAAAGGCTTTATTAAAAAGTGATACTTTAGTAAAGACATGAAGGGGATGAGGGAGTGATCACATGAATATCTGGAAATGAGGATCCCAGGCAGCCGATAGAGCAAAACATGAGACCTAAGGAGAGAGTGTACTTGGTGTACTTAAAACACAAGGACTGAAGAGCAGCAACCCACTAGATCCGCACAAAAATGTAAAGTTAGTTTCTGAATTTGTAAAGCTGTGATGAGGTGTGAACTGCATGTTAAGTGCTTAGTGCAATGCCTTGCACATATCAAGTAATAAATATTATCACAATATTTATTATCATTATGTGAATTATATGAGAACAGCCTCTGAGAACATTCTTAGAAAAAAAGCACCATGAATTGATGACGATGTTTTAGAGTAAAAACTAGGAGGTTCTGCCACGTTGAGTCAAGTCTGCCTGATTCTAATGCATTACTTCCCTGTATAACCACTTGCTAATATTCTTATTTCTGGTGGACAGCTACTTACTGGTGTTTCTAAATAAAGTTATTTAAAATGTAGTCCATGGAGCTTCGGTGAGTGAGCTGAGGGAGTTATTCTATCCAAATGCCTGAGATATCTGGCCTCAGATGGGTCTGCAGACTTCTCGTACAATGTTACAACACGGAGATGAAGGCCCTCCTGCTCAGAACCCGGTGTTCCACTCTCCCCTGGCGAGGGGTATGGTTGTTCTCATAGGCACTAGGTCCTACAGACATCCTCAACATGAGCCAAGTTCCCTTAATGGATGTGCTGGAAAGAGCTCAGTGTTACCGAATCAAGAATGTAATTTAGGCTGTGCCGACAGGAAGCAAATTGATCATTTTGGCTCACATTCCTGAATCTGAAGCAGTCCTTCCCCATCAGGGAGAGGTTTCCAACATGATGCAGTTAAATTCCCAAATGTTCCTGGATGTGGAATCCCTAATTTAGATTTGCTATTAAGCCCTTGAACATATTTTCAAATGCTCAATGGAAAGTAGGATGAGATTCTAGTATGTTATTGCATGCATAGTCCTTATTGATATTTTTTTTCCTTTCCAAATTGGGGTTGGGTGAGCACCTCTAATTTCTTGCAAGTTTCTAATTTGGGCAAAGAAAAGGAACACAGAGCATTCTCAAGATCTCTTAGAACAATTGGTCTGCCAAAGATTGCTGAGATACTAGTTCAGAGTATAGACTTCGAAAACTGTTTCCTAAGCAAATGCAGAAAATAGAGTAAAAATCAATTTTTGAAATCAAAATTAAGTACCATGGTTAAGTCTGTTTCTATACCTAATCCAAACTAAGTAAAATGGAAAAGAAATAGAATTAATTGGGTTCTCTTAAATTCTTTATTGATCCACTTGTAATGTAGGCCAGACAGAAACATATACCCATACTATGCTGTTAATAATTGCTATTACTAAATGTTAAATGGTGCTAGGAATGGACAGGTGTGACATTTCATTAGGAGGTGAGAGGGAAGGAGAAGAACAGAAATTAGATAGCAGTAGCATAAAAAAGAAAATAGTTTTTTGCTAAAGTGGCCCAGTTTTTTCTTTCTTCATTGTTTTATATTTCTTTTTAAATAAAGTAATTTTGTCATTTTTAACCCTTCTTTTTAAGAAAACCAAATATATTCAAGTTTTACATGCTGAGTGTCTTTTTATGTTTTTAACAGCTTTATTGAAGGGTAATTGACATTCAGTAAACTGCATATATTTAGCATGTGTAATTTGATCGGTTTTGATGTATGTTATCAACCTGTTGACCCATTACCACAATCAAGACAATGAATAATCTATCATCACTTCAAGTTTGCTTGTGCCCTTTTGTAAACCTTCTCTCCTCTCACCCTGTCACAAGTCAATGACTGAGATGCTTTTTGTTGGCATAGATTGTTTATATTTTGTAGAATTTTATATAAATGGAGTCATATGACATCTGCTCTTTTTTGTCTGGCTTATTAAACTCAGCTTGATTATTTTGGGATTCATTCATATTTGTGCTGATACCAGTTGTTCATTTCCTTTTATTGCTGAGTAGTACTTCATTGGACAAATGTAACTCAATTTGTATATTCATCTGTTGATGGACATTTGTTCTCTTCCACAAGTTTTTTGTTGTTATAAATAAGACTGTCATGAAATTTCCATATAAACATTAAATGAACATATGCTTCCATTTATCTTGGGTAAATGCCTAGGAGTAGAATTGCTGGATCATGTTGTAGATATAGTGAAACTTTTTAGGATACTGCCAAACTTTTCCAAAGCAATTGCATTATTTTACATTTACATTTTTACATATTTTTCTATCACTTGCTGGACATTTTTCTGAGATCAGTTGGTAATAGGAACATACCTACTCCCTCAAAGTGGACAACCATGCAGAGGCCAGATGCTGCATGTTTGAGAGATTTTAGGAAATCTGAAGCATGAGCCAAGACTGGTCATTTGTATGGGAAAGCCACTGGGAATGGCTTGTGTGGGCCCACAGGTTGGGTGGGGAGAGTCTCATGAAATCGCCAGGGTAGTTCAAATAGTGTGAGCCATGTTCATGGAAACTCAGATATAGCATTTGTCTGCCAGCTCTGTGAGGGGAGGGTTCAGTGCCTCCCCCTATGTCCCCAACACCTTTTAAGCTGCTGCCCTAGCACTGGAACTTAGAACGAATGAGTCTGAGTAAGTTTATGTGGGGGCCCTTTAAGAGGAACTGCCTGGGACTCCAGGAGCCCTTTGTTTGTGGCAACAAAGCCACAAACTTTGTTGGTGTTTACAGCCAGAAGTTAAGGGGACTTCTGTTTCAGCACTGGCATCCTGAACTAGGGTTTCTGGTCTGGGCCTGGGACCCCTGGCTCCTCAGGGGAAACCTCAGAAGCTACGATATCCCTCCCAATTTTTAACTGCCACACCAGTGTATGAAACCAGCCTGTTCCTTCTCTCCTCCCCTCCACCAGTCTTGATGTAGCTTCTCTAAATTCTTAGTTGTAGGAACTCTGTTCAACTACATTTCAGGTGGTTCTGAATAATGGTTGTTCTATAGTTCAGCTGTAATTTTGATGTGGCTGTGGGAAATTCTGAGTACCACATTTACCTACGCCACCATCTTGACAAAAAGATTTCCTAATTTCTCTAGCCAGACATTGTGTTCAGACTGTGCTGCTTAGTTCATTGGCCTCTGGCAAGTTACTTAATTTCTCTGAGTCTATTTATGTGTATACTGGAGCCACCTCCTACAATTCTCTGAAGATTTAACAAGATAAGTAGTTGTGCTCATTTCATATTAAAAATTTGATAAACTTTAGCTCTGATAAGCACATTAACCACATAAAAGTATCCATACACACACCTTAAATATCTGTTTGTAACTTTACTTCAACAATTTTTTAGCCCTCATCATTTCATTGAGCTTATCTCTTTTTTTTTTTCTGGTTCTTACCTCGCTCCTAGAATACATCCTTTTTACCCAGCTTAAATTCCATGGAAATTCATTATAACCACTTCCATGGCCTAGATTCTCAGTTTTCTTGTCCTTTTAAAACTCTGTTCATTGCTTTCACAGATTTCACCATTCATTAAGGACACCATGTATTAAGTAGATAACTATAAATGTCAAAATGCTCAAGGACTGGTCTTCGAGCTTTTTCACTATCTCATGACTCTCGATACCATTTATATTCTGATATCTTTGTAACACTAGACTTGTATTTCCAGCAGGTTACTTGATATCTGCATTCAGATGTCTAAAGGATATCTCAGAGTTCACATGTCTGAAACCGAAATTTTTATTTTTCCCGAAAAATCTGCTCTATCCATGCCCTGTATTTCAGCTGGTCAGAAGGTTAGCATTCTAGCTGCTCTTACCACCAGCTTGCAGGCATCCTTGCCTCCTCTTTCTCTCACACCCCACAGCCACTATCTTCAAAATACGTCCAGGACCTAACTGCTGTTTTTTTTGTTTCCTTGTTTTGTCCAAGCTACTGTTACCTTTAGACTTAGTAATTGCAACAGTTTTTTTAAAAAACTGTTTTTTTTGCTTTCAGCCTTGACCCACTCTACTTCAAATTTTCAAGACTACAGCAAGAGTGATCTTATTAAAACATCAGTCATATCATGTGACTGCCCTGAAATTGCTTCCTACCTCATTCACAGCAACAGCCAAGAGCCCACAACAGCTATGAGGCCTAGAATATCTGCTTTCCATCTTCCCCCTTCACTCCCCTCTCTGTCTGACCTCATTCTGGACCATCTTTCTCCTCGCTCTGCTTTAGCCACAGTGACTCGTTACTGTCATCAAACCAGCCCTAGGTCCCTTCTTAAGGCCTTCACATAGAATATTCTTTCCTCAGATACCCTTCTGCCTTCCTCACGCTTCCTCACAGTATTTACTTTAATTACTTTTTATTGATTTATCTTAATCAACTTATCAAAAAATTTAATCACTTTCTACACTTTTTTATTTCATTTACCTGTTTTATTTTTTCTTTAGCATGTATCAATATTTAATGAACTGTATATGAATGTAATTAACATGAATATCCCATTATAATCTTTCTTATTATCTCTTACCTACACTAAAATGTAAGCTCCAAAAATTAGGGATTATTGTCTGTTTAGTTCATTATTTTATCCCATCACTTAGAAAACATGGCTAAAGAATAGTAACACTCAAGTAAGTATTGAACAAATGGATGAAAGGAGGAAGGATTTTTTTATCATACTGCTTACCAGACATATATCCTCCTACCTCTTCTGGGATTATTGCAACTTGAACACATTTAAATGTTAACACACCATCACTACTTCTGTTTTTTATATGGATGTGAACACCCTCAAAGCATAGATTAAAAACCCTAGAATGCACTGAAGTAGAAAATATCAAATAATTTGCAACAGCACTTTTTCATTTTTTGTTATCAACACTATTACAGGTGTCCCCCCCTTTCCCTTCCCGTTTCCCCCTTTCCACCCAGCCTCCCATCTATGGCCTTCACCACTTGGCTGTGTGTTCATGGGCTTTGTGCTTATGCATATATGTTCTTTGGCTAATCTCTCCCAGTCCCCACCCCACCCCTCTGAGATGCCTCATCTTCCATGTTCCATGAGTGCATGTCTCTGGTTTTATTTTGTTTGAGCATTTTTTCATGTCTGTTGATATATGCCCTTTTTGGACCAGTATCTATTCAAATCATTTGCCTTTTTGTAAAAAAAAATTGGATTGTTTGTTTTCCTGGTGTTAAGTTGTATAATTTCTTTATATATTTTGGAAAGTAACCCCTTATCAGATGTATCATTGGCAAATATGTTCTCCCATACATTGGGTTCTCTTTCATTTTGTTAATAGTTTCCTTTGCTCTGCAGAAGCTTTTTAGTTTGATACGATCCCATTTGTTCATTTTTCCTGTATTTCCCTCCCCCCTTATTTTTAAAATCATCTGCTTTAGAAGAGTTTCAAAAGAAAATTTAGAGCCCTCACCTGGAAATCACTGACCATGTAAAAGAATCAGCAGGGTTAAAAAATGATTGAATTACATATACAAAGTAAATAATTGTCAGTTTGATGAATATTGTGAAAAGTAATGTACTATGCTAACGGAGTGAGTCAGGGATCTAAATCTAGTCTAGGGTGTCAAGAAAGAATGTTTCTTATACTGCTTCTTGCCCTTTTTTTCCTACCAACATCACACTAATTGAGACCCCATTATCTCTGTGAGCCTCATCATTTTCCCAAATCCCAGCTCTGACCAAATTCGCCATGACTAAGCATTGACTGGCATTTGCCTGACTACAGTATGGCTATAGCCCTTTCATCCTGATTTTCCACTATTCCTCAAACACGTCTCATGATTTCCAGCATTTTTACTTTTATTCATGCTGTTTCCTCTGGTGCATAAATGTACTTTTTGTTTTGACCCGTTTTCTAAGGCCCAAGTCAAATTTTCTGGCTTGTAGAAGGCCCACCTTTCCCCTTCCACCCATGGGCTAGGGAGAGCTACCTGAACTCATGGCACTTGCCCCTTCTTCATTTCACGTGTTTTTATTTCACCATAAGCTATTACATGTTATTTCTTGTATTGTTACACTATGTCTAAAAGGGAGGGTATTGAAGACCAGACAAGTTTTGAAAATTGAGAAATGAATGAGAGGGAACCAAGATTAAAGCCTAGTTTCTTCTAAGAGAATATGGGCTTGGATAAATTACTTAATTTCTTAGATGTAGTTTCTTAATTTATAAAAAGAAGATTCTGACTCAGAGATTTTTTGAAATGATTAAATGAGATGGAAATATTTTCCAAAGTGTGGTATACTTAAGCTGGTATGTGAGAAATATTGAAAATAAATAATTTGTAACTAGAATATAAAACATTAATTCTCTCTTCAATTATACTTTTAAAATTATTTCTCATTTTTATTTCACTTTTTAATTATATTAGTGTGATTCTTTTTTCAATATATTTCAGGTAAGAGCATTCTGTTTTAATCTACTTTATTGTATTTCATTGTGTGCTATTTATTTGTGGATAATGAGCCTTATTTTTGTTGATTCTGGTAACAAATTCTCTTTTAAATTAAACATATTTCAAAAGTGAGTCCAGTTTAAAATAACCTAAATAAGTAACAAAGAGTTAGCAGGTAAATAAATACTGAGATAAGGTATATTAAGTACCTTAGTGGGCAAATTTTTATCTTAAAGACAAAATACTTTCATTTTAGATGCTTAAGGTAACATATTTTATATAGAGTGGTAACCTACCAAGTCGCCTCTTCCCTTTTCTCTCTATTTAGTCATGAAGGATAATATTACATTTTCTTTAAACTGTATATATTCTTTAAGATGAAGAGAGGTTGCAATCAATATCAGGAAGATTTTCAGCAACACTATCTGTTAAAGACATTTGTGCTGAGAATTTCAACAGCTGTTGTTTCTGTTTTATGTAGGTGGCAGGAAGAAAAATGAATGGTTTGAATATATCCACTGGTGGGTCTTATTTTTAAGGAAATAAAGGAGGGAGTTTATTTATTTACTTATAAGTATGGCCTTATTTATACAATTTTGTAAAAGATATCCTGTATCTATCTGTGGAAGTGGGGGAATGACAAGGTGAAACAATTGACAGCTGGTATACCACGAATCAACAAGTCTCATTAGTCCACCTTTTAAATAATTGTTTTTCAAAGCATTTAGAACCTTCCTTACAATGACTTTGATTTATCTCTTTTAGTATGAGGGTGAATATGAAGTACAAATACAAATAGGGGGTAATACTAAATGCGTAATGTGTCCATATAGTGCTGCCTTTTCTTCTCCCAGGAATATGAAGCAGTTTAATTCAAGGGATGAGCTCACTCATTTGGTCATTCATCCAGCAAATAACTATCATACTATTCAAATATTTTCTAAGTGCCTACCATGTGCAAAAGACTATGTAGATCTCTGAGGATACAAAAATAAATAAGGCATATGAATTTTCTTGAATCGTCATTTAGAGGGAAGCATTTGAGTTCAAAGTAATCACAAACATGTAATAACAACTAAACCTGAGATATGTACAAAGTACAACAGGAAACATTAGTTTTAGTGCAGTAGAACAAATTGGCTCTGTCTAGAGGGATCAGGAGAGGTTTCACAGAAATTATTGAGGCAAGTCTCAAAAAATGTGTAAGAATTTCTTACAAGTAAATGACAGAGAGCAGGTTAGGACTGAAGGCAGAGTAAATAGCATACGCAAAGATACAAGTCAGGGAAACCGAATACTCTTGTAAAGACCCAGAAGATAATATGGCAAGACTACAACTTCATCAAAAATTGGCCATTGGGGCCATCATAAGCAAAACAACAAACAACAAGTGTTGGAGAGGTTGTGGAGAAAAGGGGACCCTAGTGCACTGTTGGTGGGACTGCAGACTGGTACAACCACTATGGAAAACAGTATGGAACTTCCTCAGAAAATTAAAAATGGATCTGCCTTTCAACCCAGCAATTCCACTGCTGGGACTACATCCTAAGAATCCTAAAACACCAATCCAAAAGAACCTTTGCACCCCAATGTTCATAGCAGCACAATTTACAATAGCTAAGTGCTGGAAGCAACCTAGATGCTCATCAGTAAATGAATGGATCAAAAAACTATGGTACATTTACACAACGGAATTCTATGCAGCAGAAAGAAAGAAGGAGCTCCTACCCTTTGCAACATGATGGATGCAATTGGAAAGCATTATGTTAAGCGAAATAAGCCAGGCAGTGAAAGATAAATACCATATGATTTCACCTTTAACAGGAACCTAAACAACAAAACAAAGAAACAAGCAAAATATAGTCAAAGACACTGCATT